>CM035162.1:142821141-143253007 GCA_020205615.1 Panax quinquefolius | reverse complement strand
AAGCGTAGCGGTTCTTGGATTTGTGAGTGAAAACTTTGTTACTTTTGGCATTCCATTTTCCCGGTTTACCCATCATATCTCTTTTCTTTCACCCAAATCAAAACCCCTCTTCCATTAATCAAACCATTTTCCACTCACTGACATATTCATTCCCATTTTCTACACATACTTCCCTGTCCATCTTGCTAAGTTCCTTTTCAAGGACCGCCATAATAATCGCCATTTCGCACCTCTTACATATATACCGTGTTTTTGGTAAGAGGACGAAGCCCACGATAAGTATCTTTGTTGAATCGATGAAAGTACAGAGAAACCTTCCATCAGGCAAACTTAAATTCCCCTCGAATGTGTGCATGAGCGATCGGAGAACTTCCCACTGGGAGTCTTTTCTCTCTTCCACTCCCCTCATCATACACCCGTCATTTGCAAAGATACTTACCCGTCATACGCAGACGTTCCTCAGAAGCTCTAGATGTACATATATTCGTTCAAAAGGTGTTTATTGGCAGACGAATCACTGCAGCTGAATTGATTCAGAAATCGAAGAAAACTTTTCAAAATGACAGAGTTTTCGATTCACTAGAATGTTCAGGCGAGATTAGATGTATGGATTTGAAGGTGGCGATGGCGGATCGGCAATGAAGCGACCATATGGAATCTCGAGCGCATGCATGTATTGAAGAGAGAGAAAAACGAGAAGTGATGAAAGTCGCCATAAGTGAAAAAAAGAGTATAAAATATACTGAGAGTGATTGGGAATTGACCAATTGTTGATTGTATTGCTTTAGAAACTCCGAACACTCTGATTTGGGGATTGGGCTTAGGGTTAGGGTTATTAATTGAGAAGATGTAGTGACTTGGAGGTTGGCGTATATTTTAATATATATTTTATTTCTTAAACATGTTTTACAAAATTACCCTTCAAAATTTGGATTCTGCGAGCAACTGGTCAGGTTTTTTGACTGTTAAATGTCTGAATGATGCATTTGTTTAAAGAAAAAAGAAATTGAAAATCACTTATATACTCGTTTAAATATTATAGTACAAACCTAAAAAATGAGACAAATTTTGGATTCAAACTATCTTTTAGTCAAAAAGTAAATTAATATTTTATTATTTGAAAAAATTCACGGGTCATTACATAAGTCATTGCCGAACAACCCCTAATATCCATCCAAAAAAGATTAGGCAATCATCGGCTGTGTGTCTCTCTCTCATACGACTAGTGACGACTTCCCAGCCTCTATCAGTCAACGGCAGGCAGAAATTGCAGTGATTCTGTCAATGGCTTCTATCCACATAGCAATCCTGTATCTATTGCCGATCTCACTTACATATGCAGAACGACTGGTGCCAATTCCAACTCCCTTCCAAAAACGAGGCGGAGAAATTCCCTTTTCGGATAGTCCAATATTTGATACCTCCAAGTACGGTATTTTGCAAATTCAGAATGGTTTGGCTCAAACTCCTCAAATGGGGTATATTGCTTTCTCTCTTTCTCTATTGCGTTTTATTTTCTTGCTTATAAGTTCCACAAAAAGAGTCCATATGTACAAGTTGCTAATACTAAGTATATATTTTGTTTATATCCAAAAAGTAAGTTGTTAATTTAATAGTGTCAGATAGGAAACTGTGTCATTTTGATATATATTTTGTGTAGTTTTTTTGTGTAAGTTAATTGATTTAAGCGAATAGAAAGTAAAACGAATGCGATACTTTATGTGTGTCAGTATTACATTCGATTGATTAACTAAGCTTCTATAAAAATACTTGAAAACTTCATGCTTAACACGATCCGTGACAAATTATACTCTTTTTGTGGCACTGATAGAGAATTATTTTTTCTTAAAATTTAATTACTTGTTAGGAACTTCATGTCACTATATACTTTTAAAATAAAAATGTATGTCTAATATTAGGACGGACAAAAAAGGAAATTGTATATCTAATTTTGAAATGGAAAAGAGTATATTGGTTTAAGAGGAATTGTAAATTTCTATATGTAAGTTTGAATGGTTTTACTTTTACGAGGAGCAGATGGAATAGCTGGAATTTCTTCGCCTGCAACATCAATGAAACAGTTATCAAGGAAACAGGTTTCTGGACTTTTGATACCGATCAGTTTGACGTTACTAATTTTTTTTTATTTTGGAATGTATGCGTCTTTAATAAGAAAATCTTTGGAGTTTACTGATTTGCTAAATTTGTAAGAGCTATAAATATGATATTAATGAGTAATTTGATATAAGGTATCATAATTTGTTAACTGCAAGGGGCCTTAATTGTTTGCCAAAGTTGATTCCATTTTTTACACTGCTAGACTCCCATTTGAAGCATTGAAGTAAATGGCGCTACTCGATAAATCCTAGAAAAACAAGCACAGCTCCACAGTCCTCCAACCTGTATTAACTATGGATTAAAGTTCCTTGTAAGTCATGTTATTTTGATTTGTGTTGTCTCAAAATTTCCAACTAACAGACAATGTTGTGGCTAATTTTGCACTAGGGTCACACCTCCACCCCATCTCCTTGTCTCTACTTCTCAAACTGTTATTTTTACTTGATATATAAGAAAATTCAACTTCAATACTAAAAGTAATTTACTTGTTACAACAGGAATTTTTAGACTAGGGTTTGTTACCATCCCTTTCACATGTGGTGGTATCCATCCCCTTCCTTCATATGAAATATAATAAACACTTGCAGCAATTATGCTCTTGTTAATCCTACTGAATCTCTTTTTAGGGATTGACAAACTTTCTTTCTGCTTTTAAAATTTGTAACTCGGATTTGTTGTGAATTTTTGTTGGAAAATTTATGTGCACGTGTGTCATAAGAATTGCAAAAAGTTAAATTTAACTTGCATTTTAGGATGAATGTGTATATGATTAGGACAAAGCTTGGCTCCAAAGCAGGTTGGAGGAACCTCCTCCAAATCAACTACATGACAGGTTATCAGAGTGTCATGTCTCTCTTGATCATGTGTTTTAGTATTCTAAAAATTCTAGCATAGGTCCAATTAATATCCATGGCGTTAGGCAATCCTCTACCACCTCGATTTGGCTGAGCACCTAGGCGTCTGCCTAGGTAGAATTAGACCTCTACTTTGAAACTTTACAATACTTAAAATGAATTTGTTAAGTTTTTAAATATTGTTTTTACCTTTTTGGTAATGTTTCATGTAAATTTTAAAAAAAATTACATCTACTATATGTTTTGGATAGTATAACAAGTATGTACAATAAAAAATAAAATAAATGAGGCGCCTAAGAAAATACCTAATCCACCTATGAAAACGCTATAAAAGGTTGTTTTAGGCGGCTAGGTGACCCCTTGCGCCTATGTCCACCTAACGATTTTTAGAACAACGATGTGTTTATAGGGGGTGATCTTTGTTAAACTAAAGATCACACAAAGGTCTCAACTTTGGAAGAAACTTTAGCATTTGAATATCTGAAGTCAATGGGAATGAAGTAGGAACAAAAGAGTGAGTCAAAAGAGAAGAATATCTCTTAGAAGGAAAATGATCATAATTGGACATAATAAAGTAAGATAAGCATGGATACTATTTTATTGAACTCCAATTCCGTTAAATTCCTAAAGAACTAGAATTCCCCAAGAAAAAGAGCTCCCATCACACTTTATAGAATTGGAAATCGAAACATCATGCTACGATGACATGTGATACAAACAATTAAAAGTTAATGAGAATTTGTGTTGGACATGAATTTGCTCCAACACGCCTCAAACATGCACCCAACACTTGTCCGCAAACTCCTCTCTTTTTCTTTCTTTTTTAAGCTTGGACACGTCGGACTCGCCTCGGACAACGTCAGGACTTACCTCATACACGTTGGGAGGCACACACGAGGTCAACAATTTTTTATAAAAAAGTTGTAATACTTAACTTACAATATAAGTTGTGGATTATTTTATGTCTTTTAAGTTTGGACATTATTATGTAATTTAAGATATTTATTATGCAATGTGTTTGTGTTTCTTTTTTTTGGTTCAAGTTTTTATCATGCTTTATTAATTTTAAATTTATTTATTGTAAAAAATATATTTATATTATTAAAAATATTTTAAAAAATTGAACGTGTCCCTTACGTATCGTTTTCTGTTTTTTTGGAAAATGTCATATCCAATGTTGCGTATCATGTCGTGTCCGTGTCCCGTTACTTCATAAGTTCAAACTAAAATCTCCAAAATCATTTATGCACTAGAGGGTTATTATTAAGGACCAAATTATCCATTCCCAAATCCCATCCTACTTGGATAGACACACTGTTTGCCCTCGACAAAGTAACTCTGGTAATGTGAGATTTCACCTTAACAATATTACCCAATATCTTAGAAAAGCTTTATACACACCAGTCGCATAAGACTAATGGGCCTACTAAAGCGTCACGATGATACTATTTTCTTAAATTAGTGCTCAATGTTTTCCCTTGCACGATGTTCTCTGTCTTTTCAATTTTCATTTTTTGGGAAGGTGTATGACCACCTCAGTCTAAATTTTAAATTCGGTACTTTTAAATGCTGTTTCATTACTTATTAGGCTACTTCATAAGTACTAACTCTGTTATGTTTGACAGCTGATGCACTTTTCTCAACTGGGTTGATGGAGCTTGGCTATATTTACGTAAACATAGGTTTTCTTCAAACATTGTATCCTTGCTTGTTTCACTTCAAATCTTGGTTCTGTTTGACTGAAATAGTTTTATCATATTCAGATGATTGCTGGTCTGCTATGAAACGGAATTCAAAGGTCAGTAAGTCAAAATTTGCATCTACTTAGATATATCTTGTGCTGCAAAATGAGAGTATTTTTCTCTTGCCATGAAAATTGGAAAGAAATCATTTTTTTCCTGATTCGTTTGAAATGTAAAACTATTGTCCTATGCATTAACTGGTAATGTGTTGCCATAACATTTCTCATTGTTACCTAAAATATGAGTACGTTGAGGTGCGTAATACAAATTTGGGTATGCATGATGCGTTACATAGCAAACGCGCGATACGCTAGTGTATTTTTATATAAGTTCTTCTAATTAGGAATTCTCTTATAATCTATAAATGTAATAAATCTAAGTTTTATAGAGGATTTTTAGTTGAATCAACAAATTGATTGTTTTATAAATTTTTAGTACAAATGTAATGTTTGAGCATCCAATAATAAGTTATTATATTGATATTTGTGCAATTATAGTTAAACAACAAAGAAATTTTTCGGTACACTAAATTTAGAGTATTATTATGTAAGAGTACCATGTTTGGGTATGCAAGTACCAATAAGTGGTTCGCTAGGTTTATGAGAGGATCTGGTAACTCTGTTCAGACTTGCTGCATGTGATGCTCCAGCAGGCCTGATTTGGACCTGATTTAGTTGTTTAATATTACCAAAGTGAAACTTTGATTTGCTGAGCATGTCTAAAAACTTCTTTTCTTTTACTCTCTTCCTTTTCCTTTTCTTCTCTTCTCTTCTCTCTTCTACTTTCCTTTAACTCTTTTATATCCCTACAAAATCATGATACTGCCCCTTTTAAATAATTAAGGTCTACCACCGATCCTACACCCATCTAGCATCATTACCATTATCGCTTTTCTACCACCATTGTCTCCACCAAAACTGTCAAATATGTACGATCACAGTATATGTATTGGACACCAATACTCCACGCTTAACAGATACTTTTGGATATGTATTAGATGCTTCTAGATGCTTCCAAATACTACAAGTTTATAATTATTATTTTAATCTTTTTAAGTTCGAAACTTCTAGATATTCTATTGATACTTCCTGATAAGCTATAGGATTTGGATGCTTATGCTATGGCTTGTCCAATGACAGGACTAGCTTGCTTCATCTTGTTTTTAGTTTAGCCGCTGCTTTTTGTCTTATGACTTGGAGATGATTACGGTCTTTTTGATGTAATGTTTGACTCTTTAGACCATGTAAATATAAATTTGATGCTAGAACATAAGTCTTATGGCTTGGAGAAATTGATGATATTTGATTCAAATGTTTAGTTCCTACCGTTTTGGTTATGATATGATAGTTGCTAGTATTTTAAATCAACTTAAGCTTTAAGTTATCTACTTGCTTATAATTATGTAATATAATTAAAATCTGTTATATACATATATACAAGTATAAAATAAATAAAAGAACAAATTGCAAAATTGTCCATTAAAACTCCAACTTTTTTCAACTTAGGTTCAGTGTTTCAAACCTAGCAGCCATGTTCCTTTTTTTGTAGTTTTATTTTTATAAAAGAAGACCTTTTAATAAAACAAAGGATAGATGGCGACAAGAAGTCCACTCTCAGCAAACTAACACAAAATCAATAGATTACTTACAAAAGTGCATCCCTCCATTATCTGCACAAATTAGTCACAGAGATGCTTCCTCTACAAGTCCCCATAACGGAAGCTCAAAGAGATGGAGGAAAAGTAACTCTACACTCCACTCAACTTAAAAGATAAGCTACCAACTCTAAAATTGTGTCTGCACTATACATGGAGTTTAGAAAATATGAGGATATATGTAATATCCTAGTCACACATCGTATCTTGTGGGATAGTTTAATATGTATATAAACAAACAACTATTAGTAGTACCTTTAGTCATGCCCTTTAGAATGAGTTTGTGGTGGGTTTAGATGACCTAAGAAAATACTATTGAGATATTGAATTTTGGTGAGTTAAGATGACTTAAGAAAATACTATTGAGACATTGGATTGGGGCTTGGTATGCTATAATTTGTTGTTACAATATAGATTTTCAATAATATTACCTGCAGCCTTGCGGACATGAGCATTATCTGTGATGACTTGAGGTCCCACTTCCATAATAACTTCTTTCATCAAGTTACTAATGAAAAACTTGTCTTTGTATTGCCCCTCACAGTTGACCGCTTTCAAAAACATTGGACCAACCGCAGCAACTACCATAAATTTTATCAAAGGCCTCTTTTGACTATCAGTCCACCCATCCGATACAATTCTTGCACTCTTTTCTTTCCAAGTACCCTTTATTGGCTCCAACAACCTTTCAGTGTGAGTCTTCTCCTTTTACAATAAAGTGGTTCTTAAAGCATTATAAGTTGGAGGAATATAACCTGCAGGGTTGCTAGTTGCAGCAAACATGTATGACCTTATGAAATGAGGGTTTCTAGTATAGTGAAAAGGCAAACCCCCAAGATATAAAGCCCGAGAATATTTCACTTTCCAATTGAGATCTTGTACGTATTAAATTCTTTTCTAAAGGGTTATTCTCTACCTTCTTCCTCTTTAAACCCGTCATCATCATCGAATCATATCCTCCCCACAAAGTATTCTTTTGGTTTTGACTTGAAGGTGGAAGTGAGACTTTTAATGGGTTACTTCTCTCTTCAGCCTCTGCTACTTCTCTTTGAAATGCCACTAATATGTCAGATCTAACCTTAGAACAAACCAAAAGTCCTTGCCGCTTTGTTTTCGGTAAATGTGTCTTAACCCCTGAATATGACCCAGTAAATACCGCATTGCACAAATTACAATGAATTCTGGCATTCCCACCCCTTTCCTTGAGTTTTTCTAGTATAGATCCATGCCTCCACAAAGGATCTCTATCCAACTTAGTTGAAGGTTGTTGACTTGCAGTAGTGCTAGTAGTGGTATTGGATGAGGACATTGATTCCATTGCTGATCATGCAATAAGGAAGAATTTTTTATTTTTAAAAAATACAAACTGAGCAAATATAAATAATAAGAGCAAAAAGGAAAATCAACCAACTATTATTTCAATTTGCCACACATTCACATTTCAATACTTGTAAGTCTTGTATTTCACACAAACAACCCAAGTAGCATTCACCCAATGACGCAAACAAACCCAAGTTGCATTTATAATCATCAAAATAGCACATTTACTGAAAACAATTTGAAAGTGCAGATTGTTATACTAGTTGATAATAAATATAGTTCAAAAAGAAATAATCAATATTAGTAGCATACAAAATTTAAGAAAAACAAAGTATAATTGATACTTACACACCCATTTCCATTTGACATGCACTCACACCCTGCACTCAATCATTTGATGTTGTGAATCCTTCCTGCTCCTATGGCTTCCTTGCCTCCACCTGCCACCCACAAAATATACAGATTCCGAAATCAATACTGTAATTAAGCAATCGTTTCTTTCGAATATCCATTTCCAATTGCGTGGATATGGGAGCGTCCTGAAATGGTAGCTCGGATGCTCCTTGGCGGGCTGATTGGTAATATGAAAGACCTCGAAGGCTACCGAAGCCCACTGACCCAACATGGTAGCAATATATTTCACAAAAAAAGGTTGCAATATAAATTAGCAAAGTGAGACAAACAAAGATCCAATAAGAGGCATCCGCATACAGTGTCCATGAAGTCTGCACCGGCTGAACCTCCGTAACTGTCCGAACAACCCCATTGATTTGACCCATACTATCATCCGCTTCGGAGAACGAACACTCCACCACGAAGTCGGCCAAGGCTTGACCCTTTATTGCTGTCCGAGGATGATATTTCAGTATAAATTGTGACAACTCCATTGTCCACGTTGCGAGCCGACCCGAAACATCTGGCTTTCCCAACATTTTCTTGATGGCTCTGATGCTTAGGCCTTGGAAATATCTTGAAACTTCCGGTGGCTATTATCAATGCGTAGGCAAACTTCTTAAGATTCGGATACCTTGTTTCGCATCCCTAAGGCATGGTTCACATAGTAAGCCGGGTCTTTTGCTTACCTCCAGATCTCCCGCACCAAAACTGCTCCTACTGCCAACGAACTTGCCTGACTAGGTTCATAAGGATCCACCGAATCGTCATAACTCTCTATGTGAGGGGGTTTCTTATTCGTATCTGCCCTGATTCTGCTTAGCCAAACGATTCTACAATTCGGCCACCTTCTTTGCTAACTTTCATTGGTCACACTTCTTGGGGTAAGGATATCTTCTACCCGTCTTCTTCTAGCGGAGATGGATTAGTCTCTCCTGCAATTTAATGACCTTGCTTTTAGAACTTGTTGCTCGGAGGCGACTTGATTGCTTGCTCTAGTGTCCGAGAGCCATCCGGACGATGTGTCTGGGTGGTTCCGGGTGACCGCTCTCTCCCAATCTGCTTACATCCCGAGAAGCGGCTCGGCGTGCTCTCGGATTACTTTAGAATCGTCACGGACGATGTGTCTGGGTGAACTTGGCGGCCTTCACTTCGCCGGCTATGGCGGGGAAGCACCTTCCTCGTTTCTCCCGATCAACAATATCATCTGTTGGTCAATCGACAGCTGCAGAGTAAGGTTTTCAAAGGCGTCGTGCCATCTCTTGAGCCTTTTAGATAAAATCCGCCTTCTTTCGTTATGGCTGACGTCATGGGTCGTGTTCGGGACGGTTCATCCTCGACACGAGCCCCATGACTAGCGTTCCGACTGGCAGTTGAGAACAATCTTCGTTGAGGGCCCTCATACACATCTTTACCCTCTTGTCCAACCAAGAGTGGTATTGTTGGCCCGAGCTTATCTGGATGTACGGACGGGCCCGATCATCTTTGATCGAACTCTCTGGGTGAAATTTGGGAAAATCCGCCGTGGATTTCTCTATCTTGGCTGTCTTACTATTCACCATGATGACACCCACAATTTGGTGATGTGATTGAAAACAACAACACTAGAAATGCCCTCATTCTAAGCATGATGTTAACGCATGATATCCGTCCACGGCGCTCCAATCACTAAAGTCGTCCAATCTTGCATGTAAGCAGATTAAACACCGAAAGATTGATGGCTTAAGCCGCCGGGAGATAGTTTCGGTGTGAGAATAAGTACATGCTGAATAAGGTTAATAATGGAGACTTAAAGCTCTAGTGCTGAAAAATAATAATTATGAGTGTGTACCTTAGAATCAGAGTAAAACTTTGTATTTATAATGATCTCACCACCTTCATTAAGTCCTCCCCGTATAGAATTGGAACTCCTCATTAGGTAAGATATCTTAATGGGAACAAATATGAAGTCGATTTAAAACCTGACACTTTCCTTAGGGATTAGAAACCAAATATAATTACGAATCTTTAATTTCTTAAAATTCTCCACTGCCCAAATATAACCCATGTACATGGGTTAAAATAACTCCACGTGGACCTTGACCCACCATATAATTCGGGCCCAAGTAACCATGTCCCAACACTATATATATATGTTTTCTTAGGAAAACATGAAAGTTAACAAAATCTGAAATTATTACTATGGCTATGTACATTTTTGAAAATCAATTTGAAAGAAAGTACTATTAAGTATTAAGATGCTTTACTAATTTAAATTATGGACTCAAATGGACTTTTTGGGCATGTAAGCCATCTACCCTTTCTAAAAGCATAGTGTGCTTTGTGAAACAAAATACAAGTAAACTATGTCTTTAAGGGCTTACATGGGTCTTAACATCATTAAAATCCTAAGTCCATAATAAGTAGATTATTGGAATTAAATTCCTCCTCTTTAGGTTCACGAATATCCATCATCAAAATCCCAACACAATAATACAAATATCATAAAGTGCAAGGAAACTACAATAAAATTAATTATGACGATATAACCATATGACATGGAAATAGATTACTTAAACAAGGATAAAAACCACTATAACTAATTATGCTCATGCAAAGGCAAAATAATTTTGTTAATCTACTAAGTAAGCATTAATAATGCTGGATCTAATAATTAACATAGTAAATGAGTTACCTTGTGTCCCGAAACCCAATCCCCATTAATTAAGTACTAGTGAAATAAAATCACTCGTTTATCTGTGTCTTCCTCACTGATTTAAATCTCCACTTCATCATATTCCCATCTCCACGAAAGTTCTCAATGAAAATGAAAAATTTCGACCATGACATTATCCGTGCCACCTCTTGTACAAATTGCATCACCTTAGCCACCTGAAACACATATCCGCGCCACCTCCTTCACTTAACCTCTCCCTCTAATCACCTATATGCCGTGGCCTCCCAACTGTTGTCAATGAAGTCAAGGACTTCCACCCCATCTGCAGTAGCAGATTTCTTGTTCACTGTTTATCCCAATTTTTTACACTTCGATTACTGAAGTCATGGTTGTTATATAAGGGGTCCATCTTATTGGACCTTATATAATATGGAATTTGTATTTAACCCTGTACGATTGACCATCTACATATTTATAGTTTGCTTTGCTCACCTTCAGGTTGAATACTATTTTAAATGCGCAATATTGAAATTGCTTCCCCATTGCTATGATGTAAACTTGATGGATCTTTTTTTAAAATGACGGAGTTGATTAAGAAACAAAGCTTAGGTAAATCTAGAAGTGCAGGATTGTCTCTATGTTAAATTCATATTGTGACTTGATTGACTATGCAGGGTCAATTAGTGCCTGATCCAAAAACTTTTCCATCTGGAATTAAAGCTCTTGCTGATTATATACACGGGAAGGGTCTCAAACTTGGTATCTACTCTGATGCTGGGTAAGACAAATCGTCCAATACTGGGTTGACTACTAGGAGTAGGACAAATATTTCTTTCTAATCCATCCAATTAAATTTTGTAGGGCTTTCACATGTCAAGTTCGACCTGGATCTCTTTTCCATGAAAATGATGACGCAGAGCTCTTTGCTTCTTGGGTAAGTTTGTGTTCCCTTACTAATGAAATCTCGAAACTTTGTAGTCCGGTCTAAGCAATGTTGTTTGCAATTATGTTTCATGACTTCGGAGTATTTATAATAGTTTAATACCATTAATTACTATCTTATTCTTGAATTAGTCCTAAAATAACAATCGTGAACTATTTATTTGTTCCTATGGTCATTTATGAAGGGTCCGAAGGGGATTATACTTAACAAATATATATAATCCCAAGGTGAATAACACAAAGGAGCTATGTGAAAGCATGTTGTTGATTGCAAGTTACATATTTGGCTTTGTTAGTATCAAATTAAAATTGTTTGGTGCAATATATTTTATAAGCCCAAAATCTATACTTCATTTAAATGTTATGAAATTAGTAAATGTTCTATCGTGTATCAAAAACTCTTCATGTATAGTATGATGAACAATATAGTATGATACGGATTCAAAATGAAAAATGCGGTAATATACATGTAAGCATACAAAACACACAATTTCTATTAGTTTGACTATATATAAAAGTAGTCAAATAAATATTATTATAGCCTAAAAATAAATTATTTTAAAGTAAATAAAATACATTAAATTGAATTATTAAATATTATTATAGTAATGTTTATAGAATAACAAGAGAAAATTGAAATTCAGATTCACCTATGAACAATAAAACACGAGAATAGTTAAAATTAACAATTGGATATTTATGTTTTCACTTGTGGATCATGACGACAAAAAAATAAATGGATATTCTATAAAAGAAGATATGAAACTCCAAAAGACGTTTAATGGCTCATCAAGCGACATTAGAATATGTTAATGCTAAAAAACCTCTTCATTTGAAATGTTAGAAGGCTTAAAAGTTTTACTTTTACTCTTTTGAATCTACATAATTATATTTTATTTTAAGTCTGTTGCTAACTATAAAGAGTATTGTGTATTGCTTTGTTTCATAAGATACGTATATAACTGAATCTTATGATACAGTGTCACTTTCGATGCACCCTACAATACTTACCGACCTGTCTCCTTATAATATCATACAACTTTTAGAACTCGAGTTTTGTGTTGGGGACTTGGGGTACAAGTGAGTACAACATAACATTGAAATCAGTGTGGGTGGTACAAGAAATTATCAATTAACCACTTAATTTTTTTCTTGCTAGGACTTATACTTCATGTTATTTTTGTTCAGGGTGTGGATTACTTGAAGTATGACAACTGTTTCAATCTGGGCATCAAACCAAAAGATAGGTTCTACCCCGTTTTATCTCATTTCAGTTCATAGTGTCATATTTGAATTTGTATGAATTATTTCAACATGTTTTCGCATTTCTAGATATCCACCAATGCGTGATGCTCTAAATACTACTGGGCGTGCCATTTTCTATTCTCTTTGTGAATGGTAATCTCAGCTGCTTGCAGTGGTTGTTTAGATATCCTGTTTAAAAGGTGCTTTATTCAAAAACAAAACAAAACTGATTTACCTTTTGTTTTGGTCATGGAAGGGGTGTTGATGACCCTGCTTTATGGGCACCCAAGGTTGGGAATAGTTGGCGAACAACGGATGACATCAATGATTCCTGGGCAAGGTTATAACTTTCTGTGTACCAACTCTTATTGGTGGTCAATGGGTGAAAGCTTTTTCATGTCATATTTTTAACATATGCCTTTTATGTGAATTACAACCTCAAATACCAGTCTCTTTCCCATTTCAGACTATTATCATAAAAACTGCCTGAGGAGTGGGGTGGGTGTTTTGTAAATAATTTCCATTTGCAGCTTTTGAAATAGCACCATATAATACATAGCAGATGTTGTTTGAGTCTATTATAGTGACGCCAGCCAAAGATCAACGTGCAAACAAGGGTGTACTACGAAACATTAAGGGTCCGTTTGGTAATGGATTCTGCTTCTAACTTTTTGTTTCTACTTCTACTTGTTTGAATTCGGAAGCAGAAAATAGTGTTTGGTAACTGTTTCTGTTTTGAAAAAAGTGGAAAGCAAAATCAACTTTGGCAGCAAAAAAAAAAAGTTGCTTCTTCAATTTTGGCAACACAAGGAGGCATTCCAACTTTAATGAGGTCCAAGTATCAAATATCTTGTTAACAAATTTTTTTTATACTCTACCTCTTTATAAAAATAAATAAAACTAACATTGAAATATAATTACCAAACAACGTTGCCTAATTTTTGTTTTCACTAATGAAAGTAAGTAAAAGCATAAACATATGAAAACAAAAACTGAAAGCAAAAGCATAAAAGCAGAAACAATTTCCAAACGGACCCTATAGTTTTCATTTGCTTTTACTTCAACTACAAGCCTCAAATGTATAACACAAAGCTCTTCAAAAATTTGGATTAGCTATCAGATCAGCCATCTAACCTGATTCAAATCGAGCAGATATAGTATTTACTGCTATTTGACCCCCATCATATCTTTGACGATCTCTCGGTGCTTTTATGTGATGTATCTTATAGTATTTTTCTAACTTTTCAAAAGAATTTGGGAATGCTAATGTTACACAATTGTTTCTAGTCATTGTGTGTGTGTGTGTGTGTGTGCAAGCAATTTATTTTATTTTACTATTGTCCTTTTTCTAGCATGACTACTATTGCTGATCTAAATGACAAGTGGGCAGCCTATGCGGGACCTGGTGGATGGAACGGTAGGAATGTCTGATATATGAGCATAAGTTTGAGCAAACTCATGTATATCAATGCTCCACCTTTGTAAGACATTCTAAATTCTTCTTTCTTTATTTGAACTGTTCTGGCAGATCCAGATATGTTAGAAGTTGGGAATGGGGGCATGGCTTACGGAGAATATCGAGCTCATTTTAGCATTTGGGCTTTGATGAAGGTGTTCTCTCTTAATCCTTTTCCTCTATGCTCCCCCTCCTGGTCTTTCATATGTATCTTATAAAATTCTTTTATAGAGTTACTTGCTATTTAGCAATCTTATACTTTCTTCAATTTTATCAGTATTCGTTCATGTTTTCCTTTGTTTAATCACATTGGAATACTAGCAAACCCAAATTGGCATCTATTACAATTCACAAAGCATCAAATATAACTAGTTCAAACACTAGTTACTTGGAAGAAAAAAAGGTGCTATCTATTTTGAATAGTTATAATTAGTGATTGCAGATTGGCCGGTGCAGTGAACAATATATTTATATATTCAACTCAAGAGAGCTCTGGCGTAACTTTTTGTTATTGGCTATATGGATCCTATTTGTGGTTTTACTGTATCTTTGCTGTATATTCTTTTAAGTCCCAAGATTGCATGTTTTTTTTCTTTTACCATCCCCGTCCAAAACTAAAGCTTGATCTTTTACTTCCCCCTTGTAATACTGTTATTTATTGTGCAGTTGTTACTATTTCCTACTGCACCAAATATTATACTTCACGTGTTATAAAACCAACCAAGAAAGTTTTCTCACAGTTTCTCTCTATTGGTACTAGGTTACTACTATCTTATTTTTACGCCTTCCCGCTTTCATCTTTTTCTAGTTCAGTCACACATGTAAATATTTGTTCAGTCTTTGTTTATATGTGTATGTATCATGTCCAAGCTTCTTGTCTTTATTACACATTTGTCTTGCTAACACAATTTCCCGATTCTCGAGTCCATGTTGAGCTGTTGAATGTTACTAGTTTCTAAAGATTGTTTGGTTGGTTGGCCAAGGGTAATTTCTTAGCACTCTATTTAGAGAAGCACCCACATGGGGCTACTAGATTGACATACTACTTCTGACCATCCAAGTCCTTTACCTTGTGTTGATGACCATTTAATCTGTTAAAAAGGATCTGTATTTCGGACTTTGCAGGCTCCACTTCTGATTGGTTGTGATGTCAGAAACATGGCTGCGAAACATTAGAAATTCTATCAAATAAGGAGGTTATTGCAGTAAGCCAAGGTAAAACACCTACCTCTATTTCTCAATTTTTCAGTGTGTGTGCCTGTACGCTTGTTCAGACGGAAATAATCAGAATAGATAGATGTGGTTAACCACTAGACTCATCTCTTTGTTTTTTTTTCTTTCGATGTTTTTGATGTGCCAGTCTTTTTCCTCTGCCATGAAACGAGATTTACCAATAAGAAATTTGTTTTCTTTTTCCAGATCAACTTGGGGTTCAAGGAAGGAAAGTTCATGTTGCAGGAACAGATGGTTGCCGCCAGGTCCTCTCATTGTGAACTTCTCTATTTTAAGTTTTACTTCGGCATAAGATGCAAGTATATATTTTATCAAGTAGAAGTTTATTTTCCTACATAACAAATATATTTTAACCTACTTCACTCATCATGAAATCTAATCTTGTAGGGAGGTTAGGCTGGGCGCTACATGAGTGTTGTAATAAGCTATGTGATTGGTCTCATTTGGATACGAAAAAGTGGATATATTTAAGAATAAAGAGTAAGGAGGAGATGCCAAGATAAATACAGAAAACAAGACAGAAAGAAAGAAAATTAGATCAAGGGATATTAAAGGAGCCTATGGTTACTCTACCAGAAGACTAAGAGTATTGTTTGGGATCGCTTAAAAAATGTGATCAGTGATTCTGAATTTCTGATTACTGCTTCTGCTATAATCAGTTTTAATAGAGTAGTTTGTGTTTGGTAAAGAAAAAACACTTAAATTAGTAAAAAGTGTTTGGCATAAAAACATTTGTCAATCACTTATTTCAAGTGTAAATTACTAAAAAAGAATGTTTAAAAAGTAAAGATGGGTAATGAATGGAGTTACTAAAATAAATGAGGATAAATTAGGAATATACTTGGTCAAACCTGATTATAAGCAGTTTTAAAATCTGATTACCAAACACTTGTTGCTTTGAAAAATATTACAAGTGACCTCAAATACCCTCTGATAAGAAATAGTGGCAACCTTGGCTATAGATTTCACCTCAGAGTGGACTAGTTAATGCTTCTTCCATACAATCTATTCCTTATGGTGTCTATGCCTCAGTGATAGACAGAAAGGACTTAGAAGGAGATAATAATAATCAGCAACCTAAAATTAACACTAGTTTGGTTTTGCACTTAGCTCCAGCCGAGCTTGTTAGGAAATTAAAATTAATATTGCTGACATGGTTCCTGCAATTGCCTGCAATGTTCACCGAAGGTGCTTTTCTGAGAATTTATTTATTATGTTACATTGTTCAGGTTTGGGCTGGTCCTTTGTCTGGACACCGATTGGTGGTTGCTCTCTGGAATCGATGTTCAAAAGCCGACTATATAAAAGCTGCATGGGATGTGCTTGGAATTGAATCATCTACTAGTGTCTCCGTAAGGGACTTGTGGAAGGTGAGGAAACTGGCCTGCATGATGCGCTGACAAGATTTATACACCATACATATTAGCCTCTTGAAATGACTACCTAATTCATTAGCGCTTTATGGTCTAATATAATCTATGCATTATTGTCTGGTATCCACCACGTCCTGACATACAGGTCAGCACCATTCGGTGCTAGAATAGTATCCTTAGTTTGGTTTTTAATATTTTGTTTAAAATAGATGACTATAAAATCTCATGCTTCATTTACCCCTCTTTAATTCTTAGAAACTCTTAAAGATTCTTGAAACCGTTCTGATCTGTCTTCACAAAAATGGAAGTATTGTAAGTTGGCAACTCTTGATAATTTTTTGACTTTATATAGCCTCCAATTTGTTTCTTTTTCCATTGTACCTATTTCAGTTACAAGGCTCATCTTTAGTTGTCAGGCTTGGTTCATAATGATGTCCTTGTAATATTGTTTGTGGTTACAGCATCAAGATGTGATGGAAGATGTGGTGGCATCATTCACTGTTAGAGTCGACGCTCACTGCTGTGAGCTGTTCATTTTTACTCCAAGGACAATCTCTCACTCTGTAATCTGAATAGACTATAACCGGTCATTGCTTGGTGGCTTGGCGTAGCCTTTAGGAAGGCAGGCAGGTCAAGGCTGCATTGATCTAGAAAAGAAATGCACAGTACTAATACTGAAAGAACTGGTAATTTCTGCCAAATGTTTTATGCTTGTTTGGAATAGCTTTTGTGCTGTTGGTCTATTACCTCCGGACAAACAATAGGTGCCATTATTGTTGACATAATGTTGGCATGTTTGTTATCCTCGGTCTTTAGTGTATTTTATGAACAAGCTTTCTAGATTTCTAAATCTTTTAGTCAGTCTACTCCCTTGCACTTATGCCATTGGACTCGGAAACATTTCTGTAAATGCTTGTTCTTGCTTAATCTGTTTTGTTATACGTTTTATATGTATCACTGATGGAAAGTGTGAAGAAGTGCACTGATTAATCTCCTTGTGATTGGTCTTATTTATCAAGTACCATAGAAATTAAAGGAGATCTTGACCTCAAAGATACATTTTTAATGATAAGTAAGAAAGGAAAAATAATAAAATTTCTTGGGCATAAGGAATGACAAGGCACTAAGCTATTCAAATATACTCTATTTATTTTACTTGCTTCTTTTGTATAAGGTCTCTTCGAGTTCACCTAAACTGCTCATCTCCCAAAAATTGATTTAGGTTTTGCATGCACTACCGTAGATATCACAATCAATTGTATAGTGATACTCTTTTTTACTTTTACATTTGACTTAGATTGGAGTTTTACCACGTAACAAAATTAGCTATATAAATTATATAGTTACACGTAACAAAATTATTTTAAATAAATCATTTAAACACATTCAAAATTTAAAATTTATAAAATAAATAATTTGAATGATAAAAGAGAAATGAGT
The DNA here is from genome assembly GCA_020205615.1 of Panax quinquefolius. Lineage (NCBI taxonomy): Eukaryota > Viridiplantae > Streptophyta > Magnoliopsida > Apiales > Araliaceae > Panax > Panax quinquefolius. Next base: position 143,234,581 of record CM035162.1, on the reverse strand, counting down.
ATTATCTAATTTTCCGAAAAATCAGCTAACCATAATTTTCCTTTATAAAATAAACCGTTTAAATCGCCAAATTTAGACTCGTAAAAAAACAGCCCCTAACTAACGACAAAAGAGAGACTAGTATATCTAATTTTCCGTAAAATCGGCCAAATGTTCCGCCATGATTTTCCTATTTCCTAAAACCCTATATTCCCACCACGCCGTCGTTGTTGGCAGACCCAAAAAACCTAACCCTAAACCAAACACCCACATATTCTGCAAATCAGATTTCCAAATCGAAAGGGGTCTGGAATTTGGTATCGGTGACACATTCTTCCGCCATGAAAGCGCAACCGGCCGCGACCTTGGAGTTCTGGCCGCTGCCCTCCATAAGAAATCCAACGGCGGCAGTCTCCGAGTTCTAGACGCTATGTGTGGATGCGGAATTCGATCTCTTCGTTACTTGGTGGAATCGAAAGCTGATTTTGTATTAGCAAATGATGCAAATGATGATCATAGGAGGGTTGTACTGTCTAATCTTTCGCGGGTTTCAAGAGGTTTAGCGGAGGAGAGGAGGTGGGTTGTGACAAATAACGATGCGAATCGGGTAATGACAGAATGCTATCTTCAAAGGGATTACTATGATTTCATTGATGTTGATTCTTTTGGGAGTGATTCGACTTACTTGAGGTCTGCATTTGGTGCTTTGAAATTCGGTGGCTTGCTTTATATTACATCCACTGATGGTTACACTTCCGGTGGTCATCGCCCTCATCAGTGAGTTTTCTGTTGTGGTTTTAACTTTTGCAATTCAAGTTGTTCTAGAGCTCTGTTCCTCTGATTAATGTATCTTGAGTTAATACTTGGGCTCAAGGTAATATTTTACCCCACCTTTCCGAATTATATAATCATTATTCACTTGTTTAAATTCAATTTGAATATATTCCAACTTCAAATTTTTCTAAAAAAATTGAAATAATGTCTTACAAATTACAATAAATTAATTCAGGTTTGAGATGGTTTAAAATATTCATCATTCTATTGGCTAAAACTAAATGAATCCTTGTCAATTTTTTTTGAGTTTGAAAATGTTTTAAGTTATTTTAAAAAATTGATAATTGTATTATATTTTGGAGTGGAGAAAGTATTTTATTTTGTTTTATTTTCAATATTGTTGTGCTCAATACCGCACCAAAATCAAGTTACACTTTTTTCCCTGCTACAACATGATAATGTAGATCTGATAATATGAATAAGGTTTTTAATTATTAAGTGCCTAAATCTTATCATTCACTTGCCAGATTACTTGTTGAATTGCTTCTGTTATTGTAGTTCCTTAGCTTCTTATGGAGCATATGTTTGTCCTATGCCATATTCCAATGAGCTTGGTTTGAGAATGCTTATAGCCGGGGCTGTTCGTGAAGCTTCTGTGCTGGGTTACCATGTTATGCCACTTTTCTCATACTATTCATACCATGGACCTGTGTTTAGAGTTTTGCTCCGTCTTAATCGAGGAAAGTCTCCCAATAACAGGTGATATTTGGATGTGATTCTGCTTCAAATACATAATATTAGGTCTAACCTTGATATAACTGTAATTTATTCTGTTGTTTACAATAGGCATTATAGTTTTATCAGCTACTGCATTGAGTGTGGGAATTCTCAAGAAATTATGTGGGACAAACTTGGGCAGATCAGTTGTTCCTGCAATGCAAATGTATGGATTGATCTCTTTGTGGTCTTCTCTAATAGAAGTAGATTCGTGTTTGTTGGTACTTTGAACATATTAACATATGTTGACAAGTTCTGTATCTTCTCCTAGTCCATCTTGCTATGGCATTAGTGGTTGATAGTTTATTCTTTCCATATTTCAAAATAAGGCAAAGTCTTCTGCCTTTTATGCTATCAATGTCATCTTTATTTCCCCTAATAATATAGAAAGAACAAGGACAAATGTATGAAGCTGTTTGATTATATCCCTATCTCTTAGTTTTGGAACTAATCTCTTGGCTTGTTCTTTTGATAATTGCCAAAAATTCTGAGTCTTCCTAGTTCTTCCAGGTTCCAGATTCGCTTGTTGTTTCAGGGCCTCTTTGGACAGGACCGCTTCACAGTGAAACCTATCTTACAGAAATGCTAAATTTGGCTGAACAGTGGGGATGGATAGGCATTGGCAGGGGAACAGATCTGAAGAAGCTATTGAAACAGATGATTGATGAAAGTGACCCCAGATTACCATTTGGATACATTAAGATGGATGAGGTTCTGGTGAAATCTGCTTGTTCTCATGATTTTTTCTTCTCAATTTCATTGGTTATTATTCTCCAACTGTGTTATAACACTGCAACACTTGGTCTAGTTCCAATTGATTCTTTCTTTTTTCTTTCTTCGATTTTTGATTATGTTATTTATCCTTCATTATGTTTTTAGGTATCAAGCCGTGGGAAAATCAACTCCCCTCCCCTAACAAGTATGATGAGCCTCATGCATAAGGTATTCATGAACAGGAAATTTAATAGGACTTCTGTTGTTATACTAATATCTTTTTTTAGGTCAAAAATACTTCCCCAAAATAAAAAATGTCAACTCAACCTAACACAACAATTCCTTTTATTTAAACTACTAAGGGTCAACTGAAAAAGAATCTCATATTAAAGAGGAAATAGAAAGATCATAAGAAAAATAAAAAAGATAAACATAAGGATAATATAATATTAATAAATTAAATATACTTAGTAATTGGATAAATGCAAGAACTAATAACTAAATGTCAAAAACACAGATATTATCTATCTATTTATCTATGTATTATATATATATGCGGATGTGATCCACAACAAATGCTTTCTATGGACTATATAAGGACAAACCGATTTTTGGTAGTCCATGACTCCATGGCAAGTAAGAACGGCTCAGATTTAGAAAAGGCCCGTAATCGGCTACTAATACTAGTGGAATCCGCTAGTATAAGTAGTGGATAGGCCAACAACATAAATGCCCCTGCCCCCTGGTTTGGTGAAAATATAGTATAGTTTTTAAACCATCCTTCACTATTAATAGCAGAAGGTGAGCAGAAACTTTTAAAGGAGAAAATCGAGCTCTAGTTAAATATTAATGCGAGCACATGGAGTTTAAGCTAGATGTAAAACAAATGGATGAGATTTGACATGCATGCATGCAAGACTTTTAGCGATGCAGCATGCATGCATGCATTTCATTGATGCACTCAACTAAATCATTTGTCATATTTTAAATAAGGAGAAGATCTACTGTTAAATTTGATTGAAGATTGTGCCAGGAAAGGGGTAAATTGGGCAGCAGTGCATATAATAGTAGATTCTAGAGAGTAAAATTCATGTGAGTGCATATGAGAGTTGGTTACATCTGAGTGTAGGACAGGAACTGGTGCATGATAGCTTAGAAGTTAGCTTTTATTTTCAGCAGATTTGCTTTCTATAAATAGTTGTAATAGATTAATAGTTGAAGTTTTCTTCAAGCATTATGAATTAAATGAATGAATGAAATGAAGAGAAGTTTGGTTAAGCTTTGTCTATATTTTCTCTCTCTCTCTCTCTCTCTCTCTCTCCTCCCTCATGAACTCAGTAATATTAACTAAGTTTTCTTATCCGTCTCCCTCCTAAATTCTGTATATTTTCTCTCTGTTCTCACTCTACTTACTATCTAATTCTATGTTTCTCTCTGTATTTCTGGTAAGGCCACTGCCTGGGTCTGATAAGTTGGTATAAGAGCTCTAGTTCTATCTCAACTATCTTCCTTCAATTCCTCTGTTTTCCTCGATCTTCAACTTCTAAATTCTTTTCCCTCATAAATTTTAACTGAAGTCTACTACTTCTAATATTCAAACACTACCAGTAACCAACTCCAATACATCAGCAACAGATTTCAGCACCAAAAGTAGCAGAAAAGCTACTTCCAGTGCTCGGTTTTTCTGCAACAATTGCACCTGAGGAAAAACAAGTGTTACATCACTTCTAACGTGTATAAAACTCTCTTAGCTTACTCTTTTCATTCAGATATATATAGCCCAAATTCTAATTCACATTATTATCATCTCCCAAACATGTTTCAATCCATAATTTGTTTATTCATCACTGTCGGCAGAAATGCCAAGTACTATGGTATAATGCTGTCGGATCTACTTTTGTTTGTGTTAGGATATACCTCCAAGCCCACTATCTGGATTATAAAGAAGTCTCAACCTTTTCGATCAAGGCCTAAAAGGCTAAGAGTCCAACCCTAAGAGCATTCACAGTAGTTTTCTTATCTATATCCCTACTCTGCAGTGTTATTAGGTCATTCTGCAAGATAGGGATTCAATTTTTTCACAATGTACCCAACAAGTTCTTTATATTGATTCCTTAAATAATGAAATTTAAAAGTTCCAACAGTCAAAGCATGTTTTGACCATTGTAACTATTTGACATTTGTACTGGCTTCATGCGTTAGAGCTTATGATAGATGTAATATATTACAACCTCTTGTTTTTAATTATAAAATTGCTATTAATTTATTAATCTTTTTTGAAGTATGTGATATTTTTAAATTTAAAATTAATATAAATTTAATCAATACATATTGTAACTAATAGTACTTTTATAATTAATAGTACTTTTATAATATTTATAATTATATGGACATAAATTAAATAAATTTATATCAATTTTATAATTTGAAAATGAAGTAGTTAAAAATTCATGTGAAATAATGTCAAGATGTGTATGATTGATGAGTTGTCCACTTAAATGAGGGTGTGAAATGTCATTTTGCATATATAGAGAATGCACTTTTGACTCCCTCACCCTAAGGAGTAAAATATTATATAATATAGATATTAAAATAGAGAGTTAAATAAGGATAAGGAATCTGTTGGATAATAATTTGTTGATGTGTTCTTCAAAATTGGGGATAGAGAGTTTATTGGGGAAACTGTTGTGAATGCTCTAAGGAGATTGCAATGCCCAAATCATTCCCTAAACCAACACCTGGCTGGTTCCGCAAGTACAAGTCTAGAGGCCGGCGTACTGCCCTGACGCACTCCAGAAAACTATTAGTGGGAGAAACATCTAATGCTCAGGCAAAGGACATACCTTGCATGCTCCTGAACGGCTACACATGACCTGATCAAGCATGATGAGTAGTATCACAAGGATCCATATAAATATCAAGACCCTCCCAAAAGAAAAGGTTAATCACTCACACTCTATCTTCCATGTTGAAACCTGTATTCCTCCATTGTTGACTTACATTTTCTGTGATTTGATATTTGCTCTTACACCAGAGTTATCCCCTGGTGGCACAAGGGGTGACTTCCCTTTTAAAGGTTGGATCAAGCAACCAAACCTGTAATCAGGACTTTGAAGATAACCACTGTCAACAGTTTGTGTTTAAATAGTTCGGTTCCATTTGTTTAACACATTTAGCATCATTATAAACATTCAGATTTCCAAAAACATCAATATCAATTCCATAGTTAATTATTCGTTCTATAATAAACAGTTTAAACTATATCCTTAGTTTAACACTTGCTATTGCCGTAGTAGTTAGTGTTTATGTTAAGTATTGAATCCTTGGTGCTATAAGCTTATTTGAGTTCTCATTTACTCTATTAAAATTTATACTAACTACTAAGCAATAACTAGTTGGAATTAAATCCTTGTTTTTTGGGATACCCAGTTTGCTTCACTGAGGAAATCCATTTCTCACTTAAAAAGCTGCTCAAGTTCAATTTCTCTAATATCAAGTAGTATTGTTGCTACTTGATCATTTTTCAAACTCAAATTCACAACAGTTGTGGATTCCTTTCATTCTAAAATTCTAAGAAACATGAGTGGACCTTCAGACCAAGTACAACCAAATGCTTCAACAAGATTTTTTGAGAGTACACTAGTGGAAAGTTACAGCTTATAGAGGAGAAAATGGATTATTTCATGAATGATATAAATGAATTGTTGAAACAAAAGGGCTCAGATAGTGAGAAAGGTTTTGTGATCATAAGGGACACAAAGGGGACAAGGGATTTAAAAAAAAATCCCAGTCATGCTTGAGAAGTTAAGGGTCGGGACAAATGAAGAAGATTATTGCCAATGGAGGAGAATGAATAAAACTAAAAATGAAGAGGAACTAGAAAATGTGAGAGGTTTTGATTTCAAGGGACCTCCAATATTTGATGAGGATCCTAAAAGTGAAGGTGAACCACAAAATAATGAAGTTGATGATCTCAAACCCTAGATGTTGGAGCTCACCCCTTGCAATGAAAATTCAGATTATAAAGCACCATTGTATGATGGTCCTCCTATCTATGATAAAGAAACAATTTATGAAGGACATCCATTATATGGTGGAGAACTTCAACCGTTGAATCTGAGTTTCAAAGAGGTTCAACATATAGAAAGGAGGCTAGTATTGAGAAAGTTCCAGGAGTTGAAAAAGTTCAAACTTACTTCTCACTTTGAAAAATTTGCAGCAGATGATCAGAAGCTTTAAAGGAAGGAGTCACAGTAATTGATGTGATAAATAAAGTGCATCTTGTGATGGTACATAAGAATACTTTGAATGGAGGAAAGCATGAGTATGCATTAAGAGATTTCTCACAAATTGATAATGCAACCAACGAGGTATTATTTGTCAAAACTAGACCTTAAGGACAAGTTTGTTCTAAAGGGAAAGGAAATACCAAATACAATTCCCCTTCCCTTCAAACATCAAGCCAAAATGCAAGGTAACAACCTCGACTAATAAAAAATTCTCTTATCCTATCCTAGAGCTATTGACACTTTTAAGTTCCAACAATGGAACTAAAGTTGTGCCAACATCAGCTCACTCTTCAGCTAATAGGAAGCTGATACTTAGCCAGAAATATGCTGAACTTGAAGAATTTTGTCAAAGTAAAGAGGTTCAGTGTTAGGAAGAATGTCAACCACCTATGGGGTTCCATCTTGAGCAAAAAACTCCAGGATTCTTGCATGCTAATCTCTTTATTAGGAGACATGAATACACACTCGTTGGACAAGGGTCCTTCCTCTTATGGCTAGCATCATTTTGGTGGAGCATTATTGATGTAGTATTTTAGAATTTTTAGTTCAAAGACCGGGGGTTTGCTAGGCCTATTCTTTGGAGAGATAAAAATGGAATGTACCTGCAAAACTTTCAGTTTGAGAGCTCATTTGCAAGACAAATTGATCAAACAAAGGAATGCGTGATATAGTAGCTAACCTCAGCCTTCTTCCTTGGAGATTCTCTAAAGCTAACAAACCCATATCAGTGGAGTTGGACAACAACCAAGGGTTATTTGAATTATCAATTACCTACTAACTTTGGTGTTGTTATGATCCTGATGAGTAAGCTGGTTACACTCGATTAACTAAGCACTACAACTTAAGAGATTTACTTGATGAATGAAGAAACTACAAAAAAATGTTTCAGTTGTTTTTTCAAATGGTCATAGAACCAAGCTGTGATTGGGCTGTGGTAGCCAAGGGAATTAATCTTGCTTTTGAATTAGCATTTGTTTTATGGTGTGCATTGATGCTCAACAAAAAAATAATAAAGAGTTGTTTGGCCTACTTCACAGCTCAAGGATGGTTGGATAACTTTGGAACAATGTTCTAAAAAGCGAGAGGCGAGCGGCCAGGGGGGCCTAGGCGGAATTTTTTTATTTTACATTATTCTAATAAAACAATAATATAAAGCAAAATAATCTATAATAAAGATAATAATTAAATTATAGAATTAATAGTAATTGCACTTAAGTAGTAAGATATATATCCATTGCTTGAAATAATTAAATTATAGAATTAATGTTACTAGTAATTAGTAACTAGGAAGTAGTATCTTGATATCTTAATATATATAATTGTATAAGTACTTATTCTCTCTCAAAAATTTAAATAAATGTTATTTTTAAAATTAGTGTGAAGTTTATTGAATGAGACATTTGATATTATTAATTATGAAATTATTTTAATTTGTGTAATTTTCAAAATTGAGGACTTATGAAAATGACAAATACCATATACTAAGTATGACTAACATATCTTCGATTATTAGTTTTATTCATAAACAAAATTGGTATTAAATAATAAAATTTAAAATTTTAAGAATTCAATTCAATATTAAAACTTAAGAAACTAAACATAAATTTAAGAATTATATTGAATTAAACTAAATATTACAAATGTATCATCATTTATATAATTTCAAGTTGGTATAAGTTCAAAAAATTACAACTATAATAAAATTATCTATTTTGACTTGATCTTGTTCACTTCTTGTTGTGATTTGATATGCTACAACTTGCATTAAGAATATGGTAAATCATTAGAAAAATAAATATATCAAGATATGGTTTTGATAGTAATTTTAAAAAAAAAATCTCTGCCTAATTGGTTGGAGCGCTTTTTTCACCGATTTGGCCTTGAGCGCTGCGCCAGGCAGCCTAGGCCGATTTTTAGAACACTGCTTTGGAATGCGACGGTTACAACAATAAGCAATAGTTCAAAACAGTTCAAGCAACTGTTTTGAAAGATGATTATTCACTAGGCTTTTGGGAAATAGTTATTGATACGGCTAATCCACAAAATTTCATATGGAATAAGATAGACTTGCAATTGTTTATCAAAGAGAAAATATTACAAATCAGCTAGTTTTGATGTAGATAAGCAAGTATCAATGGTGGCTGTATTTGGAGGAAAAGAAATACAAGAAGAACGCAAGGCTTTATCAAGTTAATATCAGGTTTCCTCATTACTCAATAAGGAAAAGATTGATTAGTATAGGTTTGCAAGTTCTTGGAGTTCAGCCTTGACCTTGGTGGACCAAGGAAAGGAAGATTCCTAGCCACAATGATTGTGAAGATAGTTACAAGAGAAATGATTCCAGCATGGTTACTAATTCATGAGGACATTGAATTTCTAAAGGGGAAGGGAATGTCAGGAAAGGGGTAAAATGGGCAGCAGTGCACATAATAGTAGATTCTAGAGAAAGTAAAATGCATGTGAGTGCATGTGAGTTAGTTTCATCCGAGTGTAGGATAGGAAGTGATGAAGGATAGCCTTAGAAGTTAGCTTTTATTTTCGGCAGATTTCCTGTCTATAAATAGTTGTAATAGTTGAAGTGTTCACTAAGCATTATGAATTAAGTGAAGGAGTGAAATGAAGAGAAGATTGTTTAAGCTTTCTCCTTATTTTTTCTCTCTCTCTCTCTCACTTAATTCAGCAATATCTAATAAGTTTTCTTATCCTTCTTCCTCCCAAATTCTGTCTATTTTCTCTATTCTCACTCCACTTTCTATCTAATTTTATGTTTCTATCTATATTTCTGTTTAAGCCACTACCTGGACTTGACAGATTGACCCAGATTCAAATATCAAAAGAAAAATGTTATGCCTTTAAAGGAGGAGAAAATCACGTTTGAATTATTTTATACTTTCCTTTCATCAGCAGCAAAAATAGATGACCAATTAAATTTTAAACCCACCCAAAGTTTCTCTTCTTTTCCTCTATATGCATAAGAGAGATGTATAAAAGGTATCTAATAGCTGCACTTACCATATTTTAACGTTTTTAAAAGTTTCTGCTCACTATTAACTATATCTATATTTTATTCAAATAGGGAGCTTTTGTCGTTGGCTATCCAATACTTGTACTAGCGGAATCAACTAGTATTATTAGTGGACAGCCAAATCTTCTCCAAGTACAGTCCATAGTAAATGCTTGTTATGGATCACTCTCTGTGTGTATAACACACACATACGAATAAAAGGCATTTTAGATCGACCTAAGATAACTTATCTTAGGTCACCTTCCAATATAATATCATTTGATCATCAACTTAATAATCTAACCGTGCGGATGTGAGCATGCAAAAATATGAGATTATGAAAATTTTCATTTTGATTTGAGACATCGGAGTATCATTTTTATAATGGTGTATATAATTTGTGTACAAGTATATATTTCGACAGCTCAAATTTTAGTAACTTCTACTGTTATATAACCTCAAACTAAACGAAATTTTGCATAATCTCATATTTTTTGCATGCTCATTACATTCGTACGGTTAGATTATTAAGTTGACAATCAAATGATGTATTAAAAGTGACCTGATAACTTATCTTAGGTTAATCTAAAATGCCTCTCTCTCTCTCTCTCTATATATATATATATATATATATAAATTGTCAGGTTCGGGAAGAAAGGCATGGTGCATTTCTTCCCCCTATTTTGATTGAGGAAGTTATGTAACTCGGTCTCATCTTTATCCCCTCGGATGATTAAAAACAAAAATAAAATGGTGTAACACCTTACTAGGCCTTTAGTATGCCTGTATTCCTCTACTCACTCCTATCATAGGTTATGTCCTTGATTATCTCCTGCTACTTCAAGTCTCTTTGTACTACTATCCCAAAGTAATTTCCGGGCTATCACTACTAGTCTACTCCTTGTACAAGACTCTCCATGATGTGAAACATCATACTTGTTGATTATTATTTAGGGATAAATTTATTAAAATATAGTAGGTCACTTGGTTATTGACTTTTACGAGATAGAATTTAGTGGGCAAATGAATCTAGATATTTTATTTATAGTGGGAAGTAATTTGGAGTTATTTCCTTATTAAATAGGTTTTCTAAGTTATATTAGTAATAAAGTTTTACTTTACAAGTCTTGGGTTTTCTTGCAACTTTTATAATTTTCACAACTTTAATTACATAATTTAATATATGATTTTAGAAAGTTTTGTGTGGTATTGTTTGTCTATTGATTCCCTACAAGTATGTGTTCCTAATTACTTTTCTTTCTTTCCCTTTATTACTTTCACCTAAAAATTAGGATCGAGTGTTTTGCAACCTGCCATCTATTTAAGTGTTTCTATATATATAATAGACTGACTAGTAATAAAAAAAGAAATATAAATATTTTGAAAGTCGAAATCAGGATTGCATATGTGGGAATGCTAATGCAGATTGGGATGATCTACTTATTCACTCCAGCAACTAACGTTATTTGTTTTATGGGTGTGTTGTTGGTGCAGGCCGGATATGCTGCTAGTAGATCCCACATTGCCGCCAATGCAATCAAGACAAACTGCCCAATGTCAATGTGTATCATGATTGCAAAGGAACTCCAATCTAATCATGCTGAATAATTTTAGAGTAGTTCTGTGGCTGCTTATATTTTGTTTTGTTTATAGCAAGCAGAGCAGGCACGACCGTGGCGGGGCGGTGTGGTGTGGTGTGATGTGTCTCAAAAGCTAGCAAGAGCAGCAAAATGAAAACTAAGATAATCGAGACCCACATCACATCGCAACGTGGACTAGAACTCCCAAGCCAAGGTGGCGGACATAGCTAATATTCCTTTTCCTATCTCAAACTCAAGGAGATGCTGCTTTTCATCAGCCACCTCAGTTTATTTCTAGTATTTTGACCTATGATGTTTGTTATAGAAAGAGGGAGGTTAACCCCTTCTAACACACTAAATAGTATCATAATCAAATGCATTTGTAAGTTTTATTTGAGAGAAGATTATGGAATTGTTAGAAAGAAAACTTTTCAACATTTTATTACTTTGACTATTTGAGTGCTTGTGTGCGATTTATTTTATAATTTATAAAACAGAAGTAATAATTTATTACTTATTAAAAAATGACTTATAAGCCTCTTTAAATAAGTAGGGGTGCTTTTACTTTAGTAATATTTACGATTCATTTTAATTTGCAAGTCATTTAACCAAATTCTTTCACACTTAATATCTAACTTGTAAATAAAAATAATGTTGAACGCTTATATTTATTTAAAATGACTTTTAAGTTATTTTAAATTATAATTTGTCAGTCTGTTTCATTACCCAATTTGAAGAAAGCTAAGGGGCGTAAGTGGAAACTCCGCAGATAAATACTCGGTCTCCGCGGAAATCGTGATTGGTTAACAAAATTCCTCCCGAGTCAAGCGTCAACGAGTTTTTGGTTCTATTCCATGCCATCGAGTTGTGGCAATTGAGTTGGGGAATGTAGTGTTAGGTTTCCGACTTTACTCCTTGCAGATATCTTAGGGTTTATGACTCCTTTTTGCGCAACTAATTAATTTGTATTAAATGTTTGCTTGCTTGCTAATTCGAACGGGGATCCTGATGTTATGAAATTCATATTCTGTTTTTTGTTTGTTTTTTGGGTGGGTTGGTTAATTTCAATTTGGTTAGGTGTCTAGTTATTTTGAGGGAGTGGGAGGATTGATGGATAACAGAGGACAGCAAGGAAGGGGGGAGGGAGATGGAGAAAGAAGGAACGATGTGGGTGCCACTCCTCCTCCTCCTTTATCTACCTACCGTTTATTCGGTGGGCACACTTCTATTCACCAGATGATGGGCGGCGGTAAAGGTATAATTACTTCTACTACTACATGTCTAATTTCTTCAGGCGCACACACATTAGAGAACCCATAAACCTAGAGTCAATCTTTTGCCTAGCTTGCTTTTCAACCTATAAACCTTGTGTCAATCTTTTGGCTTATAATTTTGAGGTTGCTTTTCATGGAATTTTCTACTTGTATGTTTCCATTTGTTTATAGCCGCTGATGTTATATTGTGGAAAAGGGGATATGTTTCGTGTGCCATCATTGTTGTTGCTACTGTTGCGTGGCTACTCTTCGAGCGGGCAGGATTATCATTCTTAACAATTTGTTCCAATGTCTTGCTGATCTTGATTGTACTACTCTTTCTTCGGGCTAACTATGCCGATTTCAGAAATATGTATGAATTCTTAACCATCCTTCTCTATATGGACGGATCACTCCTAATCCCTCCTCATATTGTTATCCTGTGAAATTCATTCCCAATGGTTTGTTTTTTCTCTCACAGCAGACAGCTTCAAACATTACCAGAATTAGTCTTGTCAGAGGAAATGGTAAATAGTGCTGCAGCTTCATTTCGTGTCAAAATTAATTATGTGCTACTTATGGCACATGATATCACCCTTGGCAAAGACTTTAGACTCTTTTTTAAGGTTAGTAACATTTACTGCACGAGGAAAAGGGAACTATGAGATTTGTAAGATAATTAGGAAGAAGTTGGAGAGGCAGGCTGTGAGAGTAGTTTGACAGCCAACACTAGGAGTATAGTAAACCCCCCCCCGCCCGGTTTCTCTTTTCCTTTTTTTCTTCCAAATATGTATCATGAACATAACGATTCTGGTGTTGGGCGGCATGAAAAGGCGACTATGTTGTGGTTAGGATCATAATTAAGGAGGTAATTTCATATTCAAATTGTTGGAAAGATCTTCTGTAGGCCATTACCTTTACTACGTGGGCTGGGTTTAGACGGTGTAAATTATGTTATAAAGTATTTCATCAATCCCCTTGTGTACCTTATAGTTGGGATCCATTTTTAAATGAAAACAGTATCCATCTTCTTTTTTAAAACCTATAATAAATATGATCTAATGGTTGTAATTTGGAAACCTTTTTTTCCTTTTATATAGAAACATTTATCAAATTCTCTGACGATAGTATTGTCAAATTCTCAGGTGGTGGTTGTTCTATGGCTCTTCTCAGTCATTGGTAGCTTTATTTCATTCTTCACTCTCATATATATTGGTATATGATCTTACCTCCTTGGTTCCTCAACCAATTGCTGCATTTCATATATATATCTTTAATATGAATGCTTTTTGTTTATTATTCTTTTATTTGAGTAGGATCAAGTGATTCTTACGCTTTGGTTGTTTAATTAGAATCACTTGTAGCCTGATCTAGCTCTGTAGTTCCAATTGGACCTCTGCTGTTGCCTTTAGTCTATTGCACGTAGTGGTATAGCTGTTTTGTATCATTGTTTTTTGTTAGTGGATTTAGGTTATTTCCTTTGTGTAGGAGTAATGCACTAAATATGTGTCTTCATATGTTATCTTAAGTTTATACTTTATACAGCTAATAAACATATCACTGAAAATGTAATGAAACTTTTGAATTTTTTTAAATAAAACTTCAAGTTTTGTGTTGTATGCTCCATGTGATCAATTTTCAGATGCATGCAACCTCTAATTTTATGTGGTCTCAACAATGGATTATGTGTTGGTTTTGGTTTTGGTTTTTTTCTTCAGTGAATCAATTGGTCCGCTGATCCACCATTCTCTTTCGTGAATGATGACTCACATCAGCAATTTCCCCCTTTTTTTATCTTTCCATTCTATGGAAATACTATGCCTTGCCTTTGTGCATGCTTGTTGCCACTATACTTAGTGGCCACAAATGATTACTTCTGTAAGTTTCTAGGCAAATGGAATTGACCAAGTGTGTACGGTACACTGGTTTATACTTTATATTATGAACCTGATCCTTGTATGTCACTGTCACTCTAGAGCAGAAAATACTCCGAATATGATAGCTACGGTGTCAAAAATTGATCAGGTTGTGCATATACTTGGGTACATCTTTTGTTAAAGAAGCAAATATGAAATGGCCAACACAGCCATGAGTGATATCAAGCTAGCAGTGTTCGAAAAGTCTGCCTAGACTAGGTCGGGGTCGGAGCCTCAACGAGTCGACTAGGGCCTAGTCCTTTGATTTAGTCGCTGGCCGACTTAGTCGGGCTTTAATCGGCGACAAGTTGGTAAAGTCGTCCGGTCGGAGTAAATCAAAAAATCGGAACAAGTCAGGAAAAATTGGAATAAGTCGGGGAAAATCGAAAAAATAAGAGCAGATGAGGTCCTTTTACCTAAAAGAAGTGGTAGAAATGTGCGAGAACTAGACTAAAACAAGTTTGTGTCGGAAGATGATGACAACGATGAGGATTATGAGTTTGAGTCCGATGGAGAGCAAATCTTGGAGGGATATGGAGAAGAGGAGTGTTGTTTGACTATTGATTGTGCTACTTAGTTTCATTTGGTTAATTGGTTTTGAATTTTGAGCGTCGAACTATTTGGTTTTACTTAGTTTTCATGTTTTTATTTGATGATTTGTGTTACTTATGTTATTCTACTTACTCAAAACTTATGAAGGAGGAAGGAGAATATATATTTAAAAAAAATTGAAAATCCAACTAGCCGATTAATCCTCTAGTCGATAGTCAACCTACCTGGGACCGACTAACGACTTTTAGAACACTGCAAGCTAGTAAAACTGAAGCTACACCCTTTAAGTTACTTTTTTTTTACTGGTCGATATATGTCACGAGTTTTTGCATGTGGCCTTTGGAGTCTCTTATCAATACATGTTACCTCCAAGATTATTCTTTAGTTAACAACTCTGAACTGTGTTACATTTCTATAATGCAACTCTTAAAATTAACTTGCACAAGCGTTCATTTATTTTCTGTAGCTTGTGGTTCGTATCACCTTTATTTTTCTCCGGTTATTTTATATGTTTTTGTCTTCCTCTTGTATTCTTTTTGGTCTGAGAAGAGAGAGAGAGGGCGAGCAGGGAGGGGGCTTATTTGGCACTTCAATTGTAAATAGAGATGTTTATTGTGTTATTCTGGTTGTCTGCACCATGTGATGGTATTGTGGCAAGATGGATTTTGAATTCTTATTATGATGCAACTTTGAGCAATAGTATAGAAACACAGCAAGTAATCTTAGATTTTGCGAAGCACTACGAACATGTTAAGTTCACCGCACAACCAAAAAGATCCATATTCTAGGCCAGTTAGATCAGACTGGTCAGTGCCTGCATGAAATTTAACTTTCTTTTGGTTAGGGAATTTTATGTTTGAAGTTTTCATGGAATGAAGTCGTGAACCTAGCATATAGGTTCTAAGTCTATAAAAATTGCATTTCATTATTAATTGTTGTTCTACTTGTTTCTTTCTTCGTGTTTTTTTTTACTTAACATAGTTATCAGGCAAGCTAGGCTGGTGCCATTAACTTTCTTTTGGTTAGCAGATTTTATGATTGAAGTTGTCAAGGAATGAACAAAGTATAGAGGTTCTTAGTGACTGTAAAATCAAATGCATTGACTGTGTTGAATGTCTAATAGAAGGAATTTGATTAAGCCATTTCTTTTTGTGTTTAGGTTGAATGACTGTTTTATGTTCCATTATTTGTACAGTTACCAGATTTAGCCTGGACCTTTGTTAGAGCACAGTACTAATTTGATACATATACCAAAGATATAAGTCGGATTACTTACATTTTTGCTTCTGGAAAATTCTCGCAGGAATCATTATATCAATTACAATTCCTGCCCTGTACAATAGATATGAAAACCAAGTTGATCGATATGCTGGTTTCATCCACCAAAAAATTTCAAGGCACTACAAATTTGTGGATGGGAGTGTGATTAGCAGACTTCCTCGGAGCTTATCTAAGGATAAGGATTCTTAGATCTGGAATTGGAGCAGATGATTTCGACTACATTGACCAGACCTTTTTCTTTCCAGTGGGTTTAAGTAGTTCCTTTTGCTGAACCTACTGACCAGTTCTCCTGATTTCTTTCTAAGTGATGGAAAAGAAAGGTACTGATATACAGACACAAGGTCATCTTCAAAA
Organism: Panax quinquefolius; assembly: GCA_020205615.1. Classification (NCBI taxonomy): domain Eukaryota; kingdom Viridiplantae; phylum Streptophyta; class Magnoliopsida; order Apiales; family Araliaceae; genus Panax; species Panax quinquefolius. Next base: position 143,218,108 of record CM035162.1, on the reverse strand, counting down.
TTAGCAGTGATGTTCCTCTTTGCTTTTGACTTGGAATCTTGTATTCAAGATCCTTGTAGGCTTGCAGTCGAACACGAGTTTGTGTTATTTCAGTTTTTTCTGCATGTTTATTGGAGAAATTAAACAAAGCAAACTGTCATAACAAGGTATTTTCCACTTCTTTTACTTATAGACAAAACTAATGTTTAAACAATGTACTTGTCCACCATTTTACATTGGACCATTAAGCTTTTAATTTCTTCAATTGACCCACTATACTAATAAATTTTTGCAATTGAACAATTTTGTTTAAAGTTGTTAAAGTCTGTTAGGAAATTGCTGCCATGGAGCAAATTGGAAGGGGGGAAAATATCCTAAAACATGACACAAATCTCGTCTTTTTCCCCTTTAAAATCTCGCTTTCCTTATTTTTTTTCTTCCTCTGAGCATAGCATTCTCTTCCTCCTCTCTCGTATACCCAAAACAATTACAGAGAAACCTTAAATGACATCCCCGTCACCTCCCCTCCACCATAATTTGCTACTTCTTCCACCTTCCCAAATTGAGTCTAATTTCCTTTTCTGATATAATCCCAAATTGGGAGTTATTATATATAGAAAGAGAAGCCCGGAAACAAAACAGGAAATTTGGTCTAAGAAATTATCCATCAAAGTTTAACCAATATAAAGAATAAGTAGCCCATGTTACCACACTGGACCACTGAATTAAAAAATAAATAAAAAGGGGAAAAATCACAACAATAACAATGAATATCACAAAACTTGTAAAACCACTTACCTAAGATCCCAATCAAATTAGACTAGAGGGAGGGAGGGAGGGAGGGAGGGACGGGGAAATCGGTGTTTGTGCTTCTGAATGCTAGCGAGGTGTCAGTCTATGAACAATCAACTAACATGGAGGAGCAATGAATTTGAATCAAAATGTACTGCTACTTTCACTTGCAGAGATTGAAGGCCCTTCGGACTTGACAACATGAGAACCTCCTCTGTTGCTGATATCAAGTCCCTGAAAACGACCAAGGGGATCCTGCTGTAATGTCTCCGAGAGAATCTGGGCACGGGCAGCTGCAAGCATATGGTGCTGCTGGTTTGACATGCTAGACTGGAGGGAATAGAACCGTGACATTTGTACATTCAGTGGCCCTGCTTGTGGCTGGTGTGGAAAGAAGACAGACTGGTTATACGGGACATGGTGCATTCCTAGGTCGTATGCATCTGAATGGTTCGCCATTTCGCCTGTCGCAACTCTCAGCCTTTCCACTTCCTGCTTCAGTGCTTCACTGAAGGCTGTTTTTTCAGAATAACACAGATGAATTAGATCCCAATAATTTCATATTGGTAAAAGTTCGGAAAGGAATGGAGGATAAAGAAGTATGGATAAAACTCTTTTGTTAAATTAAAGGTACCAAAATTTTATTCTTTTTCTCACATACCAGCTTTTAGACCACTTGTAATTTAAAAAAGTTTATAATCATTAATTGCCCTTGTAGGTTTTAGGTTGTGATACACCAGTTTATCCATCAATCTGATTTGTGGACAAATCAAAGTTTACAGATCATAAATATGTTTTAAAAATTACTTTCATTCGCCAAGAAAACAATAGTTAAGCTAGAAATAGTATATGAATATAGTTTTGAAACTTGCCATCCCGTAGCTGAGCTTGTTGTTCCATAGCTTGTAACCGGAGCTTAAGCTCTGTGTTTTCAGTAGACAGACCCGTTGTATCTCTCTGAACAAGAAAACAACAATAGTATATAAGAATATAAAAAGTAATATGATGGGGAGGAGAGAAAAGAGAGAAATTCTATTGCAAAAGAGCAACATACTTCATATGCATACACAATAAACTCAAAAGCCAGGTATGAAGCTTGTACAAATACAACAACAAACATAAGATGTTCGTGACACAGTTCTATCATATTGACATGCTAAAGTCTCCTGGGAAAGGCATCAAATAGTCACCATAAAATATGGGTGGTTGTACGTGCAAGGTACACAATGGATTGGTGGGCAGTAGAATTTTAGTTTTCTCCTCTTTTTCGGGATTTATGGTTTTCATGCCCAAGTGATGGAGTTTTGAGTTCTTGGAAGGGGAGTATGTTAGCAGCAAAGATTGACCAGTTTAGCAGGTGACACCTCTATGCCTGTTGGGTTGTGCGTGGTAGAAATAAAACAGATGCTCTTCCAAAAGAAGGGAAATATCCATATTAAACTGCAGTACTTGTTGATTTCAAACGATAACTTGTATTATGTCAACTCTTTTGTTGAGTTTAGAGGAGATATGAGAAGGCATGCTTAGGCTTTTCTCCATTTACTTTGAGTGCGCATGTGCTCCTTGGTACTTGTGATCTTAAGAATGTGATCCCTTGATTGAATATCCGCAGTAAAATCATGTCAACAAAGTACCGCAGAACTACTATAATCGCCTAATGTCAATTTACCCTTGTTTATGAAACACACACACACACACACACACACATATATATATATATATATATATATATATATATATATGAAGAACTAAAGGAATAAATACACAAAATCCATGTGTAAGGCAAGCCCTGCAAAGATCACCTGGAAAAGAGTCAGTTGTGCAGAAAGCGTTGTTGCTTCTGTTTGAAGGGTCTGCACTTTTCTCTCAAGTTCAGATATATAGCGTGCCTTCCTCTCTTTTGAGCGAGCAGCGGACTGTCGATTTGCCAAAATCCTGTATATTATTATATACAAAATGTCATAAGACGACAAAAGCTCAGAGCCAAATTCATAGAAGGAACTTTCAGCAAGAAAAGAACAAGTAATTTCACATTTTCACATCTAACTCCAAGCATGCACAACAATAAGAATGCAAAATCATATTTAGATGCAGCAAAACTCCCGCATCTTGATGAAAGTGAAATATTTGGCAAGACATAAACCAAGTCTCAAATTCTAAAATATATGTATATCCACCTAGCCTAGCTAGATTCAGCAAGTAATGAATATGAGAGACGTGAATATAATAAATAAATAAAGCAGCAATTAGTCTGTGCAATCAGACATCAGCACTTGAAAATCATAGTTATATTATTATTATAAGGAACAAGGGTCAATTAATTTGAAGTCCATTTTCCCTCTTTAACATATGCATAGGCGGCGGCGGCGGCAGCAACTTATTGACAAAAGTCCAGATTTAATTTTTGAATCCTCCCGAGCTAGGTTATATATATATATATAAATTAAGGAAGACGATGGTAAGAGAGGGGAAAAGAAAGAAAGGAAGGTGAGTTGTAATTTGGTTATTATTAACTACTCAATAATTATATGGAAGAGTACCTCTTAGCACGCTTGGGATCAAGAGTCCACAACTCAGCAAGCTTATCAGGAGCCATGGCCTTCTTGGCCTCAATACTCTGATCGCTAAAATTACTGCTGTTACAATTGAATAGATTAGTAGTCGAACTATCCACTGAATTACTATGCCGATGACGAGGCCTGCTGCTACTGCTTTTCTCTCCTCCGCTAGCATTGGAATTGGAATTGGCATTGGCATTGTCTAATAATAAGCTGCTGCTGCTACTACTTCCTCCTCCTCCTCCTCCTCCTCCTCCTCCTCCTCCGTTGATTAAATTGGATCCACCCGCTCCCCCTCCCCCTCCGAGTTTCTCCATGTCCATGTATGTGCAAAATAGATCGTCCTCCGATCCAAGCTCTTCAAAACTCCCAGAAGGTGCATCGAAGGGTTCCGACCCCAGATCTAGGTCGTCCGGCAGCCGGAGGTTTACTTCCGACTGTGTTCGCCGGTGGTGTGACGGCGAATTTGGAAATGCCGCGTCCGTCGCCATATCAGAAAGCTTGTTTCTGGGGTTTGGATTTGCTGATGATGATGATGATGATGATGGATCTTGCATTGTTGATTCTACCTCTACATATGAACAGACATACATACATAAATACATTATTAGCAACTACTACTAGAGTACGTAATGCTACCTAGATAACTGACAAAAATTGTCTACATAACATAACTAGATTAAAGTTATGGTTACTTCTGTTAAGGGTGGTAAATAAGTAGTACACGGTAACCCCACTCCCGTATTTTATTTATTTTTTCTCTCCCCTACATCCACATACCCTTATAATATAGAAACAAAATAATTTATTCGCCTAGAAAATTGTAAACGATAAATATTTTGAAATAAATTTAAATTTTTCTTCTAAAAAGACAAACTTTTAGAAACATTTTGAAACAAATTCAAATTTTTCTTCTAAAAAGACAATATTTTAGAAACGGTTTTTGAATTACTAAAAAATTATAATGTATTCCTAAAATGCATGCGATGCTTTCTAACAAAAAAATCGATTTCTTCTTCTACGTAATTGACGACATTCTCAATGTTAATATGTTTTCAACCCCCCACGGCACAACTTCCATTCCTCACATTCTCAATGTTATTATGGAGAGGGGTGAGTATGAAGTTTATTAAATACTGACATGCATACGAGGTTGTATGTGTTTCAGTCTTATCAAAAAAACAACTTCATGCTAACCAGATCCGTTATTACGTATTCTTCTTTTAACCAGAAGATTATTAAATTTTATAAAGTTTGTGAGACATTTAAAAGTTATTTTTAAATTTAAAACTAAGGATATCCATAACTATATTAACATAAATTAAATGTGGGAAGGATTATATATAGAAGAATGATAATGTGGGTGAAACTGCATCATCGAATTTCCGTTTCTAAGTTTTAAAGACAGCATAATAATAACAGCAACTTTGGTTACAAGTATATAATATGAAGGGAGAAACAACAAACTCAACCTTATTAATTAAGCAATCTAATCGATACAACCAACAGTGACATTATTATTCTTTTTCCATCTCTTCTTTTCTTTTGTTTAGGTAGATAGAAGGCCAATTCCAAATCCAATCCCCAAACTACCAAGGTTACAACTGTACAAGCATTCCAGCCAACTAACCCACACCTCCTCCTTCTGCATATCTACAAAGACGATAAACTCCTGCAAATTCCAGCCACTAAAATAGTCAAACAAAGCAATTTATGACACAAACCCTTTTTGACTTGACTAAAAGTATTCTTCTCTCCCTAGGGGGAAGAGCTTCTTCCAACTTTGGTCAATTGACCAACTTACCATCAAGTTAGTAACAAGATCCAATTCATTTGATACCAACCCAAAGAGTAGTTTATAAATATAACATATTCACTGTGTAAATACTGGAAAAATGAAATGGTAAAGTATACTTCAAGCATACAGATTCATGTAACTTAAAAATATGCTGATATCAATGGTTTATAGTCATGAAGAGCTACAGAATTTGATAAAAAGTCGGTTAATTCATGAACAGGTTGGAGATGAAAACCCTGAACCAAAAATAAATAAGCTTCCCAGTACCTGAAATAATTTCTGATCTAAATGTATATAGTAATTTATACCGAAACAAACTTCATGATGTGACTAAAGAACAGCTGCTGTTAAGGCAATATTTTTAGCTCACCCCAACAATCAACTATGTCAGAAGCTCAGTTCATCTGTCCTCATCATTAGATTGAGCTGCATTTTCTGAGTCCTTGTTGGCCAACACCTCCACTTTTACCTCAACTGTAACTGGATGTGAGGATGAAGTGCCTGCACATAGAAGCATATCAAATGCTATGTTACATGAACTCATTTACATGGGTGAAGTACCGCGTCAGACACACAACACACAGACATGGGTGTGGGGGTCAGTATGGGACACAACACGTCACCAATAGGTAAGAACAAAAATAAGGAGAAATAAAAAGATGATTGAAAGAAGAAACAAATCCACTGCAAAAGGAGGAAGGGGGAAAATAAGGATGTCTTCATGTTCATGTAGATGCTTATTATAGAGTTTTGCTCAAGGAATACAATGTATTTGCACGAGCTGTGAAACTTTTTATATATCATGGTGTCTACACAACCATATCAAATATTAGACATTACTCAGTCGTGCACACTTGTTTAAAGAAAATAATTATACCTAATCCAACACTAGGACACATACCCACACCCGAGTCCATGTAACATAGGTCAAATATGTGACAGAAAATGTAGTACCACCGCAGAAAAAGAGAACGACTTGTTCTTTTTCTTCTCACAAAATATCCTTTATGTATCCCAAAATCCTATATGCAATATCACTACTCTTTACATAATTGTAATAGTTTACAATTCAAGCTGCTGATGACAAATGAGTTCTAACAAGTCCACTGAGGAACGTGCTTCAAATTAATGCTAGTGGAGACAACATAAGGGGTATCAGTCTAACACAACCAAATTTACAAACCTAAGCAGACTAACATTAATTATTCATCCTTTTTCCTATGATCAGTGCTAGGAAAGTAAATAAACTGGCAGGCTTGAGTAAATCTCCATTGATGCAACCCCACTATCTTCTATTCCCTGCCACACACACTATATCCTGAACATCAGAACTCAGAAATTCAAGCTTATGCCATTCTCATTCCTCAGACCAGTTTCAATATAAAAATGAAAACTAAATGGTTTCTATGCCACACCTCCCCGCCAACTATTGGTTACAACAAATTACAGTTTCAACTTGTGCCGGATGAGTAACGCACAAATGGGGCTTCTTTGCTCTTTGACATAAAAATATTTCAGGCATGAAAAGAAATTATATAGTTATAAGCTTGAAAATTTTCATATTCAGTAGGGTTATAACGTTTATTTAAATTGAAAACGAATTCCACAGTTAATTGTTCGCAAGGGGAAGAGGTGCTCAGCTCAACTCTCGAGTTGCATCATAAATTTATTACACCAGTAATCAAATTTTCTCAGGAAAGAAACACAAAAAATATTTCACTAGTCTTTCACATAAAGAAATTGAGATAGATGAGTATGATTTGCCTTATATTGGTTTTTTTTTTTCTAAGAAAACAATAAAGGTGAGACTATAGACGTTCATGGGGTAGAGTACAACAAATCAATTGTCTTTGAACAAGCAATATCAACGCCTAGGTGGTGGAGGGAGCTTTGAGCGCCTAGGCGTTTTCCGAGGCAGGTGCTCTAGGCAATGTTAATTTTATTTTATTTTTATTAGTGAAAGCATATTGGTGAAGTTTGAAACACACCAAACTTTAGGACTATACGTATAATTAGGAAGAAACTTTGGGCCGTGTATTAGTAATATGGCATAATTTTAGTATTACGTAAGAAAACTGGTGATTTAACGGGCCACATTTTTCTTTTTTCACTGAGTTTAGGCTTTGTTCTAAGAACAAAGAGTTTGGGCTTTAAGTCGTGAATTTATTATTGGAGCTGGAAGGCTGGGACACACAAATAAGAAATCCTAGCCACCACCTCCTCCTCAAATGTGATTTTCTGATACTAGTGGCAAAAGAGAACGGCTACTTTGATGTTCAGCCCGCAGGTAAGGTTATCTCCCCCTTCTTCTCTAGTCTTCTCCTCCTTCTTGGTGAACTGCGATGCGGAGTTGTAGGAGTTTTTGTTTCTGCCCAACTCTAATTTCCAAGGTTAAGCTGTCGCTGTCGCCTAGGCAGCCACCCAGTCCGACTTTTAAACCACTGAGTAATAGTATGCACAAGAGTGGATGTAAGTAAGATAGAAACAGTTTATGCTCTCCCACCCTTCTCCCCCACGCCAACAACAATTTTCACACACTCAAGTACATGACTTGCCCTTACAAACCATCCTAACCAGCATAAAAAGGCCCTAGATTTCAAATCATGTATAAAATAGGTGCGCTATAATGATAATTTTCAAATCTGCAAATTTGGTCCCCAAAACTATCTTCCAGTTTAACAAGTTGTCCCTCAATTATCAGCCTAGGACTATTTCTCATCATGATTTTTCCTATTTACGAAAGTAGCAACAGCAATTATTTCCCCTCTTTCAGGTTGTATTTAGTTGAGGACACCTTGTCCTTCCCTCTTTATCAATAAATTATTGCATTTTATAAAGTTAAAGCTAAAAGATCTAGGATAATGAATGCATATGATTTGTGCAATTGTGGACAAATTTGTTTGATAAATCAATTTAATGCACACTGATTTGATAATTTACACAAAGTTTTACGTCAGTTGAATTCTGGCATAATTTGAGCTTTATTATAAAATTTATTTTAACAATAATATTTTGTCAACCACTAGAATTGCTGCATGGTCCTCCATTTCCCTCCAATCTTCATTATTTTAGGGTAAACATTGAACAAAAAATAAAACCTAAAAGCTTGCAAATGGGATATTTTGTGTGGAATCAGGTAGTATTGTTAATTACATAAAGTCAGAGATCTTCTGGTGAAAAAAGAATTTAAGCAAGAAAAGAGATTTTCAGGTGTTAAAAGAAAAAAAAAAAGAACAGAAGAGGGGGGAAATTTTCAGCTCATATGAAAATTAGAAAATGAATATGATTCAAAAAGAGGGGGGAGGGGGTCAAAGGTGGTACCTTGGATGAAATAAGAAGAGGAGGGCCAACCACGGATGGTGGAGAGAGAGAGGGATTCGTCATCGGTCAACGGATTGGTCAACTTACCGATTACTTGAACCAGGTCGTGAGGATGACTAGGGCGAGGAGGGACCCAATAAGAAGAGCCTGGTATGAAAGAGAGCCAATCGGGCGCGGATCGCTTCACGATGATGTTGTGGATCATGTCCTCGAGCTTGCGAATTCCCAAGACCTCGACATCGTCGTTTGATGATGATGAAGAAGAATCGAGGTCGACCTCGATCAGTTGGGCTTTGCCTGTCTGGTCGGAGCGGTGTCTGTGGCTTAGGATGCGAGGCGACACAGGGAGGAGGTGGAGGAATGATGATGATGACGACGACTGTGAAGATGCTCTAATTAGGGTTTGAGAGAGGAATAATCGAGCCATGGAGGGAGGGAGGGAGGGAGGGAGGGAAGGAGGTATTCTGAAAAATAGGGGATGAACACCTACATACCTGGGAAAATTCTCTACTTATATCCCTCTCGAGGACAACTGACTTTGTCCGTGTCAACAAACAATTCGAATGGTAACTATTAATGGTAACTATTAAGGTTTGCACAGGATTTATCTTTATCGATAAAAAATGAGGAGAAACATGTACTCCTAAATATTGAGTTGCCAAAATAGTTAGTCACAACATCTTTTATGCTTAATTAATTTCCTATTTGAATTCACTTCTGAATTTTTGTTTATTTGAATGATTCAATTATTAAAATAATCTAATAATATTACTAAAATTATTAAAATTGTATTGAAGAATTATTTATAATTTTTTCTTAACTTTATTTTATACTATTAATTTTTATTTTTATGAATCAAATATGAACAAATCAATATTTAGGATGTTGTAGTTTGAGGCTGTCCTGCCCAATTTTATCAGATTTTGCCCAACTCCAATTATTTGACTCAAAAGTCTCACGTCTTTCCTACTTAACAACAATAATTCAAATCCAAAAGAGCAAATCAAGCAGGATCACCCGAACAAATTCTTAGAATTGCATATATACTTCACTTCCACAACACTAAATGCTGCTCAGATGGATTTCATACAAGTATGGACATAATATTACAATTCGTATTTACAAGTTGGTCACGGATACATTACAAAATTCGGAATTATTGAGCTGAGCCACCCAAAAGCATGGCGAAACCAGTGAGAGAGACTATTTTATTATAGCACTCAAAAATCATAGGTAAAAATGTGTATATACATACAGGTCATATAATTTCAACCTCACGTCTCAGATAAAAGGTTGCTGATTTTCCGAAGCTCTTTCAGAGCTGCCAGAGCTGTAACTTGTCCTCTGCCCACCAAACCATTTTTAGAGTAGTTTTCTAAGGCTCCTGCTTGTCCCTGATCTTGCTGGAAAGCTGATTCAATCACCTGCAAATCAAATAACTTGCTTACAACTAAACCAATATAATCTCTCTTTTTTTCATTTTCTAGTCAATATAATTCTATCTTGCTCTAATACTATGTTTGGTTTTCCTCATTTCTAGATTAATATAAAAGTTTTTTTATTCTCTGTGCTGCATGCATTGTTAGCCGTGTAGAACCAAAACTCGTGTCCATCTCTTTAGTGCCCGTTTGACAAAGTGTTGCAGGGAGATACAGCACTTTTACTAATAAAGCTTTTGACGGAAGTGTATATAAGAGAAAGAGAAATTGAATAGTGTTCGGTTATACAACTGCAAAAATGCTTTTAGGAAGATAAGGGACACACTTGTAGACAGGGTGTGCTATGAACTTCCCCTTTTTTCTTCAACAATTTTAAGGACAATTTTGTTCAACAGTAAATCTTTACCCAAAAAAAAAAAAAAGAAAGATAGCACAAGTTTCAAAAGCACAAATTTTCTGCTTATGCCAAAAGTGCTTTTGAGACAATCTCTACTCACTAAAAGTGCTTTCAAATAGTCGCCAAATACAAAAAATATTCAAATTAAATTTTATAGTCCACCACTCCACTCCACCAAACAGGCTCTTAGCATTAGATTGTCCTTTGACATTCTATGCCAAACCTACACCACTTTTTAATGTCTTTATGCTTACAAAGTTCTTTGCTGGTTAGGTCCTAGGAAAAGCGCACAAATTTTAAATTGAATTTTAATATACGGGATGGCGTAAATAAGCATCTAAATTAGGCTAAACAATATTGTTCTACAGCCACTATAGCTACTTTTCCTAGATTGTGCAGACTCATCATTAAAAGTAATACTAGCGAAAGATTTTACCTGAATGTTCTCAAGCATAGACTGCCCGAGATTTCTGAATGTAACCATCACAATCTGGTCCACAGCTTCTCCTTTACTAGTCAGTGAAGAGCTATCAAAACCATCAATTGTAGAAGAGCCAACTTCATTGAGCTGATTACATCTAATGACGGAAGCTTTAGTAGCCTCTGTCAAACCTCCTTTCTCAGATGTCCCCTCGCCCACATTCCGTCCCAACTTCCAAAACCACTGGAATTTCCCTGATAGATGCTTCCGCTCCTTCATATTTGTCTCGGACTTTCCTGTAGAATCTTCAATATGTTTAGATTTCAAACAGACTTCGTCTGGGGAATCTGAAATTGGCAGAGGAGAAGCTTCTGGGTCAGTCCTAGAGGAGTCGAAAATAATTTGCTCAACATCATTTTCATCAATAGATAAATTTGATGCAACACTACTCTCTGATCGATTTTCTTGGTCATTAGCTCCACTAATAGGGCTGGATGGATCTGAGAAAACTGAAGAGTTCTCTTCACTACCAGCATTTCCATTCAAACATCTGTCATCACCCGTGCAACTAAAGTTCTTACTACTACCATTTTGTTCACACTCCTCAACTCTATCCTTCTGGCACACGTCTTCACCACACACTACGTTCTCTGAATCTTCCTCTGACCCAAGCTGCTTGGCCAAATCTTTCAGTAGACTTCTCCTAACAGATGACCTGTGATCTGTTTTTTTGCTATTAACCTTGGATGGTGAAGGATCGGATTCAGTTCTAGAGAGACGCAATTTAACCTTTTCTGACCAACCCTTTATGCGGTTTGGTACTTTATTCTCGATACTAACTTCCCTGCTTTCTTCTTCCTTATGCAAAACTCTCCACTTCTCTTCCCAGTAGCTCTCAGGAACCACACTCAGGGCAGTTCTTGGGGAGACAGAGTCCGATGAAAGGCTGTGACCTCTCACAATTACTGATTTGCTCTGGTTGTAGGCTCCAGTATATGTTGGCAGTGAACTAGAGCTGTTAGCATTGACTGCAAGACCCTGCAAGGACTTTGCCTTAGTTATCAGTTTCTCCAGCTTTATATCCTCCGGAAAATTCAGCAATCTTTGAAGACATGAAGTAGCATTTTCAGTGGCAAGCAGGGAAGACCTCAAATGAAGTATCATTGAAACTGCAAGCACTGAGATGAATGCTCCCCTGGACGAATTGAGGACCACAAAGCTGGATCCAACACCATTATCAGCAAATTTATTTAATTTACAATTGTCAGATGCAAATATTTCATCCCAGACAATTAACAGGTCTTCCAACGCAAATTCACGCCCAAATAAAACCCGTAACCAGCGAAGCGAGAAGTACTGAGGTTCAACTCCTAGCTCAACCAGATGGCTGTGGAGAGACGGATCAACAATAGAAAGTAAATGGTACAATGCAGAAGAAGCTTCAATCACAGGGGGTAACCCAATAAGTGGACCACTCAAAGGAGAATGGGAAAAAAAATCTGCCATGGCAACTGCACCTCCAGCTCCATTCATCAAGGCATCAAACATGCAGTAAGCATCATGTTCCATAAATTTCTCAGATAAGACAATACCCAGTTCACCTTCTGCCCCATAAGCATCACTAAGTAAAATAATGGCTTGAATCTTGGGATCAAGTTCGCTGAGACTACCAACCCTTGATGGACTTTTTTGAGGCCCAATTTCATCTTCCATGAAATCAGAAAACTTCTTGAAATCAAATCTATATGTAAAATCACTTTCGTGAAATGAAAAACCATCAAATTTGTCGGTGAAGTGGTCTTCGTAAAGCTTTCGCACTTCAGAAAGATGCTGTACGTCGACATGGAGAACATATAAGAGTGGAGCCAAGAGCTCATGCATTCCTGTAAGCAAACAAGGATAGAGGCATAACTAGAAAGAAACACCAATAAGAATAGCTTCTTCAAAATTTATGAGTGAAAGGATGTTTCTAGAGTATGCTCAGGTTTTGATGTATTAATGAACTAATCTTGGTATCAAAACAAAAAATGGTATTACTACAAGTAATAAAACTAATACGTCAATTAGACTCCAAGAGTTGGATATGATATCAGTTAATGTGTAGGCAACCAGACATACAATAAAATAGCAGCAATTTTGAATTTCTTGCGTTATTTCATACAAAATCTAAACTTGACTACTATAACAATGTCGCTTTTGTTTCACTCTAGTATCTAAATTCAGCATAAGTGTACATATATTTTATCTAGGTAACATTAGTTTCAAGTAATTTATCTATTTCTTTTTAAAAAACGATATATGTAGAAACAAGCAGAAACTTTAAATAAAGAAAACTAATCTATTACAGTCATAATCACAACAATTCCTACCACTTCAGGTAAAGAAATAGCTAGTCACGAGTACTTTTGCTGGAATTATCCCTTTGTAACTAGTAAGAATACAATCTACAAATCATATGCAGCAAACTGTAGTCGGAAGTTGCAAGTGAAACCAACCAAGCTGCAGAGATCAAAACTAGATCCAGACATGGTGCTTATAAGAATACATATAGAACAAGCCTAATTTTGTGTTTGCATAACTCAAAACCTCTCCTATCATTCCAAAAAGAGCATGAAATAGATCTTCATAGTAAACCAAGGGATTTAACAGCTTTAATGAACACGGTAATATTTACCTTGTCTATAACCATAATCTGGATGCAGAAGGCACCAGAGCAACAAAATTCTTTTTAACATGCCTTGGCATCCCGGACTCTGAAAGTAGCTTCCATGTTCGGGATACAGACGTGACAAGTCCTGGTCAAGCGTTCTCTCCAACTCGGCATTCCGAAAGAAACGACCCCACATACTATCTGCATAACATCGTGCATCACCCAGTGAGCTAGCCAGGTAAACCATTAATCAAATTAGAGCAGCAATGATTTTTATGTGTATGAACTTTAACAAATTCTTGCTTTTAGCTTGTCAATGCTCCGTTCTTTTTTCTGTTCTTTCCTCTATCTTTTTGCTTACCTTCCGAAAAGAAGAGGGAGCAAAGGGGATTGGGAAGAAAAGGTGAATTCTAGGCTCCTCCATAATCAACTATCAAAACTCAATGTTAAAGCCTTAGATATGTGCAAAAAAAATCATAACTGCCTCATACATAATTTCAAACACAATCAACTCAAACGATACAAGTAGATAAAACAAAAATGACAAATGTCAGGGCTCAAAAAATAGAAACAAACAAAATGGAAGCAATGTGCTTCAACATATCATGGCTATGAAAGTAGGTTGCTATTTATGTATGATAAAGTCAAAGATGATGCATAGAAGATAGAGCATCCCACCTGGATTTTGGGACAATGGATTGTCCATGACAAGATCGGGAGAATTACTTCCATCCTTGGGAATGTGAGGATCAATTAGGAGCCGCCTCCTTAAAGCAGCATACCTGGAAGGAACTAAAATAAATTAATTTCAAAGTTGAATCATGTGGATGATTGTGATGAGAACATTATATATTAACAGTTGCCATGACCATTTTTGTAACAAGCCATTCTATAATTTTACAAAATGCATCTGCATCACATAAGTGTTCCAAGAACTGACGATTTGTATACTTTCAGTCCGAACCCATTTCAGTTTTGGAAACAGGATTAAGCGTACAAAAATCATAACCACAAAACATATTTCATACATATTTATAAATGCACCAGAGCAGTTAGGCAATAGTCAAGGAGAAAAAGGAGGTAATATCTATACCTAAATATGAATCTGAATTACCATGAATCCCAATGACTAAGAATTGGTAATTTAAACGGAATCTCACCGAAACTATGACACAATCAAACCCGAACAAACAAAATGTTGAAATGAATCAAACCAGCCTCTACTGGGGATTATTACTCATTTTTGTACTTGTTGTTTTATTTTCCAATTATTTCTTCAATTAAGAAAACAAAGAAGGAATAAGAAGAATTCTAGGCACCTTAGAGATTCTCATGAGTCCATTTATCATCATTAAATTGAAAGATATAATGCTGAAATTTACAAATCACTCGCTAGAGTCAGATTGCTATTTTACTTAAATAGTGCCAAGTGAAACAAATTTTAAATCCTGAACTAATCTAGTAGGTCAGTCTAAAACTTCATAAGATGCAACAAACTAAACATCCAACAGAAGCTCAAGAAGAAACAGGGATTTAAAAGAAAAGACTTGAGCCTTCTTAACTTAAGCTCACGCTGCAGCAGAATGGATGAAATGGCCAAATCAAACCAGCACATACATTAAGAGCTTAGATGAGTCTGAAGCAGAAGGATTACTCAATAACAGGAAATGACATAGCCAAGCATTAAAACTCAAACCCTCCTCCCACCCCAAGAATAAACCCACAACACAAAAGCTAAAGACACAAGAATAACTCGAAGAAGACAAGAAGCCAAATCCACTCTCATGGACCTTAATTACAATAGTTGAGGGCCTCAAGGAAACTACAGAGCTACCAAAAAATAATATTAATACAACTTAATTTAAGAAAAGACATGAAGCCAACTTGAGAATTATAATACAGAGACACAAATCACAACAAATTCCCTATCTAAAAGTATCACGAACCAAATAAATCATCAACAGAATCCAATATTCATGGATCAGACAATAAACCCATCAATTAAAATAAGATAGAAAATGGGACTCCACGGCAAACCATATTTTTTTCCCATAAATCTAATATTCAACTATAATCCTAGCTCAAGGAGGTCAAAATCTAAAATTCTAGATGGATTTTTTTTTTCCTATTGGAAAGAGGAAGCAGAAAACAGAAAAGCTGACCTACAGTTTGTGGAGTATTACTTTGCTCAATTAAACCAAATTACCCACTTGAACCCATGATAAAAGTTCATATCACTTTTCAATGGCTACTAACATATTACAATCATATTAGCTAAACTAAACTTAAAACAAGTAGATATCTCCATATTACAACCATATAAACTAAATTCTTCTGCTCATACATTCACACTGTACCTTCTCCATCATCTGTATTTAAGGGTACTCCAACCGAGAAAGAACCATGCGCAATTAAAGATAGAGGGGGAGAGAGTATACCTCCTACGAGAATTCGCAGTGACCCGACGAAGATCATCTATAGTAGGAGAAGTAGGAAAAGTAGAAGAGGAGGCGGGTAAAATACCCAAATCAATACGCCACTGAACCCCTCTTAGATTTCCAAACAGCAAATTTCTTTCTTTGACCAGATGAGAAGAAGATGGCACCGTCGAAGATTCCAGCGATGTCGGCTCAATCGGAGCCGGATACATGATTTCCACAGCTATTCCGGAGACCCAATTGCAAACTTTTTGAAAGAGAAATTCCAAATGTTTAAGAAAGACTAATAATAGCGAGAGAGAGATGGAGAGATGTAAAGGGGAGAAACAAATGGGGGAACTGGAGTTTGATGATACAGATAGATAGAAATATGGGGGGAGAAAATTTAGCTGAATTTGAGAGACTTGCACGTTTTCAATCGATTTTTGAAGGGTGTGAAATCAGATAGAGAGGGTATTAATTATTATCCCCTCACCCCACTTTTAGATCTCTTCTGAATTTTCTAAAGAACGGAGAGAGAGGAAGGACATATGTATGTATATCTATTGTGGGAGAAGGAGATAAAATAAGAAGTTTGTTCTTTGTTTTACAACAACATCAGTAAACATCAAAAGAAGGAAAGAAAGAAAAAAGGAGATTGTGGATGGTGGGAGTGCTTGACCTAATTAACCATTGGTTGGAATAGAATATCAGGTCAGGCCCATCTATCTGTCTGTAACTTCTCTTATATCTAGGTCCGTGAATGATTAGCATAAGTTAATTATTTTTTTCGTTTTTAAAAGATTATTATTTTTAGAAGAAAAAATTTATTTTAAAAAGTTTATCGTTTATAATTTTTAAGGATAATAAATTATTTACTTTTCTATATTACTCCTACTTTTTTTAATTGTCTTAAGAAATTCTCTCTCTTGTATTAATAATTTTCAACTTCTCATAAAAGGGTAGTGATGGAATTTCAAATAAATTTTACTTGGTAAAATATATTTTCTTAACCCATATGTCACAAAATCTTAAACGACAATCTTTTAGGAACGAAGGTAGTAATACAATATCCATAGGTAGATTGGGAGATGATTTTTGTTATTCTGTCATCATTATATTAATCACTATAAAATTAACTTTATGGTAATCGAATCCGTATTACAAGCATGTTCAGAAATGACGTCAAACCAATTTATAAGTCATTTGTGGAATGACTTATTTTTCTACTTTCGTGACAGACTATGATTCTATTGATGCTTATCTATTACATCTCAAAATAGACTAATCTATCAAGTTTGATCTTTATATTCATAATTCTTGTATATCATAATCTTTTTGAAGGACTTTTACAAAATTATTCATTAATATTGGATTAACCTAACATATCTGATCATTTCAATCTAAGTCAGTGCCCATATTTTTTATCATCTATTAAGGATTTTACAACTTTTATCAATGTATATTTGTATATTCATTTATTATCTTCATCATTTTCATCGTCAAATTATATGAATAAAAGAATAACATTCACATGTATATTCCTAACATATAATTTTATAGAGATTAATTACTTAAAACTATATTATAAAATAAATTATGATTGTTAACTAAATTGACACCTCATACTTTTAATCCTGGTCTAATCGGTTGGATTGTTAAACTTGAATAAGAATAATATCACTTAATTAGTTGCATATTTATTTATGATTCAATGATTATAATTCATAGGAAGGTAATTTTATAAAAGTGATATTCTTTTCTATTTTTCATTTGAACTCAAAAATCTAACAAAAGGAAAATTTTTAATTTTAATTTTTTTATATTAAAAACTCAGAAGCAACACAAAGAAAAATTTTAAATTTTTTATTTCTTTTTTTTATATATTTTAAGTTTTCTATTTTTTTTTTATGTCTAGAGTGTAAGTGTTTAATAAAAAATCTCTTTTCTTTTCTCTAAAAACTGAGATATTTTAATTATATCTCCTTTCTTTTCCATCCATTTTGAAAATCACAATAGTGGTACCGAATTGAAGTTTTGCAGAGAAAGAAAGCAGGCGCTTCTGAGAGCCAAAAGAAATGGCAGAAGAAAGGCATCAAGAGAAACCATCCATCCTCTCCTCACTCTCTTGAACAACACAACACTAATTATAAGAAAATTTAAAATCCCAACACATGATTCTTTCTAAGCTCTCCAAAACCAAAGCTCAGTCTCTCCCGACCCTCCTCAAAACTGGCTTCACTCCAAACATCCAAGTCTTTAACCAATTTCTTCTCTTTCTCTCTCAAAACCACAGATTTCAATCACTTATTCATTTTGTCTCCCAGATGAACTCAAACCAATTCAACGGGGACTCTTTCACACACTCGATCTTCACAAGGGCTCTCATCCAAGACCACAAGTATGAAGCTGCAGTGCAGTTCATGAATACCCAGATGGCAAAAACTTCAATTTTTCGACAAAATCGTTTCTGGGATCTTCTAATTCAGAGCATCTGTCATGGCAAAGACCCAGAAAGGGCGCTTTCACTATTGCAGCATTGCTCGAGGATTGATGGTATCTTGCCTTCTCCTTTTACTTATTTTTCACTTATTCATAGTTTTAGCTCCCAGGGAAAGATGGATAGATCAATTGAAGTTTTGGAGATGATGACTGATGAGAAAACCAAGTCCCCATTCCATAATTTTATATGTAGTTCAGTAATTTCTGGGTTTGTTAAGATTGGGAAACCTGAACTTGCAGTTGGCTTTTATGAGAATGCTGCAAAGTCTGATGCTTTACACCCCAATATTGTAACTTATACGGCTCTTTTGACTGCTTATTATAGGCTAGGTAGAATTGATGCGCTCAATGAATTGGTCTCTAAATTAGACAAGGATGGATTAGCATTTGATGTTGTGTTTTACAGTAGTTGGACATATGAGTATTTTAGGGAAGGGATTCTTAAGGAGGTGTTTCAAAAGCATAAAGAGATGGTGGAAAGAAAAATACACATGGATACTATCAGCTATACTATACTCATAGATGGACTTTCCAAAGAAGGATTTGTGGAAAAGGCAGTAGGTTTTTTAGGCAAGATGAAAAAGGAGGGGTTGAAACCCAATCTTGTTACCTATACCGCCATCATGTTGGGATTTTGCAAGAAAGGGAAATTAGAGGAAGCTTTCACGGTGTTCAAGAGGGTCAAAAATATAGGTTTTGAAGTGGATGAAGTTATCTATGCAATTCTGATTGATGGGTTCTGCAGGAGAGGTGATTTTAATTCTTCTTTTCATCTTCTTGATGACATGGAGAAAAAGGGTATTCCTCCAGGAATTGTTACATACAACACCGTGATTAATGGCTTGTGTAAAGCTGGGAGAACATCTGAGGCAGACGAGGTCTCAAAAGGCATACTTGAGACGCGTCATTACTTATAGCACCCTCTTACACGGGTATATTGAAGAAGATAATGCCATGGGGATGTTAGAAACGAAGAGGAGACTGGAAGCAGCTGGAGTTTGTCCGGACGTAATTATGTGTAACATTCTTATCAAAGCACTACTTATCGTGGGTTTATTTGAGGATGCTATTGCAATTTACAAGAGAATGCCAGAAATGAACTTACCACCAGATTCTGTTACTTATTGTACTATGATAGATGGATATTGTAAGGTAGGTAAGCTTGATGTGGCACTTGAAGTCTTTGATGAGTTTCGGAACACATCAATTTCTTCAGTTGCATGCTACAATTGTATCATTCATGGGATCTGCAAGAAGGGTATGATAGACATGGCCGTTGAGGTGTTTATAGAACTCGCTGAGAAAGATTTGCCTTTTGATGCGGGCATGCATATGATGTTGCTCAAAGCAATATTTAAAGCAAAAAGTGCAGAAGGCGTTCTGAATTTAGTTCGCAGAATTGAAATTTTGGAGCCTGAAATATTTGATATTGCATGTAACCATGCTATTTCTTTCCTGTACAAAAGGGGTTTTTTTGAGGCTGCGTGTTACGTGTACTTGGTGATGAGGAGGAAAGGGTCAGTTGTGACCAGCAGGTCCTACCAGTGCATCTTGGGAGCTCTTATTCATGAAAGCAAGATGTGGCTGACTTGGCCTATTTTGAGTACATTCATTAAAATATTCGGCATTGTTAGACCTGAAGTAAGTAGGATGCTTGTACATCATTTGTGTATAGAAGATGTGAATGAGGCCCTCAAATTTCTTGGAAAGATGAAGTGGTTTGTCACTTTCCCTGTGACTATACTTGAGAAATTAACTAAGGATGGTAGAGCTTTGGATGCATATAAACTTGTCATGGGATCAAAAGATAATCTACCCCTTATGGATGTAGTTGATTACTCAATTGTGGTGGATGGACTTTGCAAAGGAGGACATATCAATGAGGCCTTAGATCTTTGTTATTTTGTTAGAATGAAAGGTGTTACGCTCAACATCATCACCTATAATTCAGTTATAAATGGATTATGTCACCAGGGATGTCTTGTTCAAGCATTTAGGCTATTTGATTCGTTAGAGAAAGTTGATATGGTTCCCTCAGAGATCACGTATGCAACTCTTATTGACAATTTATGTAAAGAAGGGTTTCTGCTGGATGCCAAGAAGTTGTTTGAGAGGATGGTTGTCAAGGGCTATAAGCCAAATACAAGAGTTTACAACTCATTAATTAATGGGCATTGCCGGTTGGGACAAATGCAGGAAGCATTGAAGCTCCTTCTTGATTTGGAGGTAAACTGTCTTAAGCCGGATGAATTCACTGTTAGTGCTGTGATCAACGGCTGCTGCCATAATGGTGACATGGAAGAGGCTCTTGCTTTCTTTTTTGAGTTCAAAAGGAAAGGGGTTTTACCTGATTTTTTGGGATTTGTATTTTTGGTAAGAGGCCTATGTTCGAAAGGAAGAATGGAAGAGTCACGCAGCATTATAAGGGAGATGCTTCAGACTCAATCTGTTATTGATCTGCTAAGCAAAGTTGTAACCAAGGTTAAAACTGAATCTATTGAACACCTGCTTACCTTTTTTTGTGAGCAGGGGAGAATCCAAGAGGCAACTACTGTCCTTAATGAAGTTACATCAATGTTTTTCCCTATAGGAAGGTTTGGAGCTGACAGTGGACGAAAAAACTTTCGTTCCCGGTGCTTGACATCAACTTATGAAACTGACTTGGACTTTGAAGCATGCAGTGAGGTGGAAGTAGAAAAGGTGGTTAAATATTATGGTTATATAGAAAAACATTCTCAGCCAAATGACTTTGATTCTTACTATGCACTAATTGCTTCACTCTGTTCAAGAGGAGAGCTACACAAGGCCAATAAGCTGGCCGAAGTGTTGTCTGAATCAGTAGGAGGTTGTTTGTAAACCCACAGTTTACTGGCTTCTCAAACTACATATGACGCGCATTCCCTTCATTCAATGGGTAAATTGTGCTAGTATCACCTGCAGGTACAATAATTGTTTCCTTTCAGCCTTTCCTTTTTCTTCTTTCCTACATTTTAAGTTGAATTATTACCAGGAAAATCTCTCTGTAATCTTTCTTAATTGGCATCCTTTTTCTCGTTTTTTGTTGGACAAGTATTAATTGGTTTTCTTTCATCATCCTCGTGGTCCTAATGCCTCTTGTTCACTTATCTCTTACCAGTATCTTTTCGTGTTGCACTTTGGACGAGTCTAAGTTATTAGTATCTGCTCGAATGAACTTTTGAATGTCTAATAGTTAATAAACTTTTGCTTACCTCCTGTTCAGCCACTCTTCTTACTAAGGACTGTATACTTTGTACAATACTTCAATTGAAATTCATCTTTGTGTCTCTTTTTATCATATTTGATAATTATGTAGAGTAGCAAACGGCAGCATAACATTACCCCATTGGAATTTCTGGAGAAGCTCTCTCATTCTGTGCATGTATCTAGAGAATAAATTACATTTAAACCATCCAATTCCTTCCATCTTTTCTTGTGTCAATGAGTCGTTACAGAATTTGGTCTTAATGTCAGTGGCATTTGCTCCTGCCACCACCAAATTTATTCCTGGCATCACCTTCATGACGAGTCAATGACTATCTTCATCAGCATTGGAGGGGAAATGTTTCTCACATTCTACAAAGGAGCCTTTTGATTACTCTTGCCTATTCACTTTCTATGATTTTCCAGGTGATCTTCTTACTTGCATGTTCTCTTTCCACAAATGTCCTAATTTTTGTTTATGTAGTTATATTCATTTTCATTTTAAAGTTGTACACATAATTTCATATCACAAGTCATTACAGTTGCAAAATTCATACTACAACTGGGTTCGAGTTATTAAACTGCCAAGTGAAGCACTAAAGTGTTGTATATTCACAAGACATTACTTTGTTTGATTTGCAAGACAATGCGTGGTTTTAGCATCTTCAGTTTGAAATTTAATCAACCCCTCAAGTCGTTTCGTATATAAATTCTTTTTAGGAATTTTATTTGTATAATTGAAATTGTGAAAGACTAGTAAATGTAATTGAATTTATAAACTTTGTTATAACACTTATGTAAGGTATAAAATTGACTAAATATATATTGATAATTATGAAAGGAATAGCAAAATTACGATTTTTTTTTATAAAAAAGTTGATAAACTAGTAAAAACTTTGGAGGGCACAAACACATCATTTGGCAATGTGTCTTGTAGCTATTGTTGACAACTTGGATTTGATATGATATATTATTAGCCCATTTGTTTTATTAAACCATGGAAAGATCGACTTCATAATGGCTGACTATTTTATTGATTTACTCAAAAATATGTTCACACGTTCACAAGCTAAGCTATTAGAAATTTAGAATTCGAACAAGTCACTGATGTCTAAATGCTAAGTTTTCTATTCAAAATATGTATGTAATAAGAAACAATATTACTAAGAAAAACATTGCTACTGCCGGGACATATTTCAAATTATTAAACTTACAATGTTCTGAATAACTGTTGCATATTGTCCCAAAAAATGAATACACTGAATCCCCTATGGTAATAGCCTTTTCCAGTTTCAAATTACCCCAACTGCTCCGCCAGTTGCCCTTGCACTCGAAAAAAAGAGGAAGCTAGGTCGGTAGAATTCAGTCCTGTAAGAATATGCGCTTTACAACATTGTAAGCTACATGAGTAACTGAGATGAATGAGCCAAAGGCAACCGTTGATTGGAATTATGGATACATATATATATCATCCCACTCAAATAGTTGTATAATTGGAGGAGAATAGAAGCATCAAATTATCTAGAGTTTCCGGTAAGAATTTCCTTGCAAACAAGTAACAAGGTCGTCTCTCTCCATTCCACAGGCAAGGCTGAATCTGGATTTCCTTCTGTACAAGAGAGAAAATAATTTTTCACAACATTTACTATTTAAAACATTTCTAGATATAAAATTTCTGAATGAAATTTATACCCTTTCATCACTTGTAACATGAACACTTTCTATGATAGACTGCAAGAAATAACACGTGTCAAATAAAAACTTAAAGAGTCACTTTGTACAAGTAAGAAGCAATGAGTGAATTTTCAATAGGATGAGAGATCATATTTAAGCAAGACCCTTAACTGTAATATTTCCCACGAGTTCACTACTAACATCCTCAGCCTTGTAGGATTTTGGATGCCACTTTCCTTCAGACCAATCAACGTGTGTGACTGACCAGTTCGCTATACCAGCAGGATCAAGCATCTAAAAATGAACCAAGGATGTAGTCATTCAATATGAAATGGAGAGTAACTTGTAAGGAGATAAAATATTATATTTCTCACATGGAAAAAAGTGGGTAGATAGTGTTCATCAGAATAGCAATTCCTGCTCCCTTCCATATTTGGCTGTTAAACAGAAAACATCCATGTCAGGCGCTGGTGGCAGCAAACATTTAACTCCAAATTTCTATATTTAATTGCTTCAAGACCATTACTTTCAAAAAGTAAGCCACAAAGAGTGGCGAATACAAAAACTAAAAAAAGTCGATACAAAAAAGGTCCTGTCAGGACCGTAATGCTCATCCATCCAAAACAAGTGACTAAGCTCAACTGACAACCTAAGAAAGTGGGTATTTGACCAACACCAAATTTTCTTCCCATTCTGCCCTTCTGTGGTCCACTTAAACTGTTTCTTTAACTTCTCAAGCAAGGGTAAAATAGTCAAATTATATTCCTGACCATGGAGATCTAAAACCAAGTCACCTATTTTGGGATGGAAGGAACACATAATAATAGAACTCTCTATAAAGGATTAGCTTGAATGCTAGAATCTCAAGTAAATACTCTACTACTCGTTTAAAATTTAAGAATACAAGCTCACAAACTCAGTTGTTTAGACTGGAGTCACTGAACAACACAGTTAATTGAAAAAGAAGACGAGCAGCTACCAAAATTACTCCTTATCCTCTAAATCTCCCCACTCCAAAATTAGAGATACATTTCTAGTTTAAAAACGATGTGAAGTTTCGAACACATCATTTTCTATTCTAGGTAGATTGCGTATTATCATGCCTGCACTTCCACAGTTATAGCTAAATGTTAGGAATATGTCTAGAAAAATAAAATTTTCCTTAAAAGGCGACATATTAGAAATGTGCCTCCAATTTTAAAACAGGGGAATTATATAATCTGATATCTAATTGTGTAGTCACTTGTCAGGGCATATCTTAAATTATGTGCAAACATACTTTGTTTTGATAGATAACACTCAATTTGGACGGGGGATATATAGGATAGAAGAGTTACTACTTCCTATCAAGTATATTTATCGATACAATATTCACATTTCCACGAGTATGTCAAACTTCAAGTTCTTTAAATTGTTCTCCAAAAGCATTGAATTTCTCAATATACAAAATATATCTCTCCCCAATCGAAGAATTAAAATGTGTCATTCTTCATTTATTTCCTTGTTTTTCTATTTCCCTTTCCAAAGGAATTAAAAAATAATGGAAATATCAATAAGCATTATTACATACTTTTTTCCGGCCTAAGCTAGTAACCAAAATTCTTAAAGACCAAGTCAACTTTAAGTGAAAGAAAAACTCAAAGAAATACTAAAACCAATTGATAGAAATTTTATTAGAAAAAGAGAATAACACAACACCAGTAAGCAACATAAAACCTAATACCTACCGAACATCTTACACCCTCCTCCTTTATCCGGGCTTGGGACCGGCAGCATTAGTTGAACACTGGCGGAGTTTTGTTAATCTATTCTCATTAGATGTTCTTTAATGAAGCATGATTAAGAAACTTATTGTACAGAATGACGGTGTACATTATTCATCATAGTAAGAAAATTTTGTGAGAAAGTCCATCAAGTAATACAGATGTAAATATGAGAACACCGCTGAGAGATTTCAAATTGTCTATAACTGTGATTCCTCCACAACTCTTAGGAGAGAGAAAGGGGGGAGAGAGAGAGAACTGATAAGCATCCATGTAAATGTTTCCCTTAGTAACTCCAACCAATTTTTTAAGAGAGTGTACACCAAAACATGTTTTTGATTCCAGACAGACAACAGGAGAAATTGATTAAACATTAAAGATGTATTTCCGTTTCATGTTTACCCCTAAAAACAATAAGTTGTTAGTTTAGTAGTGGTGGCATGATATTAGGAGCACAAAAGTTAAGGAAGATCTACTACTATCAATAAAAAGAGGACTCCTTTTGTGAAACAACAAAATTTGGCAAACGAGACTCCTTTTGTTGCAGAGGGAGTAAATAATAATAATAATAATAATAATAATAATAATACAAAGTATGAAGAAAGATTATTTAAACGTATGTACTCGTAGCTGCTGAAGAAAATGTAGCACAAACCACATCAAGTAGGGACGAAGCCAAGAATTTTTTTCTTAAGGGACCGGATATAATATTGTTTGCTCAGATATAAAACAATTTCATCACTAAAAATTAATATAATACAAAATTTTATATGTTTTCTTTTCTTCAAAAAGTATAATACGTACTTAATTTTTTCCAAAAACTTTGGGCACGTGGAGCAAACAAATCTAAAATTAGAAAGGCTTAGAAAAAATTTCCAAAATATGTGGGCAGCCTAGGAACAAACAAAAACAAAAACAAAAGCAAACAAACTTCACAGCTCCGTCCCTGACATCATGTATTCAGTACAATAAGAAAAAACTAATATTCTAAGTATAAGAATTACCCTGCAATATTCTCTGAACAATGAATAGTAGAGACTATCAGCCGTAATTATGAGAGCATGCTGCCGCTTCATTGTGAACCACTGCACAAATCAATGTTAAAACTTGTAATCTGACACAAAAAGACAATTTAAGAGATTAAAACTGAGCATGCTGCCAGTCATTAATTTATACAATGGCCCACTATATCAATCTCCTTTCATACTCAAAAATTGAAAATAAAAGTACATGTAAAATAACACCACCATCTAAATGAACAAGTCATTAACTTGCATCCCACACATGATGGAGGTTTGCTTTGTAAAGCAGATAGTTATGGAATAGGTGAATGAAAAATTATGTTATACAATTAATTTCTCCATACAACCAATAGGATAACCTTAAAGAAATAGATTATTGGGTTAAATGCAAAATGGACACTCCAAGTTCAACCTTTCTGCAAAAATTACCCCGAAGTTTAAAATTTGCAATCCTCTTTATTTCTGCCAACCCTATAAAATTCCTCACTGGAAACCGGTCAGTGTTGGATCTAAAATTGAAGTCAGTTTTGCAATGCATATTTTTCCAAATGAAGTCAGCTTTAGTTTGGTAATTTGACCAGTTTTGGTCCTAAAAACTTTACTGGGATGGCAGAAACATTTGAGGAAAAGGATTGAGAATTTTAAACTTCAGGACTACCATTGTAAAAGGATGGAATTTGGAGGGACAGTTTTCCAGTTAAACCTAGATTATCGCTTACTCATTGTTCCACGTGTCAAAAGAGAAAGGCTACAGACCAGCCAAAAGGAGTTGCCAATTTCCCCACTAAAATGTCAAACTTTAAAAATAATACAAATGTCACTTATGACATATACCTGTGCACCTTTGTGGAAGTCTTTCTTCTCCACCTCAGGTAACATATGTTCTGAATACCTGCCACTTCCATGTGGACCAGGATCCCTGAACCTGGAAAGAATAGGAAGGTAAATATATTATGATGACTGAACAAAATTTCTGATCCCAACTATTTTTGCCATATAATACTACTATTGCAATTTGCAAAAACAAATATTAAAAAGTGACCCAAGCGTCAAAAGTTTCAGAATACATTGGTATTACTTACAGTTAAACATGTATAGGTAGAATGATACCTAAATGCCATCTAGAAAATACAAGTAATAATAGGAAACATATCCAGCAACAATGGTCTTACTTGTCAATGAAACTGACATTTGTGTACATCAGATAGTTGTACACATAGTCAAAATCACGCAATGGTACACAACTGCAATCAGGAAAAAAAAACGATGACTCCATATTAGCACTAAAGGTCACAAGTCACCAAAGAAGATTAAATTAATATTCACACCACGATCCAGACCTGTCAGAAAGTAATACAAAATGCTGGTTATCGGGGTCTTTGAGTGCATTTGCCAGAAGCCGTCGCTCTGCATCAACCATAGAAATTTTACCCCACACTACCTGTAAAGAAAATCAGCATACAAAATAATTACTTATTTTTAATAGTGATTATGTTGATTGATAATGACTGCCACCATAACAAAAAATAGTAATTATTAGCCTCTTGAGTCCTAATATTACTGCAACAGAGACAACAAAAGTAATAATATAAAATGTTGGTTCCAAACTAATGGTAAATATTATATAGCTAATGCTGTTGCTGATATAGTGTTGCCCATATTGCACTTTGGAGAATGATTCAGTCTTCCAAAATACAGAGTGCGTCAGTCTTGAAAGTTGTATACCACGTCATTCAAAATGTGCTAAATACATATACAAGAGTTTGCTTAGAATTCAGAAAATAGCATAACTTGGTATGGAAAGTCCACAATATTGAGGGTCAATAAATAGCGTAGTGACAAGCCCTTGGGACTTGGGTTATCAAGCAAAGGGAAGATTCAAGTCATACTCTATTATATGTTACTGTACATCACATCCCGTGCGAATTGCGATTTGGAA
Source organism: Panax quinquefolius (assembly GCA_020205615.1). Classification (NCBI taxonomy): domain Eukaryota; kingdom Viridiplantae; phylum Streptophyta; class Magnoliopsida; order Apiales; family Araliaceae; genus Panax; species Panax quinquefolius. The sequence continues at coordinate 143,190,214 of CM035162.1, read as the reverse complement.
CATGTTCCAGGCTAGTGATTCTTGCGTTTCAAAATTAAAGTCTAAAAGTCGGAAAAGAGGAGAGATAATAGCATGTCTGAAGCTAAAAACTAAACAGATTGGTAAACTAATGTGAATATTATCATAATTTAAAAAAAATCCTAACAAACTTTGTATTCCCCTTTTGCAATCTAAAGAAGCCTACCCCATCGTACTGTGTTCCATAGTAACTGACGTTCCCCAATCCCTGTTTCACATGGAACCATGGCAACTATCATGATTTAAGAGTTGCAACCTAATAGCAAAGAGAGATGCTACTTTTGTAGCGAGAAAAATCTAATAGACAGAGACGAATGTGGTAGGCAACATAATTTCTAATGGTAAAATAAAAACAATAGAGCCATAAATAACAATGGTCATACAATCCAGCCTTTTCAAGCTTCAAGGACAAGAAGTATATCAGTCAAAGAACTTTTAATAAGCATTTGTAAAGCAAATAATTTAATAAGCATACAAAAAACTGAAAAAATAATAAGTCTTCGCTATAGACCACATACCTTGTCACTGCGGATCTCCCGATTAATAAAGAAACGACTGGAATGTACTGGTTTTTCCTTAGATGCGTGAACATAGACAGAAAACCTACTTTCATGTCCCTGTGATAATATTTTAGAACTTCAGTAAATATATAAATTTACTGAACCAAATGGGGAAAGTATATAGTGTATTGGCGTCACCACCAAGTAACCAGAACTATTGTCAACAATAATTCACATGCAACAACACGACACAGCTAAATGGTTCATACATTGTAAACCTTCAACATGCACATTCTCATGAGCAAAATTTCTCCCTATGCTTAGTTTCCTTCTCTATATAAAGGGTACTTCAGGAAATAGAGCTAAACAGTATGATAAACATCATAATTAATGTACTACAAAAAAAAAATGAAAGCGGATAAGCTGATTTTGTGCATTTACTTTTCCATATGTAAGGCACTAAGAACATTTTCTTTTCAAGAAAGATTTAGAATTTGAGACTTACATATCAAAATCTTGTGAATCCTAGAGCACATTAGCGTCCCTTACTCCCTTTATTAAATGATGATATATAACAAAGTAACAATGTACTTCCATTTTGCATTTGATAATCTTTACAAGGATGTAAATGATGTGATACAAAGCATTCTTCAGTACAAACTGGTTAAATGGTATAAAATGGTATAATGGTGATATTTGGTAATATGCACAAATGGTCAACTACGGAAGTCAAATCCTAGAATATTTTTGACGTAGGGCAAGGGAGGGGTTTAGGGATTAAGGGATAAACAAGTCTCACAAGCAACAAAACACCTAATTCTCCAATCAATAATCTTCAATACATAAAAGATTACAACTCTTTATATATAGGAACTCTACGACTTAGCGACCAAGTAAAACATCCTAACATAAAAAGAAAATAATCTACTAATTAGAATCTACTACTATACTTGAAACTTAGCTCCTAATTCAAATCAACTACTATAATTAAAATCTTAATTTGAAAAAGGAAACATCTACTAATTATATGATTAAACTTCTAGAATAATCTAACTAATATAATAAAAACATAACTACTAATTATTATATATTTATCTCTAAACAACAATATAGAACAATAAATAATTATGCTTTTAAATTCTTAAACCAAACAACCACTATACAATTAAATTCTCCAAAAAAAGAGAAGGAAAAGGCTTTATAGTTATTTGAATGAGCTTCTAATATAGCTATCTCCATATGAACATTTTGAACTACAGTTTTTAACTTAGGACTCTCTTAAGTATTAAGAGACCACACAAAGACTTTGTCACTCGTGGCACATCTAGTTGATGCACATTCTTGGCAATATCATGGTCGTTTCAAAAAGGGGAGCTTTCATATGATAAACTAGTATAGAAAACTTCACATATTGAACTAATATATATGGCACAATCTAAGTTCATATGTGAATTTAAGAATTAGTTTATCTGCGCCCTGCATCTGAAATTGTAAGGCGTATTAATTTAAATACTGCACATGAATTCAATTTTCCATTCATTTGCGTCTTTTTAGGTCTGAGAAGCAATGACATTCAAAACATAAGTTTGAAAGAGGTTTAAATTAGCACATGAGGAGGGAAAGGAGAACAGTTTTGAAAATAAAACAATATAATATATATATGTAAATATATATTACCTGGAAAAACCTGTCCCACAATTTTTCAAAAGGCAATGGACCAGGGCTCAAGAACATGAATGCAATTTTAGGCGTTTTTGTCAGAGCTGGTGGTGTATTTAAAATATCTCTAATAACAACATGAAAAGCAACCTCTTCATCCGTAAGTTCTCTTGCAGGAGCAGGTGGAAGCCAGTCAGTAAAGGCCTTGCAACTGCTAGATGAGAATACATAACATGCAGAAGAATTCCGAGGAGGGTAGACATAAGCGCAAACTAAGAACATGCTGACCAATGAAACCAATACAATAATCCATGTTGGCTTCTTCAAATGAGTGCGCTGGCGGGATGCAGGCAAGATCTGCATATCTTTCATGCCTAAACTCCACGCCTGAGCTGTCTTCATCTAAAATTTATCCATAACAGGGTTATCCTGGAAACAATTCACTCCCTTTCCACTGCCAGTATCCAGCTTGACATAATCGTTGTTACGAGTTATCACCTAGAAGCAGGCCACCAGACCTCAAATAACTAGTTCAATAACTTGACTCTGCAAAGCGGATGGAAATTTGAAATCAAGCCATGGCAGTATGAGCATTGTATAAATCCTATTTATAATAAGTAATTGCAGAATTTTAATAACTCAATTTAACGTTAACTACTTATCAGCATAGAGGAAGAAACTCTATAAAGGATAGAGTAACTCATTGAAAATGGGATAACAATTTAGTTCAGTTCCGAAAAAGCAGCTATAAAGTGTAGGTAGGATCCACGTAACTATATAATTGTCTGAGTGAACTGAGTAAATTTCAAGAGAGAGCCAAATATATTCAAAAATCTGCTAAAGCCTAGCAATAGCTGAGCAAGTTGTATTGTATAAATGAATGAATAAAGTGAAACCAATGGATCCACTGCTTTTAGTATGACATCTTTGTCATTAAATTGTAAAAATCTTAAACAGCCTGATCTTCAAGTCAAAACCACCAAGTAACCAACATAATTCAAGAAGCTTTTCAAGCTGCACTTGAAGGTGTATAAACATCATAGGCAAGAGATATCTGACTTCAAGACATAAGGACATTGAAGTTTGATGAGGAGCAACCAATCCTAATTCCAACAACTTAAATGTTTTAGTTATCCTATAATTTAACATAAACTTACAATTCCACAAAGAACAATTGCACTATATAGAATCTCATAGAGAAATAAATATTCAAATTTAACTATTTAAGAAAACTATATCCCGAATCATGTTAAACTCTGTGCAAGGAGAAAGCCACAAGATTGATATAACAACACAAAAATGGGAAATGAAATATACTCACTGTACGGATAGACACTGCTTGTATTCCAAATTCTCTAGCTGGCCAACCAACTGATATTCCAAACAATTAATAAAGAATATCAATTGTAATAGAAGTCAAACCTATCCATCCAAATCAAGAACTACCAAATCCAACTCCAAATAGAAATACATTATGCGAGTGTTAGTTTTGTCAAGCCCAACATTTCTTAACCACCTACCAATATCATGGATATTTAATAATTGATTTTTTGAAATAAAGCAGACGCTCCAATCAAATGTAATTCGAATGAACCCAGTGAGCAATAGTATAACTGAAAGCAGATAAAAGTCAAAATCAAACCATAAGCTCAGGAAAGACCCTCCCATAAAAGTATACATACACAACGTCAAAAGAGAAGTACATATACATATACATACAGAAAGGCATATAAAACGACCGTCAATTAGCAAATAAATGAGAAACATTACCTCGCCGTAACACAAAACCGAAGAGGCCAATAAAAAATATATCAATAGGCAAATATTCAAATTACAGCTGCTTGAGATCTAGGGTACAAGAAGAAAACCCAGATAGAGGAGGGAGAGATAGAGATAGAGAGAGTGAGAGAGACCAAGCGGGGAGGAGAGATAGATAAACAGATAGTACTACTAGTAGGATATTATGAGTATGTATGTATGTATGTAAAAATAGTAGCAGTAATTTGGTAGGGGAAGGTTTTTCGTCTGTCTCTTCTTCTTCTTCTTCTCTCTCTCTGTTAGCGGAAGAAAAACTAGTCTGTTTTCTTTTCTTTTGGCTCCGTCGTCCTACATAACATCTCCTTCACCCGAGCCGGCACAATTTTACAAGTATAGATATGGATTACCTAGACCCAATCGCCTTGTCACGCACGCGCGTTACACGAATGTCTTTTCCATGGAGCGAGAAATTTTTTCTTGACATTATTTATTTATGGGGTTAAAGTTTATTGATTCATTATTGACTTAAAAGTAGAATAATAAAAAAAATATTTATCCCTTTTATTTGTGATTGAAATACAAACGTCATTTCAGATTTTATGTCTATAGAAATTTGTATTCTAATCTTTAAAAACGTATCTTTAAAAGTAAAATAAAATGTACAACAGTTGTTTAGGAATCAAATCACCTCTCCTAAAATTTAATTTGATCAAATTTGTGTGTATATATTAAATAGGGAGAGTTCAACTACAAATACATTATCAACTTATATAAGTGACAGATTGATCTGTACTAAATCTTTATAAACCCCATAAATTCTCGCATCAACTTTCAGAGTGTGTAAGAACAGAAAAAAAAAAAAGTCCGAATATAATAAAGATAATATTTTTTTGATAAATGTAGATAATAATGAAGGCCACATTAATGCCAAAGTAGCATATTATCGGGGAATGAAGAGGGAGGGATAATTGTTTAGGAATCAAATCACCTCCCCCACAATCTAATTGCCACTTGTTATGATTATTAGTATGAGGTTGGCTCTCTCGCAACTTCAGGTGAAACAAGCTTACGGGAGTGGTTAGCATGAAATTAATTTTTTGGGTAAATCGATCGATACGATTAATTCGACAGCATGGTAGGGAGGTGATCTCTTTCTCTGTATCATCATTTGTGTTGGTCGATTAACCAACTTCTTAATCAAGTTAAACTTCGCGATAGCAGGATCCCAAGCTTACACTCTCACATGATATTATTTGGTTTTTGTGATGAGTGTACTAATCATAGAATTTCACTAAAATCTACATATTTCAACCACAATATTATTGTTATATTCTTCATTAATTGGCCGACTCACAAAGAGTGAATGGGAAGAACCAAAAGTAAGAAGACATTATGGATGATGATCTTATAAGTTAAAATGTGAACGTGTTTAACTAAAATAATTTATAAGTTAAAATATATTGTAAAGATTACTAAAACAAGGGCTTGTTTTTACATTTGGACAAACCTGCTTAGTTTAAAATGACTAATTAAAAATTATGAAATAATAATAAAACTAATACTTTTTAAATAATTTACAATATTTATTATTGTATTAAATATTAATTACAATTAAAAGAGAATTTATGTCAATTTTGAGTTAACTTTAAAAAATCAAATAAATATAAAAAACACGTAGAAAAATGAATTTATCATCGTCTTTCAATCAGAAAGAAAGAGAGAGAGACAGATGTATTAACATAATCTTGCCTTGCGGACATATTGTTGTGGCTTTGGACAGTATCTTTTCAAATTGCACCAGCTTCCACCTAGCAAAGATGAAGAAGCATACTCAGTCGACCAATAAAATATTGCAGCTTTCCACAACCCTGGGCCATTCCCATTTTCATTTCCTTCCAAAACAATTACATATCCTTCAACATTGTTGTACATTTTATATTTTCACTCGAGTGAGGTTCATTAAACTCGACCACATTTACTACTAGTAAGGCACCCCCACCCCCACCCCCACCCCCACCCCAACCATGCATAGGCATTATTATCCATCTCCTTACTTTATTTGGATTGGTCAAAGTGTGACAACTTTCTAAACAAAATGAAATATGAATTCAATTACAAACACATTATATACTCCCTTATTTCTCCTGTACAAAAATTAGAAATTTAGGTCTGCTGAACCCATCATGCCTCTTATACTTTAAGCAACTCAGGAGACCATTTTTGGCTTTGAGATAGACTTGCAAGAAAACCTTGTCAGCATTTTCACTTGAAAGCTTACAAAATCATTTTCAACTATCACTATACAACAATATAGTTTCTATGCTCGTCTTCCCTGTGCTTCACATGGATCATACTACAATTACATCATCTGCACTACTGATTCACGGATCCATTTACGGAAAATAAACATATGGCCTCGTTTTTAACTGCTCAAGGTTCATGGTATCGAAAAATACCAGTATTTGGGGCTTCTCAATCCGAACTAAGCATCGTCGGCATCAGGAGAGAGTAACAGTATAATTGATGAATAACTAAGCATAGGGTACAGATTGGCGTCAAGAAAATGTGAATACTGTTTGATCGCTACCTCTCTGTCCAAAAGATCATCAGAGAGGAAATCAAATGGAGCGGGCTTGCTGGTATCCACCAATGGCTTCCACCTATAACCAGGCCGTTCTGGCAACATAGTGGTGACAGGCAAATGACTTGTGTTGAAGGCAACATACAGCTCTCCCTTCGCTGAGTCCATCTGCATTTTGTATTCATATGGAGGACAGTTGAATGAGTAGCAAGAAAATTTAAAACTAATAAAGTAAATAATAAAACAAGTAACATGACAGTTACTGGAGGCTCAAATTCGTTTCGGTCTACTGACAAGTGACAAGCAGACCTTAAATCCAAAAATATCAATCCTGAGATCATATGTAGTTAGGAGGGTTGTGTATAAATGATTATTTCCATTCAGTCACGTTCCAAGTTTCACATGCAATGGTTTTACTAGAATCTCATTTGTCAGAATGAAATATTGACATTAATGATGATGATAAGATATAGATAATCCGACATGTTCAAAAGAATAAAGAAAACTATTCAGAACAACAAAATGATGTCTAGAAAGTAGAAACTGCATCAAAGTTGTACAAAAAGTATGGCAAGTAATCAAATCTCATCCAATGTGATATGGTTAAATGAAATATGTTTGATAAATACCACAATCACAGGACCACTAGGGACAAGCGATAAAACCTCATATTATCCTTACTTGAGCTTGGTTTGTGTAGGTGGATTAAGCAACTTATTTATGAAAAGTAATAGGAATACTTTGTCCATATTAGAAACTTAAATTAAAAGTAGAAGAAAGAAAGAAAATGAAGCCTAAAGGGAAAAACCAAAACTCGGGTTTTTGTATGTCAGTATGTGTTTATATATTATTTATTTCCCCTTTTTTGTAGAAGGAAATGCCACAAAAGAAGACTTCGCACATTTAGAATCTAAATATAATGCAGTCGCCAAGAGAGGATGGTTGAGAGAAAGTGAGGGCAACCATTTTTTAGTTGACAGAAAGTAGAACACTTACCTCGGTGAAATCAACACATGATTCCTCTTTCGCTTGTTTTAACAGCTTATATTTTAATACTAAAATCCAAATTGTAGCAAAGCGACGCATACAGACAAAGATACAATTAGACTGCATACCAATGAAAATGCAACAAATCGGCTTGTGTCAGACCAAACTGGCACCCCAGGGGAATGACCATGCCACTGTAATCTCTCTGCCGTGGGAAAGTCATTTAAGCCAAGTGATTCACATTCCCTACAAATATGGTTAATCATATGATCTCACATTTATTTGAAAAGAAAAGACAACAGCTAGAATCCAATTAGGATATAAGTACTCACTGGCGGAACTTGGTCATAAGGCAGCAAAATCTAAAAAAATCGGATGAGGATTCATCCATCTTATCCCATTGGAAATAATTTATCTGCAATTCAAAGATGCAGTTTGTGAACAAAAACAGTACGAGCTCCTATCGATAGAAGTACAGAACATCAAGGAATAGTCTATCACATAGTTATCAAGGCTATATGTATTGTTGTTCCCTCCTTTCGTATGACCATATTCATCTCCCATATATATCATAGGGACACCCTGTCAGATAAAGATATAAGTTAGAAATAATATTTGAAAACAACGTATTATACATGCATACAATAAGATTGATTCTTAAATAAAGTAGCATAAAAACCAGGAAAAATAATTACGCAAATAGGGACATTATTATAAGAACAAAAGTTTCTGCTCAAAGTATCAAAAGACAGTTACTCATTAAGGATCAAACTGCAGCAGCATTGGCCTTTTTCAATTATAAGTCGAGTGAATCACATACACTCCTCACTAAAAGCTTAGATCTGATAATATTTCTGATACTTGGTAACATAATTATTAAGTGATAGACTAGGAGCACATCCTACGCCAAACAAACTACAAAATGTTACAAACAAATTTTGAATTAGTAGTGTTGAGTATTTTCAGAATGTATGTCCATAAATCATATTATCATGATCAGACTTGCAAAGAATAGCAGAACTGACTATTAGTCATTACTCCAACGTAACAGGACAACCAATTTCAAATTTCACCCTGTGTGACGCCCCCAAAATTAGGTATACGTCACCCATCTTGGGTCGCCACTTACATGGTACATAAATTCAAATACAAACTTAATTATACATCTGTCGTGTAACATACGACAATACATAAACTGAGAGTTCTAATAGGAATATTGTCATTTAGACAATTTCCATACTCAAGGAGTCCTCATTACATTTATTGTCACACTATTTAACATAATAGTGAGGACTACTAATGCTATCTTCGGGACCATCACTCTTTTTCCCAACTCGTCCCAGCTATATTCTCATTTCCTGAAGAGAACAGTGAAAGAAAGGGTGAGCTCAACTAGCCCAGTAAGAAATATTATGACTAAGATAATGCAGAATAAATTATCAATAGTCTTCAACAATGTTAAACTGATAAAATACAATAGACAACGGTTTAAGCTGCGGTGAATATCTGATCCATTAAAAAAAAAGTAGAAAATAAAGTCTACTATCTTTTAGGTTTTAAAAGGTTTTCATCAATTTTTATCACTAAGACTCGGTTTAATGAATAAACCACAATATCTAATCATCCACACTACCACGGTCGAGGATTTTCATCAAATTATCAATGGTCGTGACTATACCAAATCACCCCTGGTCATAATCATACCAAAAACTATCCATCATTTGCATTACAGAGTGCCTTTGAGGACTTTTGTCACATCATTTATAACAAGCCGTGATTATCTTAGAATGATCCTGGTCATAATCATACTAAGTTCATCTATGCGCGTAAGCGAAGATAACATAATATAACATGATGATGATGATGATGACATAATAATTGATAAAACAAGTTCAAGAATTATTTTATCCGGGAATTATTAACGTCAAATTGTCGACAAGATCTTTGTTTTGTAGAGTAAAATTCAAGAATGATCGAAAAGAATATTTCCATGAAAAGATCTTTGGATGAAACGCAAATATCGAGAATATTCTACTAATTTCATGGAGTATAGAAGTCGAAGTTTTAACAATTTGGGTATAATAAAGAATGGAATAACAAAGGAAATCACGATGCATGCGGTGCTTAGCATGAAGCGAGTTATTCAGCGAGAATAATAATAACGGAACCGGTCGGTGAATTCTGCAAGCGAGGATGTTCAACGAGAATAATAAAGATGGAACCGGATCCGGTGTAAAACACGAGATAGGATATTCAACAGAATGATAAAAAGCGGAACCGGGCGGTGTAAAACACTTGAGCGAGGATGTTCTAACGAAGAATAATAGAAGAATGTAATCAAGTATAGGGTAAACCACATTATCTGATTATGTATAGGGTATGCCGCGTATCTGAGTTATTCACGAGAATAATAAAGAATGGAATAATGAGAGGATTTCACAGTATATAGGGTATCTGGCGTATCTGAGTTATTCAGCTGAGAATAATAAAGAATGGAATATGAAGTTCTCTTCATGAATAAGAAAGAATAACACCTTACGAAGTACAACAAATAATATCCCTACTAGTAAAAGACCTTTGGATATCAAAGTAGTGAAGTACGAGAATACTCTTCTTCTTTTCTCTATAGATTTTTCTCTCATAAGCTTCTCTCTATAATTTCTCTCTACAGAGTTTGATTGAATTAAGTAAGAAAATAATGAAGGAATGAGCTTTATTTATAGGAAAAGAGAATGCGTAGTAATTAATCCATGAGCGGTCCAGATTGATTTACTTTAATCGACGGTCCATATTTAAAGCAAAATCTTTTAAATAAAATATCATATATTCTATTTATATAAAAACATTTTTACTATGCAAACTTTATATGCACCATCTATGCAAAACAACTATGACACTTATCGTAATAAAATATAATATATTATTATTTATAGAATAACTTTAATAAAGTATTACATTTTATATAAAAAGATGTTTACATTTTATTACGTTAATAATCTGAATAAAACAAAATGTCATTATCATTATAATAATTCATATTATTAATCGTGATAATGGAATCAAGCGAGTGACTTCTCACATAAGCATCGATAATCAATCTGGTGTAATTTATTATGCGACCACACGTATTCTTTGTACTTTTACTACTGAGAGTAGTTCAACGGTATCAGCGGTAAAACTTACGTAGTTATTTTGATAAAATATTTTTGTCGTTTTCTCGATCAAATGATAATTACATTGTGGGGTCCACTAATGATTGAGTAGTTATGCGAATATTCCTGCTAAACCAAGAATATTCCACGACCCGATCGAATATAATATAACCACTTGCATACTTTGCAAAATTTATAAATCTACCCACAACTATAATATTATCTCAAATTCACACCATAATATTAAAAAGTTATTTCGACAAAATTTAAATCTTTATTGATAAAAATCACGGGTCTCTCTGATCTCCCTCCTTATGGAATTTAAGCCCTCGAAATTAGAAGTGCGTACACGATATGATAAAGAGGTGAGGATACCTTGAATACCTTTATCGTTAAAAATATTAAATTCATCTCATGATCATGAAGATATTCATTAACAATTCATCTTTGCACTTCTGGGCAAAGATATACAATCTGTTGTAAAACCAATAATCTTTGAGGCCTTGACTTAATAGTATCACGACCACGAATTATCCACGTACCTTCTTGGCGAGGATATTCGTGTTTTCAATCTGATCGTGATTATACCGAATAATCCGTGGTCATAATCATACGAAGTCTATCGATGCCCTACTGACGAAGATGACTTTTACCACATCCATGAATTAATATTTCATTCTTTGAGACTCATTTCGATAATTAATCCATATCATCGAATCATCCACGCACTACTGGGCCGATGATATTCATTAGTATCACGACCACGAATTATCCATGCCACTACGGCAAAGATAATCGTGTATTCATTAATATCGCGACCACGAATTATCCGTACACTACTGACCCCAAAGATAATCGTGTATTCATTAATATCACGACCACAAATTATCCGTACTACTACGGCGAAGATAATCGTGTATTCATTAGTATCACGACCACAAATTATCCGTACCACTACTGCTAAAGATAATCGTGTATTCATTAGTATCACGACCACAAATTATCCGTACTACTACGGCGAAGATAATCGTGTATTCATTAGTATCACGACCACAAATTATCCATACCTTATGGCGAAGATAATCGTGTATTCATTAGTATCGCGACCACAAATTATCCGTACTACGGCGAAAGATAATCGTGTTTTCAATTACGGTTATGATTATCTTAGAAACAATCCACGGTCATAATCATACCAAGTCCATCTCATGCTTCTGAGCCGCGAGATGACTTTCAACATAATATAAGCGTGAGGATAATGATATAAAGAATCGATCGAATGAGATAAAGGATAAATATTAAACATTTATAATATAATTTATCGAGGATTCAAGAATATCCCCATGTTATCAATCACTTAATAATCTCATAATCTAATATCATTAATATTATAACAATATTTTAATCACTTCTTAAATTTATAAACAATTTATCTCGATTGTTTACGCTTTACCATATAATGCATTTAATCATTCAAAAATGTCATACTCATAAGATATCATCACCGATTATCAAATCCTCATCAAAAAAAATATCATATACTACATATAGGATTTTCTAGCCATAAAATCCTATTTTCAACTTTATTACTTCCCATAACATATTTAACTCGTATGTTAAGTAACTAAACTATTTTCATGAAAATACCAAATCGGTCCAAAAAAATATTTTTTACGGGATTTAGCATAATATAGTCCCATAATGAAAATATATTTTTCTCGAATTTTAAAATTCATTTACTATTTTTCAAAAATCAATTTCTAATTAATTCCTTAAGAAATTAGCTACCTCAAGTTTAACTCAAAAATTCCCAAATCTTGGCGGGACCTTACATATTAATGTGAGCCTCGATTTAAATTTCATGGTCGTGAGTTGTAGAACTCGGTTATATCATTTTTTAAATCGAAAAAATAAATATTGAAATAGGCATAACTTGCTCATTTTAAGTCGAGAATGAGCTCATTTTTGAGCAGGAGGTACTTTATACCATATACCTTCATGTCCAAAAGGCCGAATTTTTCTCATAATTTAAGTGGCGAAAATGACCCCTCTAAAATCATGGCAATGACTTTTTCGGTTTTTTGCGACTTTGCACTCCTTTGCTAAAATCGGTCCACACAAAAATCTACAACACCTTTTCCGGTAATTCCACTTGGATTAGTTAGGTAACTCATAGATCTAACTACATGACTTGACCACACTCAAAAATTCAAAATATAATAAGAGATTTGGTCGATTGAATTTCATATTACGTTTTTCACCAAAATCGATTTTCAACTCTTTGTGATTTCTAAGAAACTTTCATGTTTTCACATACTAACCAACATAACTCATCATAACACTTACTAATACCACGAATACCCATGATTTTCATTAGTCAATGCTTTTATTATGACTTTCATCATAAACCACGTAAAGCTGTTCATTTTAGTTGAAGAAATATTTGAAGGTTTAAGAAATGGGTTTTGTCTTTGGGGTCGATACAAAATTCGATTTCACGCTCTAAGTAGGCTAAGAAGTCTTCAAGAATACGCAGGAAATTTATTAATAATAGAAATATCATTCAAAAGCGTGACTCATCAAGACTTGGATAGTACGTCACATTGATACTGTTGTGACTTACATCCTTAACTTAGAAAGCACCTCCAATGATGATACCTATAAACTTGCCATCTTCATTCACGATGTCGCTTCTGAAAGTGCGGCCGGTGCATTCCACTGAGGAAGTCAACAACGAAAGGTTCGGGGCTCTTTACTTATGAGCGATATGATGATAATTGACTTTAGTAGTTTGGTTACTTGAATTCGCATATAACAAGTTGGCTATGGATATAAAAGCTAACAACCTTATGAAAAGCATGATGAGTAGTTTACCAATTGATTCCTAAAATCACATCAAAGGCAAATATTTTCAAAAAATAAGATCGACGAAGTAGCGTGAAAATGTTTATTTGAATCAAACAAGATTTAAAAATAGTAAGCGATAATGAAGGCTCTCTTAGCGAAGTTTCAACCGATAAGTCAAAGTTTAACTTCTTGGTCAAATTTAAGCGTTGAACACAACTAGGTGAAATAAAAAAGTGGGTAGAAGCGGTATCTAACACGGTATAGACTTGCAAGAGCTACGATTAACTTTACGTGATAATTTTATTGGGTTCCTCGTCACGAAAAAAAAACGCTCTCTCTTAAACTCTAGGCTTTGGTTTATGTGGGAATGACCTTTGGTGCCTCCATCTAGTTGAATTTGTCTTGATGGCAAAAATCGAGCTAAGTGACCTTCTCTTCCACAATTATAACATGCTTTGGCCGGCGTGGCATGATTCGGTGATGTGTCCCTCTCCTCGCATTTGAAGCATATGATAGGTGGTCTTTCTCCTTCCTTAACAAGCGGGTCTTTGGTCTTGACATCTTTCCATCATTGTTGAATCTCCTTTTCTTGAAATGTCCATTCTTATTGTTTTGGCCCTGATTACCACCAAAATGATAATTTCCCCACGATGGTTATCGTTGTTAGATGGCCGTTGCTGCCGATACGATTATTATTGTGTTGTTGGTCGTTACCTTTTGGTTGTGATGACTCGTTATCGTGCTCGATAAGCGAGCCCTATTCACAATATCGAATACAAACAAAGTTTATGAGAAATTAGGTATTGGCGTATATCGGGTTTCAAACCTCTTCAAAACATTCGCGTCATTCGCTCCTCATTATCGACGAATGGGATCTGAAACCGAGATAACTTCGGCAAACTTAGCCTCATCTTGTGACACGGTCGTATTATTTTGCTCGACTTGATAAACTCCACCTCCTTCATTGTGGCGAATACTTTCGGAAAGTACTTGTCGTTGAGCGACTCTTGGAACTTCTCTCCCAAGACATCTTGAGTATGTCGATCTGGTACGTTTTCTGATTCCCACCGATAATCTACCTCTTCTTGCTGACATAAAGGTGGCAAATGGAACCTTTTGCTCCTCACGAGCATCCCAGACATCAAATATCTTGGTGATCTGCTTTAACCACGTCTCGCTTTTAAGTGGTTATGGCTTTCCCAAAAACTCCGGTGGTCGGCTCCTTGAAGCGCTGGGCGGTGGTGGTGGTAGGTTGCCATTATTTTCACATGCTTTATGAGCAGGAGGCGCCTTAAATGCGATGTTGCGTGAATTAAAAAAAAAACTCCTAAGCGTCTCGTCGTTAAATCGTTTGATCGGTGTTGTTGTTTACGGGAGGATTATCGTCATCCTGTCGCACATTATCACGATTATTGATGCGTGGAGACTCAGCGGTCTCACATGCTCCATTGCGTATCTCAACATTTTGGATGCCATTTTCAAATCTTGCCACAAAACAAGGGTTAATTAACATATCACATATTATCCCTATACTACGTGAGCCAATTAAATACCAAATAAACTTGGGTAGGTCATACTAGCGAAGGTATTCAAAATCTCTCCCTCCTAGTCTTATTCTCACATCTTGGCGGGGATTATATCCCTAAGCTACGATAACAATTGTGGCGCCCCCAAAATTAGGTATCGTCACCCGTCTTGGGTCGCCACTTATACGTGATACATAAATTCAAATCAAACTTAATTATACATACGCCGTGTAACATACGACAATACATAAAGCGAGAGTTCTAATAGGAATATTGTCATTTTAGACAATATCCATTACTCGAGTCCTCATTACATTTATTGTCACCTTTATTTAACATAATAGTGAGGGACTACTAATCTTATCTTGGGACCATCGATCTTTTTCCCAACTCGTCCCGGCTATATTCTCATTTTAAGAAGAAACGGTGAAAGAAAGGGTGAGCTCAACTAGCCCGATGAAATATTATAACTAAGATAATGCGAGAATAAATTATCAATAGTCTTAATGATGTTAAAGCGATAAAATCTGATAGACAACCGGTTTAAGCTGCGGCGGAATATCGATCCATTAAAAAAGTCGAAGTAGAAAATAAAAGTCTACTATCTTTTAGGTTTTAAAAGGTTTTCATCAATTTTATCACTAAGACTCGGTTTAATGAATAAACCACAATATCTAATCATCCCCATGTACCACGGTCGAGGATTTTCATCAAATTATCGATGGTAATGACTATACCGAATCACCCTGGTCGTAATCATACCAAAAACTATCCATCGTTGCATTACAGAATGCGAGGACTTTTGTCACATCATTTATAACAAGCCGTGATTATCTTAGAATGATCCACAGTCATAATCATACTAAGTTCATCTACATGCGTAAGCGAAGATAACATAATATAACATGATGATGATGATGATGACATAATAATTGATAAAACAAGTTCAAGAATTATTTTATCCGAGGAATTATTAACGTCAAATTGTCGACGAGATCTTTGTTTTGTAGAGTAAAATTCAAGAATGATCGAAAAGAATATTTCCATGAAAAGATCTTTGGATGAACGCTTGAATATCGAGAATATTCTACTAATTTCATGGAGTATAGAAGTCAAAGTTTTAACTTATTTGGGTATAATAAAGAATGGAATAACAAAGGAAATCACCGTGCATGCGGTGCTTGCGCATAGGCGAGTTATTCAGCGAGAATATTAATAACGGAACGGTCGGGTGAAATTTGCAAGCGGGATGTTCAACAGAATAATAAAGATGGAACGGATCCGGTGTAAAACCGCAGATAGGATATTCAGCGGAGAATGATAAAAAGCGGAACCGGTCAGGTGTAAAACACTGAGACGAGAATGTTCAACGAAGAATAATAGAAGAATGTCACCAAGTATAGGGTAAACCACATTATCTGATTATGTATAGGGTATCATGCGTATATCTGAGTTATTCAAGCGAATAATAAAGAATGGAATAACGAGAGGATTTCACAAGTATAGGGTATACTGGCGTGTATAGTTAGTTATTCAGCAGAATAATAAAGAATGGAATAATGAAGTTCTCTTCATGAATAAGAAAGAATAACACCCCTTACAGGTACAAACAAATAATATCCCTACCTTAGTAAAAGACCTTTGGATATCAAAGTAGTGAAGTGCAGAATACTCTTCTTCTTTCTCTCTATAGATTCTCTCGATAGCTTCTCTATAATTTTCTCTCTACAGAGTTTCGGTGAATTTGTAAGAAAATAATGAAGGAATGAGCTTATTTATAGGAAAATAGAATGCGTAGTAATTAATCCATGAGCGGTCAGATTGATTTACTTTAATCGGCGGTCCATATTTAAAGCAAAATCTTTTAAATAAAATATCATATATTCTATTTATATAAAAACATTTTACTATGCAAACTTATTATCAACACTTATGCAAAACACACTATGCAACCTTATCGTAATAAAATATAATATATTTATTTATAGAATAACTTTAATAAAGTATTACATTTTATATAAAAGATGTTTACATGTTTTATTACGTTAATAATACGAATAAAACAAAAGCGTCATTATCATTATAATAATTCATATTATTAATCGTGATAATGGAATCAAAGCGGTGACTTCTCACATAAGCATCGATAATCAATACTGGTGTCTTCTTATGCGACCACTGCGTATTCTTGTACTTTTACTACTAAGAGTAGTTCAGCGGTATCAGCGGTAAAACTTCGCCGTTATTTGATAAAATATTTTTGTCGTTTTCTCGATTAAACAATAATTACATTAATGAGGGTCCACCGATGATTGAGTAGTTATGCGAATATTCCTGCTAAGCAGAATATTCACAGAGCCAATCGAATATAATATAACCACTTGTATACTTTGCAAAATTTATAAATACTACCCACAACTATAATATTATCTCAAATTCACACCATAATATTAAAAAATTATTTCGACAAAATTTAAATCTTTATTGATAAAATTTGGGGTCTCACACCCTGGACCATACAAGGTCCTTCAATTTGTATATCCTTAAAAAGTATAATCAATATAGTTACTGAGATTAGTTTGAGGGTATTTTTGTACTCTTTGATTTCCAATTTATGAATTATATAATATATAGCACAAGTGCCAACCCAAATTAAGGTAACAGCTACATAAAATCTCATCTTCCCTCTGTAACATGGTATCAGAAATATCAAAACTAAACTGATACATAGAGCCTTCACATTTGTTGGTTGCCCAACTTTTCCCCCCTCTTTTGTTCTTTTCTTTTGCTCATGCATTGAGTCGACTGGGATGAAAGAGTCCATCACCAAGATCGAAAGCCAAAAATGAGCCAACCAGGGGTGTCGGCATCTGGAGAAGCCTTGCCCAATGGGAAATTGAAAAAAAATGAAGGGGCATCCAAAGGTACCTATAATAGTTTATTTAATTTATGTTTGCCAAACTTCTCCCAAGGTGAGAACTCCTCTGGTCTAGTATTACTTCAAATATTTACATGGCTTGATAGGGGTGGGCAAAAAAATCGGTTTTTGGTTGAACCGTAGTTTGGGATAAATGTGTACCGGTTTGATAACGGTACATAAAACTGGTATATACCGGATAATCGGGACCGGGTTCGGAAAGTGGTTTACATGGTTCGGTATAAACCGGACCGAATCAGTTGTAACGGTTAATTAACAATTTATAAATTTTATTCTTCAGTCTCTCTTTCACGTTATTTCCAAACAAATATGTGCTTTACCTTTCTCTCCATCTCAGTTTCTCGAATTCCCTTTCTCCGATCTTCTCCCACCGGCCAAACCTACGATCCTCTCCCTCTGACCACCGATATCTTCTCTTCAGTAGTTGGTTGTTGTTTCAGTCTTCACACGCCGTCACCAGTCGTCGCACCTCTGCCTCCAACTCCAGAGTTCAGACTCCAGATTTTTCTTAAGTAATTGTTCTAATTGGTGTTGGTGGTGGGCTCGGATGGTATATGCTATGGGTTTATTTTGAGATTTAGTCAATGGATTTCTCTACTTGTTGATTTGTCTATATGGGTGTTTAGGGTTAGGGCTGTTTTTTTAGACAACTAAATGCTTGTCTCATGTGACATGTCATGTCTGATATCTGTAGGCTATGACAGAGTACTTCAAATAATTTACTAATTCATCAATTTAAATTTCAAGGTACCAATTGATAATTGAATTAGTAAATTTACTAATTCATCAATTTCAAGCACTCTGTCATAGCCTACAGTCTACAGATATCATTGAACTTTGAACAATGAATCTAACTTGATCATTTAAGGTTATAATTTTTGAATTTTGACCATGTGATGTTTGCATATTGTTCTATAGATTATAATTTGCACTTGAAATTGATGAATTAGTAAATTGTTAAATTAGTAAATTGAGGTTTCACATTTCTTTCTATTGTAAAAGAATGAAGGTTTTTTGTTAATATACATCAGATGGGATTGATAAGGATCTGCTTGTTAATATTTAGACAATCTTGATTGATTCGTTGATTCAGTTAGCACTTTGACAATCAGATTCTTTAAAAGTTTACAGTGATTTACAGTTGAAGAATTTAGGGAATATAACATCGATTTGTCCTCCATTGAAGCTTATGTTAGTGTTAATGGATGCAAGGAATATGATGCTTGTATATGACCAGTCTATGATAAGCTTCTGATTGCAGTAAAGTAATGTATGACCAATCTATGCTACAAAATTGAGTATTTTGTTGGTCTGATGTTGCTGTTGTTGTCATATGGATGCTAATTTGCTAGTTTTGTTGATTGGATAATTGGATTGTAACAGACTAATAGCTACTTGTAATTTGCTAGTTTTTTTTGTTTTGCTGTTTAACTAATATTTTATTACAACTTGGGTGATGTTGTAATGGAATTAACACTAGTACGCTACCATCTCTAAATTAGAAATTTAATTTAGTGAGTTAAAATAAAGGGCAAATATATGTAGTACAATAACCGGTACAAAAGTAGGTAAAAACCGGTACCAGTCCAGTATACTGGTCCAACCGGTACCGGTACCTAGTTTTGGGTAAATTCGGTAACCGGTTCGGTAAATTACCATGAACACCCCTAGGCTTGATATTTTGTACCAGCAAAGTAAAGGAATTATTTCATTTAATGGTCTTCGCATTCAAATCCATAAACAGTAAATTAATTAAGCTACTAACTACATGTAAAAGTGAGCATACAAGTTATTATGATGCAAAGCACAATGTAATAATTCAAACAAATAAAATCTTACCTGGGAAACCATGAGACAAAGGAAAAAATTTCTCATTTGTCGCCTCCTCAATTTCTTCACAGAGAGGCTTGCAAATTCTCCCTCCTGGGTACACTTCGATTAATCAGAAACGACACCATGTATCCAAATATTAAAGATTAAAATATGTATGAGTTCAATGATTAAGAGATCATGAAAATTTTTACTTTTTAAAAGACTAAGGTGATTAAATACACAAATTCAAAGGGAACGTTTATCCTTAGTGTTTAACTCTCCTTTTAGATCACATTTTCTAACAAACCTGTCATTTAGATGAATTACATCAAATTCAGCACTGTATGTTAAATGCTAAAGCCTAAAAATGCATGCTTAAATTTACAACTCCGCACGACAGACATCAAAAGGAAATTGTATTAGGCTTAACTCATAAATGTAAGAGACAAGGTGCACCTAAGACACAAAGATTCTCCAAAACAGCCATAACTTATTAGCCAGAAAGGGGAAAAATGCAACATCCCAGACAACAAACTCATGTAGTGACAGGTCAATAAAGAAGAAGAAAGGAATAAGATTCTAAGAGATTAGATATACTAAGCAAGGGTAGAGTTCTTGAGAAAAGAATATGTGAATACTGAATAATATTTGTAGGGCCTCAACTTCAATGCGCTAGAGACATGGATACAACTAAATACTCTTTCAAACTTAACAAGAAATAATTATATTTTGTTAAGAGCTTTAAAAAGTGGCATGATGACTTTTGTTAAGAGCTTTAAAAAGTGGCATGATGACTAGGGGATGATATTTCTTTCTCATTATAGAGACGAGAAAAAATTCAACTCCTTAAACAATGTGTTCTATGAACAGAACAAGCAGAGGAATAAAGATGAGAGAAAATAGAAAGTGAATAAAAGTAAGAATAACACTAACCCGAAAACATAATAGAATCACATGGAACAGTTACCTATATAACTTAAATTGAAGAAATGTGAATTATGAAGGGTAAACGATGAAGTGAATTTAAGAAAGTAACACATTTGTCTTTCTTTTACACCCACTTGCTTTGTCTCACCAGTCACCAGTGCAGGACAAGCATTAGACAAAACCCCAGTGGATTACTCACATGTAACGCAAATAATTACGAATATTTACCTGCCCACAATTCCAGCTATTATTATGATTTTCTCCATCTTTGTTGTCTTCCCCATTTGCCAAGTTATGCTTGTCATTATACATAACTAAATCAGCCAAAGTGAATCCATCATGAGCGCATATAAAGTTGATACTATTCCAGGGTTTCCTTCCACCTTCCTGATTCACACAAAAAGAAAAAAATACCAACTAGAATAATTTCAGAAAATACATTAGAATGTTTAAACAGAGAAGTCTAGACATATCACACTATACTGGAAATAAAGCAAGATGAGGATCAAAGAAAATATATGACTAGGAGATAGACGGCACAGTGGAACATTGAGGAAGTATAATATTATAGAGTATAAACAAAAGTTATAATGAACTAATGGAGTGACCACTATTATTGAACAGAATATTTTAAGAGCATTACCACCAAGACTGAAAGGTACATAATCCAAAAATAGACATACCTGGTATAAATTAGGGCTCCCACAAAGGCATTCAGCAAAAGCTCCAGAGAACCCATTTGTACCCTTGATAAACTGCCGTATTATGTCACGGTACTGAAATTACAAAAAATGTATATATATATATATATATATATATATATATATATATATATGCAGTTGATTTCAGTTCACTTAACTGAAAGAAAGAGAAAACATGAGAAAAGATAGGTAGAAAAAAATAAATAAGCCTTTTTCGTGTATTATATAGTATAGGCTACCATATTGGGATAGGTGGAATGGACAAGACCTACTTATATAGAACCATCCCCAATTTATAAAAAAAATAATCTAACAATCTTCACCAATAATGAATGAACACAAATCACAACTTCCAGAAACTCTTATTTGGGATTCACATAGACTTACAATTCTGGCTTCTACACGAGGTCCTGTAAAAACTATAACAAAATACACAACTCTTCCTGTTTTGAAGGTTAATGTTCTACAAGTGAAGAGGCTTCATGAAAACTGTTGTTTCAGCAAGATGGCTATTCTGAAAAAGTAAGCCAGTGTCAAAAGAGCATAGGAACAAGAATGACAATTAATAGACACTATCTAAGCCAAAATGTGTTGTTTGAAGTCAGTCCTGATCTTTTTTGATCTAGTAGGATCAGGTAATTAGAATGCTACTAAGCTTTGTGTTGCTTAGAGAGCTTACACCCCCTTTTGATGCGACTTCAGTAGTGCAGACGACCATGAAACATCAAGATTCTGTGATGCTTTCCAAAATATTTAAATATATACAAAAGAAATTAATATGATTCAGAGCTCAATTCTGATTTCCAAAAATTCCTTAGACTCTAAAAGGCTGTAGATGGTGAAAGTAAGTCTTGGGTTTCGTGTGAACACACCTTCAGAGAATGCAATCGCTAGAAGATCATAAGGTGATGAGTGCATATTATTCATTTATTTTGATTCCATTATATTTAGTTTTATTGTATGTTTCATGTGTATATGAGCTTATTAAGGTGTTTAATGATTTCAGAAAGAATTGGAGCTGAAATGAGGAAAAAGAGAAAATTGCAGAATTTTTAGCATTAAGTTGGATGCATGTTCTTAGCTTGGGACTTGAATTTTATTGTAGAGCTCTTCTTTAGCTTTCTGGAACATCTTGAATCGTCCCAATCGGAGTTCATATGAAAAAGTTATGATATTTTTACTAAACGGACGTTGAACCTAAAAGTTTGGAAGTTGTAATTTTACAGCAGATCACTTGGAGCCCGATTTCTACCTTTATGCAGAAAGCGATTCATCGATTCTCAAAGAATGAAAGTTGTAGATCTAAATCGATATCTTCGTTTTGATAGGTAGCAGGCCCAGTAAATCCTCACGGATCAAAAGTTATGCTCGTTTTACCAAAGGACATCAAGCAGAAAATGAAAATTCGCCCCAGCGAATTTGAGCGGGAAAATCAGTGAAATCTTGGATTATTGGAAAGTTTCCAAATGCAGATTTTGGTAGACTTCTACATGGAATTGGATTGATATTTCTATTAGCTTTAGGATTTCCTTTAGACTAAGATTTATTTCCAAATTGAATTCTATTTCTTTATGGAAACTAGTTATGATTTGTAATTCCTTTTAGGATTTGAATTTCTACATTCTATAGGATTTAGGACTTTGTCTAGCACTATAAATAGAGGATGAGAGTCAAGATTTTATTCATTTCAATCATCTACTATATTCTCTCATCTACAACATTGGAGGATTGAAGACATGAGCTAAGTTCTTTTTATTCAGTTCTAAGGGATGTTGAACCTTATTTATAATTAATGGTTAATTGAGTATTCATTATTTATTCCTTCTCACATGAAATTCATTCTTGATAATCTGATTTAATTTTTGAATGCTATTTGGTTTAACTGATTTGATTTCTGCAGGATTGAGTTGGTTAACGAATATCATATGCTAGATCAAGGAATAATATTACGTGTAATTGATATTGTTTCTAATCACAAGTAGTAATTAGTAATACCTAATTGTGGACAAGCTTTTGAGTATTGCTATGATTATCAGAAGACAAGTTAAACAATCCGAGCTTATATGTTTGTTGCTTGGAATAGTCTAATTCCCTAGTTCTTAATGCTGTTATTATATTAAATCTAGAGAGCTTATTCTAGGTTATATAATTGTTAGAATCTTGTGAAGAGCTTGTTTCATTGATTGACAATCTAAGGGGAGTTTCGGGTAGCAGAACTTGTTGTTACCTAGGACTATTAGTTTCATTGAAGGGTAAATAATGTTACACTTGATTAATCTATTATTGTAAAAAGGTGATACTGAACTGAAGAACTGAAGCTTTTTATTCATTGTTTATTCTTATTAGTTTATTCTTGTTAATTTAATTAATTAATTCAAAATCCCCTTTTCATTAGAAATCATAGGATAAATATAAAATAAATCACTCTTTGTGGGATCGATCCTTGCTTACTACTGTGCTAATTATTTAAATTTGTAAAGTGAAAGTGAGGTTAATTTAGAAGTGTAAACGACAGCTCCCATAAGGGATCAATTATTCATACATTTAATTTTGTAATGAACCCGTGCATTAAGGTTCATTGGTTCTAATTAAATTTCTGAAACAAGAAAAGTAAGAAAAAGTGAAAGATGACTCGTATATTTCAAGTTTTGTTTCTTCAGCACTGCTATAACCATATACTCTATCTTATAATCACAACAAACCTGAGAGGATGATCAGACCAAAATAAGGCATCTAAACTAACCTTTCCGTTCCATTCTGACCAGATGCCCCAGTGAGGAAACGTTCCAACTTGGTAAAGGCCTCCACAATCCCATGCTTCAGCAATAAGCTATGTGAAAGAGGCATCAAGAGATTTTAGTCAATCACTTTTACCCCCCAATGGGATAGTAAAAGCAGAAACACATATAAATGGTAACACATTGAAAACAAGACTAGAATATAATGTAGAATCGCACAAAAAAGATATTTATTTAAGCAATTGTGATAAAAACCAAAATAAATAAAAACAACCAAAAGCCAGTTAAATTGAAGTTTGGTCAATATTCATATGTGCGTCCATGAAAGGACATAAATGAGTATGTTTTATTTAATTCAATTTGGCTACAAGTAGACAGATATACAACATTGATGAATGGCTGAATTCCTTAGCCTGCCTTTTTAAAATGAGCCTAGTGCTATGGATGTTGTGTGTGACTCAAATAATCGAATTCTAGATCAGGATCCGACATTTGATCCAACCCCATTTTTTAATTTATTATTTTATTTTTATTTTTAAATTTGTGGTGACCCAAAGGAAAAGAATGATGAGGTTTAATGGTAGTAGCAGTAGACTAAAGTCGATAATGTAATTTGGGTTCATTATGTTTTTATCCCGACTATATACGCTATTGTAGCTAGGGTTTCTGTATTTTTTTCTGTCTCAATTTTTAGCCACCTTCACAGACAAACAGTTTGGGTGTATTCAGGTTTGAGGTGTGAGGGTTCAATTCATATATTGCATATTCATCCTTTGAGACAGTGACATCTTCTGCCACTTGCATGTGTTTCTTCTCGATTTGAGTTTTACATGTAAATCTTACATTCCTGTTTTTTAATTTCCTTCGTTGATTTCTGTATGTGCTATAGTTTTTTCCTAACAATGGAATATACCTTCACTCCACGCAGTATTGGATCATTGCTTACCATATCAATTAATGGTGGGTTGCTGAGAGGAGAGCCAGTTGTAAGCATGTCAGCTTCCATTTGCTTTCCATATACATTTACAGCATCCCAGAGACTAAAATCCCCAAAAGTGGGAAAAGAAAGTGAATATCAGTATTTGCTATACTGTTAACAAATAAAAAAATCACGCAGAGAGGTATAGCTAGATAACCTGCTACCCCTAGTCAGGATAGAAGCCAGATCAAAGCGGAAGCCATCCACATGAATTTCCATTACCCAATATCTGTTGCAAGGTTAAATGTAAACAAAAGTAACGGAAATGCATAAAAGCATAAAAGCATAAAAGCATAAAAATAAAGAAACTTATTGGACCTTTGTCACAAAATCAGTATTGCATAAATAACTAATGGAGAGAGAGAGGGAATATATATATATATATATATATATATATATATATATATATATCAGGGAGAATAAAAGGTAAATTGCCTCAAGCAGTCCAATATAAATTGGGAGACGATGGGATGGTTGCAATTAAAGGTGTTCCCACAACCTGAATAGTTATAAAACTCCCCCTGCAAAATCATAAAAAAGGAATTACTGCACGATGATCACAAGCTTGAAGGCATACTGAAATAGTATTCGGTTTCCAAGTTCTATATGCAGGCTGATACTAGCTGTTGAAGTTTAATGTCAACTTTAGAATTTATTAGGAAGGTATTAATGTATTATGCTCTTTAATATGATATTAGAGAAACTATGAAATGGAAAAGATCAGAATAATTTTTCAATCCTACTTTCTCCTAAATGTTATTCTCTTATTCGTTGTTCTTCCTTCTTTCCCAATTTCTCAACTGTATCAATCAAACTCAACTTAATTTTGGGTTCAAGTCTTCTTGCTTGCAAAACTAGTTTCCCTTATGTAGTTAGTGCTTTATTAAGCGCCTTGGCTTGTCTCTACATCTGCAAGTGAGTGTTGCACATAAGAACAAGTGTTAAAGCATGATTTATATATTTGTGCCAACTAACAGTTTAAGCTTTTAGATTCCAAGAGATACAGAATTAGTTCTCGCAGTTGCAGATAGGAGGTGTATATCTGAATATTTGACACAAGTCGTAGTAATTTAGTGACTTGGAAAAGTGAAAAGAAATCAATTGTGCTAGATCAAGTGCCAAGGCCGAGTTATGAGTTAGCGCTCCCGGTGTATATAAAAACATGAAGCTCATCCACCTAGGAAGCAACTTAGCTAAATAGAAAAAAAGTATATTTTTTTGTACCAGCGAACTATAAACCAAACAACCATAAACGGCTTGATTCCTTTCTTTAAAAAAATCCACTACATATGCATAAATTTAAAGGCATGAAAACTAAAACAAACAGAAGCTATGAAGGGAAAGTTTCAGAAATCAATATCAAGTACTTTCTTATCAAAAGAGTTGCCTATCGAGCACAAAATAATGCTGATAGCTTTACCTTGGGTGCAAGCATATAAAATACACTGTTATCAACACCTCTAAATGACAATATGGGACCATTCTCGTTCCCCTCAGCAGTGTGATTGAAAACAACATCCATGAGCACCTGTTAAAGTAACATTAGAGAGATGACTCACCATGAACTTTAAGAAGAAATCCTATAGCATGTTGAGAAAAGCTGTCACCTCAATTCCCCGCTTATGTGCTTCTCTAACGAGATGTTTGAATTCATTTACCGCACCAAGGCCACAACTATGAACACCAGCTGTTGAATACCTTGCCATCGGTGAAAAATAATTGACAGTTGAATAACCCCAAAAGTTCATCCTGCACAAAAAATGATAAGACTAGTCGCAAAGAAAAAATATTTCTAAAAACAACAATAACATGGGCCTAGAATTTTCTTATTGTTGTTTTTTGTCAATAATAATCTAACATTTTACTTCGAGATGTACAAAGGATTTGTGGATAATTTGTGAAGACATATGCTGGCCCTTAGAACGGAAGGTTCACATTTATTTTTCTTATTTCTTCTTTGCTTGGGTCACTTGCCACTGCTACATACTTACCTCTTGATTAACTTTTATGTACTATATTATTGGTGGTTTATAACCTCTCACAGCCATCTTGAGCATTATAAACTACCAATAAGAGAGTACAAAAAAGTTTATGTATAGTAAAAATCCACAGTACTCATATTGCAAAGTTAGTTCTTTCAAACAAGTAATATTAGTATGAAGCTGTGATGCGTTAAACAATGATGAACTTGTCCAAAAACAGAACAATCATAGGGCTGTTAAAATCGAAATCGTTATTATCAGGTCAGCCATAAATATGTCAGTTGAAAATTTGTATACATTGTCATCATTTCAACCAATTTTAGCAGAATGTTACATGTTACCATATAAGCAGTAAAAAAATCAGAAACAAGGCAGGAACTATGTACTTGTAGTCGCCCAAGACGGCGTTGTAGCTGTAGTACTCCAGCTCATTGAACTCGTGACAAGGCATTAACTCTATACAGTTGACACCAAGTTCCTGCACAATAAAGAATACTATCATAAGTTACTGCTTATGTAATACTTGTTAGATTGTCTTGATTGAATAAGATAATGATCAAATGTGACAGTAAATTAACGCATTTCTATCATTAGATGCTCCACGAGGCAATCATTTAAGAACCTATATGTCAATAAGTGTGTGATGAGGCTTATAAAGTAAATCTATAGGATTCACAAAATCGTCGAGTGAAAAAAGTATATAAAGAGATGGCAGATCCTCTTCATAAATGAGGAATGCATTAATAGCTGGTATATCCTGGGAGACAGTGCTAAATTCTAAAATTTAATCAACTAACTTCTTCAAATTCCAGCTCATGTAACAAATCTTCAAATTTTCACATGGTAACATGAAAATCCTCACATAAAGCAGGCCTTGAAGTAACATGTACTAGTTTCTGACGGACACTACAAAGTGATAATTAATCACCACAGTCACGACAACTAATAAGTAATACTTCTTAGATAGTTTATAATATTCATCATAGGATTGATTTTTCCATCAAGAAAATTAAGCACTGTTATCTCATCCGATCATAAATGACAGTCAATGGGATATAACTGACCTTGACATCCATAGATTCAATCCAACTTTGTTCTAACAAAAGGCCGCACAAGCATTGGGTCTCGGTGCGAACTTACTTTTAAAAAGAGTAAAAGAAAACAAATGGTACCCAAATTCTTGTAAAATTTCAAATACAGTAAGAAAAAGGAGAGATGTTTTTTTTTCTTTTTGCACAAGGACAGGAAAGTCGGAGACATGTTGGGAGTGTTGAGCATATAGTAATTGTGCAGAAGTGTATAGCTAGATCATAAAAGATTAATTAGATTATAATGTTCAGAAATAGTTTTTTATACAAATCATATTTGAAAAATAAAACTTTCCTAAAAAACTACCAAAGATAATATTTTAATAAGTTATATGTACCTTCAAGTGATCAAGCTTTTCTACTACACCAAGGTATGAACCAGGAAATTCTGTCTTACTTGACTCATGCTTTGTAAATCCACGAACATGCATTTCATATATTACAATATCTTTTTGTTGAAGCTTCAAGGGTAGATCTCCTTCCCAGTCAAACTGAAATGATTAAGGTCAAGAAAGCAAAGTGAATGTAAGTAAACTTGAAGCAGAAGTTATCGGTGCTTAAGAGTAAGTGCAATAATCAGAGTCATGCAAGCAAAAGTGAAAAGGAATATCCAAATATTAAGAATCTCTTCAAATCAACAACCACTGTATATATCATTCTTTAAGGAAAGATCTGATGATGAAAATAAAGTATAGAATAACGATATGTGCATCACTTTCTCCAATAAAAAAAAGGAAAAGGGTAAGGTGGGAAAAACACTTGCACAAGTAAGTATGAGGATTAATAATGGCCTATGTTACATGGAAGTGTCGAAAAAGTTGACATAGGTGTGGATGTGGTAGCTAAACACTCTAAAATAGTTAAAAATAATGAAAAATAGTGACAATATTTTAAGAATAGGAGAGTCCAATGTCGGACACTTCCCTATGGATCCCAACTCCATGTAACATAGCTAATGAGTCGAGTACTTCTGAGGTTTAAAATAATGGTTCAACATTGAATAAAGATTAAGGGGGTTGAAGAGGATGGGTCTAAGGATGGAGTAAAGAGTTGAAAACAAAGGGTTGTTTCCTTGTTTGGTATAAAGGAGAAAGAATGTCTTTACCTTAGATTAACATAAGTACCCATATTTGATTACATTATACAAATTTTAAACCTCTATTCAACCACAGGCTATACTAAGTTAAATCATTAAAAAATAGGTTTATTTTTCCTTCCTCTTAGTGCACCAAACAATTTAGAGTGCCCTCACTTCCCCTTCATTTCCTATCCTTTCCGCTTGTATCAAACAAAAAAAGTGGAATGAGGTATCATTCCCCAATGGGAACATCTTCTCTTTTAATAACACCCTTTCCCTTCTAGCTACCTCTCCCTTATATGGTTGTACAAATGGAGGATAAACTAGCGAAAACTAAGACAGTCCATGTTCAAAGTATCAACAGCTAGAACTTCTAGATTTGATCTAGAAAGTTTCTTGATTAGCATGGGGTTCAAAGTCATAGTTTTGGGCCTCCAAAATCCAAAATAGGACACTTGGAATTTTAAGAAGAACAATATCCAAAATAATAAGACTTGTGCATGAAATCAAATGAACTTTAGATCTTCTTAACATAAAGAAAAAAGATCGACTAAATTACAAATTGCATCCATAATTTAGGCATAAAATTGATTTCCACCCCAAGCTTTATTTTATCTCAAAAGCACCCTAAACTTTTGAGTGTCAAAACAATTTGCACCTTTCATGCTAAAGTTTGGGGTGCAAATTGTTTTGATGCAGTCTAAGACGCAAATTGCTTATGCTCAAAGTTTTGGTGCTTTTACTCGAGAATAAAGTTTGGGGTGGACATCGAATATGGGACAAAACTATAGGGTGCAATTTATGATTTAGTGACAGAATGTGAACCCTTCAGGCATTGCAACAGCTTACCAACATTAAGAGGTAACTTACCATTTTGAATATATCTTCCTTTTTATTCCTATATTCTCTCATCTATCCCGACTTTGTTATCGAGGAATCTAGAAGCCAAAGATAAAAAAATACATAAAAACTATGAAGATGATGAAAATATGATTATGCTTTAATCTGGCAATTGTTGAGGTTTAATTGTATCATCTTTCAACAATAACTTGATAATCAGTAAAAACTAAAGAAAAATAAAATTCGTCCGGATACTGGAAAAGGAAGACAAACGGCGAGGTTCTCTGTGGTCATTTTTCTATTCTATGAATTGTTTGGACAAAGAGGAGCTAGAACTTTTAGCAATCAATACATGTCTTTCCATCACCTTTTGTGATCTTCAGCAAGGAGTGCTTCAGCCATGATTTTGTGTTCAGATTTAGAGAGACTCGAAAACTACCCCTTCTCTAAAGGTTTTGTAGTTTACCACTTTTATACACTCTTATTGCAACAAACTATGGCTAACACAGAAATTAGCAAAGAAAATTAAAGACAAGAACACAAGATTTCCATAGATAACCCGAATCGAGAGAAATCACGGGCGAGAGACAAGATATTCCGTAACCAGAATATGAATAATATAATCGGTGAGTAAAACTCTCACAGCCTAGAACCACAACACACCCAAACTGTTTCTGCATGCACGTGGCTGCAAAACTAAGAAAACAATAATATTGAAACCATGGCTATAATAACATGTATATAACTGGGTTAATAACATAACAAGCAAATAACACAACTCTAAACTGAGGGGATATCGACCTCAGCACTCCGCTACCACTACTAAACTTCATCTTTCTTTTCATTCGAGTCGAGTCAAATGTCGAATCCCAAACCAGAATTCGAGACACACATAACACCTCTTTACTTTTTGTATTTTTTATATCTGAAAAATTGACCATGTGAGACAAGCTCGAGGTAAGAAAAGTGCCTCAAGCTCAATTCTGCTTCAATTTGTCTCAATATTAAGAGACCCAGAGAAATGAAGAATTTTAACAAAAGCTAACACCAAACAATTGTCACATTTAGGATATATCTCTACTCATATCTAGTCATGAGATCCATGACAGGTGGATCATTCAGGATAAATAGTTCTTAGGTATAGCAACAGTCTCCACACATATTCATCACATACCTTGTCATCAGCAGATGGTACCTCACACGCCATTTGGGGCCAGGAATCATCCTCAGGTCCCAAAACACCAAATTCCCCTCTGCTTACAACAGCCTGGACAGGCAGATAGACATTTAGTACCAATCACACTTAAAACCAAAAGCAAGTAGTGAAGGCCCACCCATTGCATGATTTGAACAAAACAGATGCAAGAAGTTAAAAAAAAAAACTCAAAAGTATCATATGAAATAAACCAAGTACAGTTACACAGGTCACTAACTTTAGCATAAGGATCCAACAATATTTGAGAAGAATCAAAGTAGTCTCCTTCTTCAGGAGAATACTTCCCATCAAATTTGTAGCCATAAAGCATGCCCGTGAAATTTCCCTCCACAAACACATGCCAGACATCTCCAGTCTTATTCGTCTGCGGATCCAGAGAGATCTGCTCAGTCACTCTTTTCTGCATCCGATAAGCTTTTCATTATATTACTTAATAGGATAAAGGTCATCACACCTCTGCATAAAATAAGTGGTGACTATTAATTTCGTGAACTATGCAAAAAGGAGCTTGGCAAGTTGGAAGAATTTGCGAGACATTTTAAGAGGATGAATAGCAAGCAAGTCTAGGTTATCACGTGAGCTAGAACACCGAAAATGCATCAAGCTGTTGCAATTGCTAATTTGGGCTTGCATCAATTTTAGGTAATGTCTGCAACTACAGGGAAATGCAAAATCACATGTAGCTGAATATATAGTCAACTTCGCATCCCCAGGTTGTCCAAGTGTACATTTTCTAATTTACTACTAAATCTAACTGTAACAACTATAACAAAAAATTTACCATTTCACACAAAAGTAAGTAATAAAACAATACCCGGAGCAGAATGCAAAATTTTGAAACTGTTTCATTGTATTATGCTAAATATCAGCATAAATTGTCTTTGTAGTTAACTCAAAGCAAATATTTGATTTCCTAAATAATACAATGACCATGGAAATAAAAAATCAAAAAGACTGAATATTTGCATCAAACGGAATTCTTACTTTATATGGATGTTAATGACTTTATAATAAACAGCCTGTCCAGAACTAAGTCCAAAGGTTGCTTAATTACTGTAATCCGTAATATATAGTATTATTTAATAAATATATATATAATAAAACAGAATTATAAAATGCCAAATATAACAAATAAATCCGAGTCCTTTGAATTCACAAAGTCTCCTTAAAGCAAATTTATTCTCTCACTGGTGCTAAAGGATTAAATGAATAATTGCTTCCCAAGATAAAACGGATTTCCAGTTCTTAATTAGAAGCACTTCAAAATTAAGAACACTACGAACACAACCTTATGTTATGTACTGAACTGTATGAATAATAATGCATGTATGCAGAAACCATAAAAGTATACTGCAATGGGGAAAGAGCAGAATGGAACAGAGAAGGAAGCTTTTTTCCGCAACGGAAGGAGCAGTACCCGAGCGGGAAACGGATTTCTGTAAAACGAAAACAACGTAAGCGGAAAACAATATATTGCAGAACGGAGATTTCAGAAGGGAAGGAGCAGCAAAAAGTGTGTTAGAAATGCTTCCCACATCGTATATTTATAGGATAAATATTTCCGTTGGCGCGCGGTTTATTACCGTTGGCGTGCGGTTTATTACCGTTGGTTTTATTTCCATTGGCGCTGGCATCAAAACTACGTAGTATCATGTAGTGTAGACAAAACTACGTAGTATCATGTACTGTAGACAAAACTACGTAGTATCATGTACTGTAGCCAAAACTACGTAGTATCATGATAATTATTTTTAACAAAATCTGATAAAACATTAAATAAATTTTGTCCAAAAAATATATATCATGACCACCCCGACACGACCAGACCCGAGTCCGTCCCCATTTGAATGATTGACGCATGGGCAGCGAGGTGGGTTTCAACCATGCCTTGGCTAGGTCCTCTCCCTTCCACAAAAGTGGGGTGCCCCTTGGGGCCCTTCCCATTGAGCAAACATACCATATATATGTTCTTCAATTTTCCCTCTAATGTCCTATGTGGAACTTTTGCAATTTACAACTTCAAGTAGGTGGCTTTGGAGTCAATTTTCTCATTCAATTCTTAATGAATTTGAACACATAAATATACCAAGTTATACTCCTCATGAAGGAGAACACATTGGTGCAAAGACCCAATATTTTTGGAATGTGTGTCCTTCATTTAATTGAGCCTCAAAATGCTCCAATATTTAATGTTTTCAAATCTCATTTCCAACAATCCCCCACATGAATGTAAAATTGGCTTTACCCATGAAAAATAAAATAAAAATGTTATGAATATGCAGACTCTAGTTCAGTACATTAGAAAATATATTTCATCAGGTTAAGTAGCCTAGTGGCTTTGAACTTACCATAGTAAAATCTATCGGATTTACTTGGCTAATCAGCAGACTTGATGTCTTTGAACTGTCAGCTTTTCGTGTAAACCAAGACAATAGAATTCACAAAATATTTTTTCAAACATAGTTGGTTCTCACGTTTGTGTTCATTTTAGCCTTGAAACACCTCTTGGTTTCGTGAGTATATTAGAGAATTCAGCCTTCAAATTCTCATAGAAGTGGCCCCCTTCTTACTCACATAGGTGATTTCTATAAAGAGTATCCTGCAATACTCCACTTGAATGTATTTCAAGATATAGAAATCATTAAAAGCATAACTTATCCTGATTCTCGCTGCAGATGTGCACTGTCTCATCATAGGAATGGTTAGGAGTATATATCTCCTCAGTGCTTTACTAAGTACTACATAGTTAGGTTTGCCCATTGAACCTATATCTTGGGATCTCCGGTCCCGAATAGGTTGGTTTCCACTATGGCGACTCTTTAACAATAAAGCTTTAAACCCATTCCCTTCGATGAACTTTCCACTTGCTCTCTTGTTAAACCTTTTCGTAAGCGAGATCCGCAATATTATCTTTTGACTTTACATAATCAATCGAGATAATTCCATTTGAGAGCAATTGTCTAACTCAGTATTATGTCTTCGTTGTATATGGCGTGACTTCACAGTTATATAAATGATTATGTGCTCTTCCAATTCTTGATTGGCTTATATCAAAGGTATATACATATAATTGGCATGATTTTGACCAATTTGGAATATCCTCTAAAAATTACGAAGCCACTCGCTTCTTCTCCAACTTTGTCTAACGAATGAATTTCGATTCCATTGTTGACCTTGCAATACATGTTTGTTTTGAGGATTTCAAGATACCATTTGCCTTTACCTAAGTGTAAATACATATCCACTTGTGGATTTTGAATCTTTAGTATCGGATATCCGATTAGCATCATTATATCCTTCCAATCTGCTTGGATATCTTGTATAGTGCAATCCATAGTTTTGAGTATGTTTTAAATATCTCAAAACTCTCAAAATAGCTTTCAAATGATCTTTACGGATTACTCAGTATACCTACTTAGCTTACTTCTTGAATAAGCTATATCCTGGCCAAATCTGATTCACGACTTACATTAAACCTATTATATATACGAGAATATTCTAGTTGAGATATACTATTACCTCCATTTTGGCTAAATGAAGATTTATATCAACCTGGGGTCTTATTTAGAATTATATTATACTTATTAAATTTTTCAAGTATTTTCTCAATATAATGAGATTGAGATAATATAATTCCATCATATGTTCTAGAGATCTTGATTCCTAATATTATATCAGCAACCCCCAAATCTTTCATATCAAATCTATTTGCCAACATCCGTTTGGTAGAGTTGATAACTTCATTGTTGTTACCCATGATTAACATATCATCCACATAAAGACAAACAATGACATATTCTTTTTGAGTGCTTTTGACATAAACACATTTGTCACACTCAATGATTTTAAAACCATTTGATAACATAACATTATCAAATTTTTCATGCCATTATTTTGGTGCTTGTTTTAATCCATACAAGGATTTAACAAGTTTACATACCTTCCTCTTGTGCAGGAGCAATGAAACCTTCAGGTTGTTCCATATATATTTCTTCATCTAATTCACCATTTAAGAATGCAGTCTTTACATCCATTTGATGTATTTCAAGTCTATTTAAAGATGCTATTGCTATTAGCATTCGAATAGATGTAATTCTTGTAACAGGTGAATAAGTGTCGAAATAATCCAATCCTTCCTTTTGTCTATAGCCTTTAACAACAAGCCTTGCTTTATATTTATCAATTAAACCATCAGCTTTCATCTTCTTTTTGAAGATCCATTTATACCCTAAGGGTTTGGAACCAGGTGGAAGGTCCACCAATTCCCATGTATGATTTTGCATAATGGATTCAATTTCACTATTTATTGCTTCTTTCCAATGAGAAGCATCTGGAGTGGATATTGCCTCCTTGTACGTTCGAGAATCGTTTTCTAACAAAAATGTTAGAAAATCCGGACCAAAAGATGTTGAAGTCCTTGCCCTTTTGCTACGTCTAGGTTCATCCAATCTGGACTCTTTTACTCATATTTTCGGATTATTACTAGTAGCATCCAAAGGTCTTTGTTTGAATTTAAATCTTTATTTCCATTATATGGAAAAATATTCTCAAAGAATGATGCATCTCTTGATTCAATAAATGTATTAACATGAATATCATTAATTTCATTTATGAACAAGAAAGCGATAAGCACCTTCTTTATTTTTGATAACCAATGAAAACACAATCAATTGTTTTGGTCCTATCTTAACCTTTTTAGGTTTAGGAACCATCACTTTTGCTAGAACACCCCACACTCTTAAATATTTATAGAAGGTCATGACCTTTCCATAATTCATAAGGTGTTTTATGAGTTTTCTTATGAGGCACTTTATTAAGAATATAATCGCGTAGAAAGCAAAGCTTCCCCCCACAAATTCTCGGGTGCTCCAGAATCATTTAACATAGCATTCAACATTTCGTTCAATATACGGTTCTTCGT
Organism: Panax quinquefolius; assembly: GCA_020205615.1. NCBI lineage: Eukaryota > Viridiplantae > Streptophyta > Magnoliopsida > Apiales > Araliaceae > Panax > Panax quinquefolius. The sequence continues at coordinate 143,153,966 of CM035162.1, read as the reverse complement.
TCAAAGAATACCAATTAGATCGAGGTGAATAAAGAGCAAAGTAGTTTGGTGAATAATACCGTGAGTAGAAAGCAAATCTCTTCAAATGGTGATTCATATTCACCACCTCTATCGCTTCTTATTGCTTTAATCTTTTGCTAAGTTGATTTTCAACTTCATTTTATAAAGTTGAAACTTTTCTACGACTTCATCTTTCGCTTCTTAGCAAATATACATAACAATATTTTGTGCAATCATCAATAAAGGTTATGAAATATTTTTTCCCACCTCTAGTTTGCACAAACTTTAAGTCACATATATCAGTGTGAATTAAATCTAGAGGTTCGCTTTTACTTTCAATGAGAATGAAAGGGTAATCTTGTTATTTTGATTCCACACAAATTTCACATTTATGTTTTTATTAATCTCAAATTTAGGCAAGAATTCTAAATTAATTAATCTACGCATTGTATCATAATTAACATGTCCTAATCTAGCATGCCAAATATTTGAAGATTTCAACAAGTAAGCGGAAGAATTAATTTTATTAATATCAATAGACTTTGGTACAACAAATATTATATTCATCTTAAAGAGCCCATCATTCATGTAGCCTTTTCCACAAACATATCATTTTAGTAAGTACAAATTTATCGAACCACAAACACCAACTTAAAGCCATTCTTGCTAAGTAGTGACCCGAAACTAGATTCTTGCGGATATCCGCACATGAAGCACTTCATTCAAAAGTCGGTTCTTTGCGGATGTCATTTTCAAGATAATCTTTCCACGTCCTTCAACCTTTGAACTTGAGGAGTTTCCATGAAGAGTTGATCATCATTCTCTACTGGTTTGTAAGTAGAGAACATCCATTTGTTGGAACAAATGTGGCGAGTAGCCCCAGTGTCCACGTACCATTCTTTAGGGTTTTCTACCAAGTTACATTCGATACAATCTGCGAGAAGATTAATGTCCAAACATTTTCGCATGACTTTTTCCGATTCTGTCACATTTGCTTGAGGCTTCTGTTCTCTCTTGAACTTCTTTGACTTTCGACATTCATTTGATTTATGTCCTAGAATGCCACAGTTGAAGCATTTGCCTTTGAATTTCATCTTGGCTTTGAAATTAGAATTTCCTTCGCGCTTCCTTTTGTTATTGTTGTTTGGCCTTTGTTCTACCACATTTGCCTTTGCTTCATATAAATTTTTCCCACTCTTCTTGTCAGATACTCGATTGTCCTCTTCAATCCGAAGTCGCACAATCAGTTCTTCAAGATTCATTTCTTTGCGTTTATGCTTAAGATAATTCTTGAAGTCTTTCCATTACGATGGAAGTTTTTCAATCACTGCAGCAACTTGGAATGAATCACTTAGTGACATTCCTTCAACATTGATATAATGTAGAATCACTTGTAATTCTTGAACTTGGGTGACGACTGCTTTAGAATCTGTCATCTTATAATCAAGAAATCGACCGACTATGAATTTCTTCATGCCAAAGATCTTGCTTTTATATTTCTTGTCTAAAGATTCCCAAAGTTCCTTTCATAGTTTGAATGCATAATACACATTGTACATTGTATTGTCCATTCCATTTATGACATAATTTCAAGAAGAAAATCAAAGATGTTTCCATGCATCAATTTGTAGCCTACTTTTTCCTCATCGGTTTCTCCTCAATAAGAGTAGGACAATCTTCTTGTAGAAACCTTGACAAATTCAATGTTGTGAGATAGAAGAGCTTCTTTTGTTGTCAACGCTTGAAATCAGTTCCATTGAACCTTTAAGGTTTTTCTCCATGAGACAAACTCACGGCAGGAATGGTGCTAGTAGATGCCATTTCTGTTATACACATAACACAATTATCAATAAACAGAAACCAATTTCTGTTATACAAGACGTGTAAACAAAATTAACTGTTATATTAATATGCAAACAGAATATTATGTATAAATCAGTTAATATGATATATATAAAATAACAGAATATATATAATTAACTAACATGTAATATTTCAGTAATATATATATAATAAATGTAATACTTAACATGTAATAAATTTGAGAACATGCGAAGACAAAGTATATATATATATATATACTTTGTGTAATGTTATATATATACAAAAAAACTTATTTTTCTGTTTATATAAAATAATACATTTATTACGTAAAATATAAATTTGCTTTAAGATTGTAATCCGTAATATATAGTATTATTTAATAAATATATATATAATAAAATGTAATTATAAAATGCCAAATATAACAAATAAATCCGAGTCCTTTCAATTCATAAAGTCTCCTTAAAGCAAATTTATTCCTCACCGGTGCTAAAGGATTAAATGAATAATTGCTTCCCAAGATAAAAGCGATTTCAGGTTCTTAATTAGAAGCACTTCAAAATTAAGAACACTATGAACACAACCTTATGTTATGTACTGAACTGTATGAATAATAATGCATGTATGCAGAAACCATAAAAGTATACCGCGAATGGGAAAGAGCGAATCTTAAGGAAAAGGGAAGCTTTCTTTGCAACGGGAAGAGCAGACCCGAAGCGGGAAGCGGATTTACGTGAAACGGAAACACCAGAACGGAAAACAATATATTGCAGAACGGAAATTTCAGAAGGGAAGGAGCAGCAAAAAGTGTGTTAGAAATGCTTCCCACATCGTATATTTATAGGATAAATATTTCCGTTGGCGCGCGGTTTATTACCGTTGGCTTTGTTTCCGTTGGCGTGCGGTTTATTATCGTTGACTTTATTTCCATTGGCGCTGGCATCAAAACTACGTAGTATCATGTAGTGTAGACAAAACTACGTAGTATCATGTACTGTAGACAAAACTACGTAGTATCATGTACTGTAGACAAAACTACGTAGTATCATGTACTGTAGCCAAAACTACGTAGTATCATGATAATTATTTTTAACAAAATCTGATAAAACATTAAATAAATTTTGTCCAAAAAATATATATCATGACCCATTTACCTTTACGACCGGACGACGGGCCACGGCGTAGTGTGTGGGTTTCAACCATGCCTTGCCTTGGCTAGGTCCTCTCCCTTCCACAAAAGTGGGGTGCCCCTTGGAGCCCTTCCCATTGAGCAAACATACCATATATATGTTCTTCAATTTTCTCTCTAATGTCCTATGTGGGACTTTTGCAATTTACAACTTCAAGTAGGTGACTTTGGAGTCAATTTTCTCATTCAATTCTTAATGAATTTGAACACATAAATATACCAAGTTATACTCCTCATGAAGGAGAATACATTAGTGCAAAGACCCGATATTTTTGGAATGTGTGTCCCTCATTTAATTGAGCCTCAAAATGCTCCAATATTTAATGTTTTCAAATCTCATTTCCAACAATTACATGGTATTTACTCAAATCACAAAATTAGGATAACCAAACACTTGGTAAATGAGAAAGCGCAATTGAATATACCTCAGGCAAATAGGAGAGAATCATCAAACAAAGAATGGCAGAAGTAGCATTGGTTGAACAAATAGCGAAATTAACTCCGCCCTCTCGAGCAGTGGCACCAAAAGGAGTCGGATAACCCTGGGAAACTTGAAAAGGCCGGAGTATTGGCTTCTCCACCACCACAGTCCCCACTTCAGCGCCGCCGCCGCCGCCGCCGCCGCTGGCGTCACTGGCATTGACAAGTAAATTAAAATTCTTCTTCATCCTGGAAGAGGTTCTAGGAATACTGTGAATTAAATTCGTGGTATGAAATTGTTTGGGGAGATTTAGAAATGGAGAGTTTTGAGGGATGCAGACGAAGGATGAAGCAGAATGAAGTAGTAGTATCTCCATTTGAGAAAAAAATAGTGAAGTGTTAAACTCACTGGATTCCACAAAGATCAATCGATCGATCTCACTTATCAAAAATTTTGATGAAAGAAAAGAGTGTGCAAGAGAGCGATGTATCTGGAGTCTGATTGTAAACCGTTGGCTAATCCAACCAATCGAACAGAAAGGGAAAGGGAAAGGGCCCCTCCCGATGATTGAGTTGGAGCATCATTTATGGGCTTTCACGATCGAACTCAGTTCAGTTCGGGTTCGAGTTCGCCCTTAAGAATGCAAGTGCCTTGAGGATAAATCATTAAATCTATAGGTAGGTACAGTCTCTTTTATTTTCTAAACATCTGTCTAACAAATCTATCTGACAAAATACAAATCGTTTTCAATTTCCCGTTCATTTGTTAAATCATTTAAATCGTTCAAATTTTAAAATAAATATCACCGTTCATATACTGTCGAATGCACGGAATATTAATACAGTGAGAAATATCAAAACATCAATTAACTCTAACTTTATGTCAATGAAATAATTTTACACATAATTTACACAGTCACTTTTCATGTAGTTGAACTCTTAGTTAATGCAAGAAACTAATTAAAAAGTAAATAATTCACACTATTTTGTTTTTGTGAATACATCGCCTTCAACTTCAATTAAACTAAAGTGAAAAAAATTGAAAGATCGATCACTAAAATAGAAAAATGTCAATAGTTCATGTTAGTAATTTATATTTAAATCTAATTTTTAACACGTAGACATTGATTAGCCTAGTCAACAAGGACACGTCATCAATTTATGGACGAAAGTAAAAAAATTGATAGTTTAATGACCTAATTGGAAAGATTGAAAGGTTAATTATCGAAGTGGAAAAAAGTTAATAATTTAGGATAGTTATTTATATTTAAGCCTTTTTCTTTTGGAACAAACTAAGACTGAAAAATATTTTTGATCTATTTCTATAAGAATATTTGCTATTATTGAGCTCATCTTTTTTCTTTCCTACATCAGATTCTTGATTAATGGAAATATTAAATACTCAAAAATGTAGTCATTGAGTTCAACAAAGTTGGGGGCAACTTGTTCTGAGTTTAATATGTTATGTTTGGAATGAAAAAAATAGAATGAAATGATGAATTTAATGATTTTTTTTAGCATTTCATGTACGTGATGCATAATTGTCACATATATTATATCTTTTTTATTGAAATGATTTTTATTCCACCACCTCCCAAGTGAAAAGAAAATCAAATGGATGAAATGATTTTTTTATTCCGTCGAAATGATCACTAAAAGACACTATTTTTCATTTTATTATTTTTTTATATTCCATTCTTTCAATCCAAATATAGCCAAAAAAAAAAGTTAGTGTAATTAACCAAATCTTTTAGCTCCATGCCAATTTGCAGGAGTTGTAAAAAAACAAGTTAAATAAATGAATTGAGCCAAAATTTGAATTTGGTACATATTCTAAAACCTGAAACATTCCACAAAAACAGAGGTGAAAAAGATAGGTAGATTCTATAAAACATCTAAACATGTGTCCTAAGCTAACTAAAAAAAGAAAACTAGTACTGATACTAGCTAGTTTAGAGGATAATATTCCATTTTCTTTTCATTGCCAACTTGCCATACATATTTGCGTCAGGCGAGTTGCATAGCTCAATGGGAGGCTAGAAATTGCACAAGAAAGACACTTAAAAATATACGGTTAGAGCATATGGATTCAATTTTTTCACTATATATATATATATATATACTCAACATGTTTAATATATTGATTTCTTAAAAAATAAAAGTTAAAATTTGAAAGTAAATCAACAATTAAGTGATGCAGCAGAGGCCAGGGAAATGACCCCAACAAACCCAGATTGCCTCAACAGTAGCCCAAGATCAGACAAAACAACAAATGAGCTGAAAACAAAATAAAACAAGCAGCCCCAAATAAGGCTGATCCAAATGACCCTGAGCCTGCAATCCTATCAGAATATTAATACAACAAGATTCAATTCGATAAAGACATTCAGTAAAGTGCAATACACATGCATACACGCTTTCTTAAATCAAAATAGCCACAAAATCAGATACACATTGATAACTGAGAATAAAAAATTTATTGAAGAAATATATATACATATATATATATATATATGGCTTCCCACCAGTCATTGAAGTTGGTTTTTGGCCTGCTGCTAATTTCCCTCACTGCCCTCAATTTTGATGCTATAATTCTCACATCCCACGTCCTTAATCTTGGGGTTCAAGCGAATGCAGGTGATGCAGGTGATCTCTCTCTGGTCAGTGCTCAGTCATTACTTAATTACTTACTACTACTTCACTAAATCTTTCTTTTAAGTTTCATTCATTCTCTCTCTACAATTCCATCTATTAATTTTGCAGGGTAAAGATGAGTACTATAGTAGAACCTGTATATATACTGTATGTATATTCCTTCCCTAATCCCCCTTTTCTTCTCTTAATTTCTCCTCCTATCCAATTTTCTAAATTTATACCATGTGATGAATGGGATATGTATATATACATAGTGGGTCCGCTTCTAAGATATGGGAAGTATTGTGGTCTTCTGTATGGCGGCTGTCCCGGGGAGAAGCCTTGCGATGCCCTTGATGCCTGTTGTATGAACACCATGATTCCTGCATTCTTTCTCACAACAGTAAGTCAAGTAGAGTCAAGTCTCATAATTCGCATTTCACCTACTTTAATTTTCAGATTACTAGTAGTATTTGTATATTCTATTGTGCATACAGATGACTATCTAAGCCGAGTGCAGTCAGGACTTGCTCAACTGCATGGGTAACTTCAAGAGAAGCGGAGGCAAATCATTCGAGGGAAATACCTGCCAAGTGGATGATGTTATTCAAGTCATCACCGTCGCAATGGATGCTGCTTTGTTTGCTCAAAGACTCCTTCATAAACCTTAATTCATCATTACTCCACTTAATAATGCATTATGCTTGGATATCATGCTTTTACTTTCAAATACACAGATAGACACACTAGTAAAGAAGGGGAAAAAACGATTCTTCCTTTAATTTGTGGAATAATCCCCGGAATTATTAATGGGAATTACATAATACTCATCTTGCATATGCTGTCAAAAAATGCTAAAATATTAAGATCCAAGTTACGGAAGATTTAATCAAGTTCAAACAAAGTTGAAAAGAATATAAACACATGAAATCATCAATCACCATTTCTCTACTTGAAAAAAAGAAAAGAAAATAAATGGTACCATTAACATTAAATCCCCTTCCAAACCATAAGATGGGTAACACCCCCTGGGTCTTCCTTCTATAGACCTCAACACCCTACCCCAACCTCCAAGCATTACGACGGCTCCAATGAGCTCCCCGAAATTGAATCTCTCAACCTTGCACTTGCAAGGTGAGATCATTTTATTGAACCCAAAGTTTGTTGGTTCTCTACTTGAAAATTGAACATAGATAACTCATGCTTTGTGTCGAGCAAAAATGGGTGCATTATTAGCAGTAGGATTTTAAGTAGAAATTACATGACAAAAACATGATTGAAACCTTGACTTTTGCCACAAATACATGCAGGAAATAGCATCACTAATTTTGAGACGAATTTTATTACAGCAAAGAGATCAGAGCAGGTATTGAACAAATTTCCATTACACTTCAGCAAAAAAAATTATGCTACATAACAATCAAACCCGCAATGAAGAATTCATACAATCATCGTTTAATAAGAAATTCAAGATTTCACATCACGAGTATTCCTATTTTTAAATTGGCCAAATCATGATAAAAGAATTAGTTATTACAACACCAAAATCATATGGGTTCCTACTTCCTATTAAGTTTTCAACATGGCACTTCCCTCAGCCACTGTGTTAACCAAAAAAGACATTGCCATATGCTTACAGTGATGTTTCTCACATTAGAAGCTCCAAAACCACAGGTGTCAATGGACCGAATGAACTTCGGTCAAAGCCAAAAGTTTTCAAAGAACTTCTTTACAATAGAATTTTGCAATTCAATTAAGGTCAAGTGCAATGAGTATTGGGTACTTAAGTAAATCCAGAGGAGAAAGAAAAGAAGAATTGTGACGAACGAGAATTTTGTAATTTAATTTTAATATTTATTAAACTAAATAAATATTTTACGATGATTTAATTATTGGATTAAATAATTATTTGATGCAATTGTGGTAGATTAATTTAATTATATGTGTTACATTTATTAAATTAATGTGGAGAATAATTATTATTCAAGTATATAATTATGTGAGCTTGTTGAATTAAATGAATTATTTAATTAAGCATGATGTTATTTAATTAATTTAATTATTAATTAGAGAGTTAATAATTTGACATTATTTATTAATGAGAAAATTAAATATATGACTATGTGAATTTATGAGAAGTTATTATATTTTATTTATATTAAATAAGATATATGAATTATTGTGTAAGTGGGTGTGACATGATTTAAACTATATGATAAAGTTTTATTAAATTAAATGATTTGAAAACCTTTTCTTTCTAGCCAAACAAGGCCTTATTGGGAGTTGGGATCAGTTACCCATGATAGGATAACTGACCACAACGCGTCAGTTCTTATATCGACGCCTTCTTTTGTTCTTTCTTCATTATTGCCTAAGTCTAAGAAGCATCACAGAGAGAAAAATTGAGAAGTCTGAGAGAAATATGAGTGTATAATTAACAAGTGTTGAGAAAGGATCATCTTTGAATCATCTCCTCTAGATTATACTCTGGGTAATTTCTTCCAAACCCAATTTCTACTTTTACGTATTTAAGTTTTTATACAAATGGTTTTCAAGTACTGTAAAGTCTTTATGATGAGAATTTGTAAGGCTTATGTGAATATATGGGTTAAGATGTTATTAAATCATATTTAATCATATATATTTTGTTAAACATAACATCAATCTGATGAAAACATGTCGTATATAATTTCTACAAAATTACAGAGTATGGGTTATGGCCTTATGGCCTTATACGTGATATTTTATGTATTAATCATATATTATCCCTAAATTTTACACTCGTATGTTGTTATGCATGTTAATACGAAGAGACCAAAATTTAAATAAACGGATTCGGTGTTATAATGAATCCGTAGTGTCAATTTTCATGTTTTATTTTCTAAACCTTCATGAACATCAAAGTCAGTGAAATTGCATGCTTTAAATCTGTTATTTAGTGTTTAAAATTGTTAATGTCAGTATATAAATGTTAGGTTGTGTTTATACATGAATTATAACATGTGGGTATGTCTAATTTCGAGTAAAAAATAAGAAATTGGGAGAAATTGGCATGTTCTGCGATTTTTCGCGAATCGCCATTTTCATGTCTCTATGCCTTACCATGTGGCAACAATTAAGGGTTACCAGATATTTCCAGCAAATGCAGCCACTTACGATCGAGCCGCAGCCAATAAGATCATGTATATATCGATGTGTATAAGAACGCCACTCTCCAGAAAGTTCAAGAATGAGATTTTTAAAATGTTTAAGTCTAACAATGTTTTAGTGAACTAATGTAATGAACATGTAAATATGTTAGAAGTATAATGTGATGATAAAATAGTTGTTTAACATGTAAATAACATAATTATATGTGGATTGAATTATTGAATTCATAATTAAATTATTATTCATGAAGGGATATTATGTGGCAGTAAATGTGATAAATTGACTAAGTATAGTCAATAATTAAAGTAGACAAAGAGAATGAGTTTATGATGATTAGTTAAGTTATAATTAACTGGTATTGTGAATGTGAATGGTATGTAGGATTAAATTTAAAGAACGTGTTTAGTAAAAGTGTAATCTACGCACGAGGCAAGTTTCCTAACACTACTTGTCATTATTGTTCAAGTTTATTATTTACCTCGAGTAATTATCATTACTATTATTCAAGTTCGAATTATTATATTACAGATTGATTATCTTCTCAAAGTATGATTTTGTTATACAATAATCGTTCTATTGTGTACTCCTTAAGATTATTATTCAATTTGAATATCATTATTATTGAACCCTATTAGACTAGCGAACCCTTATTGATTCGACTAGTCCATAGTTGATGAGCGTTCTAAATTTCAGAACCCTTATTGAATTATCCAAACCAAACTTCCTTTGGTGCGGACTCGAATGTCAAACTGAGATGAACAACTCTGCAAAGGGATTTACTTATGCGTTAGCGTTAAGATATTATGCACAGTATGGTACTAAGGGCTGATCCCCCTAAGTACGAGAAGAAAGATCCATAGTCTTATGACTGTTAAAGGTTTCAAGTATAACCCTTGGTAACCTAGGACATAGTTCAAGGTCTTATGACCTCGTAATTCTTTTGATTCTTATTATTCATTCTTGATTCAAAAGTCGAGCTTTTATTAGGATATTCATGATTTACTCGCATGTTATTATACTGTTATTTCATTATTATACTTGTGGACAATAGTGCTCACTCTTGCTTAATAATAGCATTGCAGTTAAGAACGAAAGAACTGATGAACCTTCCACTAGTAAGGGCAAGGGCAAAGTTAGCAAATGATGAAGACTTGTTATTTTATTTGATGATGTATTTATATTAGACTTGAGTTAATGATGTTGTTTAAGACTTATTATTTATATTTCCGCACAAATGTTTAAGGTTAGGTCAACCTGGGATGATGTTTATTATTCGGATGTTGTAACCCCATATGGGGAAGATTTTATTTCTATCTATTGCATGGTTTGCATTTATTATGGGTAGATAGTTAGATGATATTTGTACAGTGAACACCAAATCCCGTGAAATTGAAGTACCAGGATTTGGGGGTGTCACAAGAATGTTCCGATGATTTAGTCTAAATAGCATCTTTATGCGCTAAAACAAAGCCATAACTGGAGCTTGGAGCAACTAGGTGGCCATGTGCCTAAGTGTAACCACAAGACAAATACTTTTGCGAGTTCGGCTATAACTGGACAAATATAAGCCCATTATTACTCCAAAGAGTCACAAACCAAATTGAAAAACAACCCATTAAAACTAGACACGTAAGCCTATCCCAGATATAAGCCCAAAAGATCACTTCACAGAGGGGGCACAACATTGCAAGGCACCGGAGGTTTCAAGTCAATACCTAGAGGTGATTGTACTTGAAGAAAATTAGAAGGATGTTAGTTAAATCATAAAGTCCTCGAGTAGTTTCTTATTTATCAAAAGCTACGGAGTGTTTTGCAGTCCATAAAACTACAGACTAATTCTCAATTTCAATTAAAACCAGATACACCTGTTCAAGTAGATGTAATGCCATCGACCATCTCAGAGTAAAACAAGAATAAAAAGGTAAAGCATACTTTATAGATAAACAATAACCTAAAAATATCTAGCTAAACAACCCGATGCATTCCAGGTGCTGGCCTTTATAGTTAATTTCAAATTGCCTATATCAATTTGCTAAAGAACTCCATTTTTCCTGATAAGTAAAACAGAGCATGTTTGACCAATCAGGCAGAGCATCACGAACAACAATTCACGGTGTCTACATGAGCATAAAATTATGGATTCCAAAAATCTAGTTTGACTACAAATGTCGAAGCATTACGTTAAGCAAATATAATAATACATTATAAGCCTTTTGGGGGCATAATATGAACATCTATATAAAATACTACAATTGCCCGAGGAATGAAAATTGTTATTATATCTAATGCAACCAACTTATTCTTTAATTTCTTAAACTAAAGTTATGTTAGGATATGCATACCTCATCAATCATCACGAGTGTGTGTGTGTGTGTATACACTCACCCACAAGCAATCGAAAACTAATCAAGAACATCAAGCTAATACACCCCCTTGCGAGAACAATCAACTGAATCAAGCAGACGATGCCTAAGTGGACACAACGATAAGGATACTCAAATCTCTAAACTCAGTGAAAAATACCAGCAAGAAGACTTATGCCACCAAGTCATCACATAACCTTAGATTGGTGTATTACAATGTACTTAACAGTTTAGGCATACATACTTGATACTAACACAACTGAGTTTAGATAACAATACATTATAAATGGAAAACATAAGAATGTTGTATTGAATGTTTAAGGTTGTAGCTACGTCTAAAACTGGATTTAAAATAAACAAAGTTGACAACAAAATAACAACATATACTCCAAATGTCCTTCCAAAATGCTCTGACTTCTATGTTTAGAGTACTATAAAATATAATTTTTCGTATAAAAGATTCAACTTTTTAGCAAAGGTCAGCAATCCATTAGTTAACATCGCTAGTAATTAGTAAAGTAAAATTAGAACAGTTAATATTAGTTCAACATACCACATAGAATGTCAGTGAGCACCAACAAGTAAGAAGGCCTCCGGGAGATGATCCATCCCGCTCAACTTCCAAAGCTTAACTCCACCCTTAAACCCGTATTTATAGTACTTTAATACCTTTAAATTTTATCACAATGGGCTCCATTGTTGATAATTGTGCCCGAAGAAGAGAACGCTCTCATATAAAACCCCTCCTATTTCCAAAGGAAGAAGAAGAAAGAGGGAAAAAGAACGAATCCTTAAGAAGCAGGGCTGAAACCGTAGAGGAACCAAATAACCTGAGGGAACCTGAATACCCGGCCCTAGATCTGAATCCGACCCGAACAGTTGGGGAACCAAATAACCTGAGGGAACCTGAATACCCGGCCCAAAATCCGATTCTGACCCGAATTGTACGAACTGTAAATTTCCCCAAATCAGAATCTGGACGAATCAGAAACCACTAGTGAACAAAGCAGAGAAGCCTCTAACTGCGGTATTGCAGAAAGCTGGCAGCGTCTTGGTGTAAAATCCTTTTTCCAAATCGACTGCCCTACCTCCGTCCATGTTTGTGTTAGGTTTACACAGCCAACTAGCTTGCACGTATTGAAAAATGTTTTATATTAATTCGGTTATGGACTTGAAGAGTGTCTAATAGGTTACAATGGTGTAACTGGACAAAATTAACTCAACTCCAAAATGCATGGATAAATTATTTCAAGACAAATGAATCAAATGAGTGAAATATAATCAAAAATACGGGAATCTAGAGGACTGAGAAGTTGAAATGAAGTTGAAATTCAGCTACTTCAAATCGTCCGCCAAGAGGAAACATCGATCAGCTCAAGTCTCTCCTTCATCACTCCCACCCTTCGAAATGTCGGAACACCACCAGATCTACTGGTTTTATATGCGAAAGTGAAGAAACCACTACATCTTTGAGGTGGTCTCCACTCCGCCGCTACCAAAATTCTCACCCACCGCAGCCTAGATATACCACCAAACAGATCAGATATTGGGAAACAGAGCTAGAGAGCAGGCGGAGAGTTCTTTTTGAGATTTGAAAGGACACAGATAAAGTGAGAGAAAAGAAGGGATGGATTTTAGCTTACATTGCATTGCATTATATTTAAAACGGGTCATGTGAGTATGGGCCAAATATAAATTTAAGGATTAATTACATATATTAGTACATTTTAAAAAATAATTACAAAAATAAAACACCCATAAAATAATTACAAAAATATTACACTTTTTTAATTTTATTTACAATATTAATTATGAGTCCTTAATTAAAGGGATTAATAATATTAATGGGGCATGTTTTTTTAAAATGCGTGATAACCGCCTAATATTGTCTGTGTAGGACTCTTCGTTTTCGTATAATTCCCTTTACACGCTGAAACCTCTTTTCTCTCTCATTCCGTCTTTCAGCCTCTATCTCTTTCATTCGTGTTTCAGTATTCTTCATTGTTTGTTATCGAAGTTCATAGCCATTTCGTTTTTGATTGCGTGTTAGATTCTGCGTTCGGTTCGTGTTCATAGCCATTTCGATTCGCGGTTTTCGCTCGTGTTCTCTTTCATTCTGGTGTGGGTTTGTGTTATTTTTTATGTTTTGTATAGAATGGTCGATACAAAGAAGAAGGATGGGAAGAGGAAGAGAATATCGGAGCGTGAGTCTGGCAAGGACGAGAAGAAGTTTGCTGTGGATAGGAAGGGGAAGGAAAAGGATGCATGTCGAAAATCGAGTAAGAATGAAAATAGGCTGGTGATACACAGTGATATCAAGCATTCTCAAGTGCAGTTAGATTCTGAGCTTGACGTTCCTGTAGTTAAGGCCAAAGGTCAAGTGCTTATCCAGAATATAATTCCAACACAGAGAAATTTAAAGGTGTGTTATTTTTAATTTACTTATGGTTACCATCATAGAATTATTTGGTTACTTATTAGTATGTATTTGGTTACTGTGATATTATATTACTGTGTTACTTTTATGGGTTGGTTACTTATTAGTATGTATTTGGTTACTGTGATATTATATTACTGTGTTACTTTTATGGGTTGGTTACTTATTAGTATGTATTTGGTTACTGTGAATTTTTATTAGTATGTATTTGGTTAATGTAAAATAATAATTATTTGGTTACTTTTTTTTATGTATTTGGTTACTGTAAACTTTTTAATGTTTTGGTTACTTATTAGTATGTTTGTGGTTACTGTCATTTTATAGTTTAGTTCTTCGTTATATCGATTTTGGTTATCATTATATTACGCTTTTATTACTATTTTGTATTTTTATGCTTAATATGTTTTTGCCTGGTATACATGTTTTAATAAATTGAGTTTAGTGTATAGGTTGTTTATGTATTGGTTACCATTAAAAGATGGTTTGGGTACCATCATAGAATTATTTGGTTACTTATTAGTATGTATTTGGTTCTTGTGATATTATATTATCAGGTTACTTTTATGGGTTTGTTACTTATTAGTATGTATTTGGTTACTGTAAATTTTTATTACTGTGTTACTTTTATGGGTTGGTTACTTATTAGTATGTATTTGGTTACTGTGAATTTTTATTAGTAGATGTATTGGCTACTATAAACTTTTAATGTTTTGTTACTTATTAAGATGTTTGTGGTTACTGTGATTTTATAGTTTGGTTACTGTTATATCATATTTTGGTTACTGTCATATTACAATTTTGTTACTATTTTGTATTTTTTATGCTTAATATGTTTTTGCCTAGTATACATGTTTTAATAAATTGAGTTTAGTGTATAGGTTGTTTATGTATTGGTTACCATTAAAAGATGGTTTGGGTACCATCATAGAATTATTTGGTTACTTGTTAGTATGTATTTGGTTACTGTGATATTATTTTACTGTGTTACTTTTATGGGTTGGTTACTTATTAGTATGTATTTGGTTACTGTGATATTATATTACTGTGTTACTTTTATGGTTTGGTTACTTATTAGTATGTATTTGGTTATTGTGAATTTTATTAGTAAGTATTTGTTCATCGTAAAATAATAATTATTTGGTTACTTATTTTTATGTATTTGGTTTCTGTAAACTTTTAATGTTTTGGTTACTTATTAGTATGTTTGTGGTTACTGTCATTTTATAGTTTGGTTACTGTTATATTTATTTTAGTTATCATTATATTACGTTTTTGTTTTATTTTATATTTTTATGCTTAATATGTTTATGTATTGGTTACCATTAAAAGATGGTTTGGGTACCATCATAGAATTATTTGGTTACTTGTTAGTATGTATTTGGTTACTGTGATATTATATTACTGTGTTACTGTTATGGGTTGGTTACTTATTAGTATGTATTTGGTTCTTCGTGATATTATATTCTTGTGTTACTTTTATGGGTCAAGTTACTTATTAGTATGTATTTGGTTATCGTGAATTTTTATTAGTGTGTATTTGGTTCTCGTGTAAAATAATAATTATTTGGTTACTTATTAGTATGTTTGTAGTTCTTGTCATTTTATAGTTTCGTTATTGTTATATCGATTTTGGTTAATGTCATATTACGCTTTTGTTACTATTTTGTATTTTTTATGCTTAATATGTTTTTTTCCTAGTATACATGTTTTAATAAATTGAGTTTAGTGTATAGGTTGTTTATGTATTGGTTACCATTAAAAGATGGTTTGGGTACCATCATGTAATTATTTCGTTACTTGTTAAGTATGTATTTTGTTTATCGGATTTAGTGTATAACACTATTTTTTGTATAAATTTTGTTATATTGGTTACTAATATCACATTCAATTATGGTTTTGTGTATTTACGTTATGGGATCTTTACTTATGAGGAATGCAACCTAAAATTCAATGGAAAAGTAATATATTGGTGTGACATGGATGTCCCCATAATTATTGCCAAGAAATTGAATGAAAGTCATTTGAGAAGTTTAGGCAACATGTTTTGGAAATTTTTGAGTTTGGTAAGCATCAAATGTATTCACGCGATTATTCACCATGCTCTTGTAAGGGAGGTTCATCAAAGGGATGATGGTGAGATGTGGTTTTGTTTGGGGAGAAAAGGGTTAGGTTTGGACCTTTGAGTTTTGTCTCGATTTCGGGTTGAGATGGAAAGGCAATGATGATATAAGTGCATATAAAGGTACGCAAAATCGATTATTGAAAAATATTTTAAAGGTAAGTTGTTATCGTAGTAGTATAGGTAGGATATTAGGAAGGTAGTTTTGATGATGATGATGAGGCTATTAGGATGTCATTGATTTTTTGGTGTTTAATTTTATTCTTTCAACAGCTTCGAAAAATTTTGTTGATGGGGCAATGGTCAATTTTTATGTTATGGTGATGTTAAGTAGCTTTTCCTCGGGGAAAGTTGATTTGAAATGACAAAGTACTCTTTGTCAAATGCTTTGAAGGGCATATAAAGAAAGGAAGGAGTGGTGGTTCAACATATAATTTCTACAAAGACCATTATATTAAATTGTATAAGTTGAATGGTCTTCCATATGTATTTCAAGTATTTATGTTTGAAACCATTTCAACTTTCAAAGCTTACGGTATACGCAACGACGAACCAGCATCCGCTCGGATGTCCGTTTATGTAGATGGAAGGAGCTAGTGAAGCCCCCTTGAAAACGACAAGTTGAATGATCCGGTATTTTGTTCTCGATGTATGCGTGTATTACTAAGAATGCAATTTGTTACCTTTAGTTAATTATTTCGTTATTGATTATTTTTGTGAAGTTTACTATTAACATAGTAGTTAGTTACCTTTATATACTAATTGAGTTACTGATTATATTATGTGTATGTTAACAATAAAAATGTTGTTGGTTACTAGAACATATAAAGTTTGGTTACCTTTATACATTTAGTTGGTTACTGATTTATATATATTTGGTTACCAGTATATATGTTTTTGTTTACTGATTATGTTTTATGATTCTTTATTTTATCTTTTTGTTATTGTAATTTTATAATGTTTGTCAGATGTTATACTGAAGTGTACTTATTGTTTTTCAGCTGAGGGTAAAAAGTTTGATTCCCACGACTGAGGAGAATGAACGACTTGATTTGGGCGGGTTTCACTTTTTCAATGGGAAGGATGCTGACAAAAAGGTGAAGGATGACAACATTGGATTTGATATATCGGTCATTAAAGATGCAATTGATACACGGTTACGGCCGTTGGAGAAAAAAGTTTCTGAAATTAAGAAAGACGTTATAAAATTGCGGGCTGATATTAAGGATGAGATGCAGATTTTACACGTTCAGATATGCAGAGACTTTAGGTTAATTATTAGAGATGAGTTACGCGGGTTCAAAGATGGTGGGGTTAAAGAAGTTGATTGTGATTCTGATGATGATTTTGATTCTGATTCTGATTCTGATGAGGGTGGTGATGCTGATGATGATGATGAAGCCGATGATTATGATGAAGCTGATGATGTTGTTGATCAGCATGCTGGTGAGGTTGGTGATGATGGTTTGAAAGCTGATGAGGTTGGTGATGATGGTTTGAAAGATGATGAGAAGAAGGATGAATTTGTAAATGAAGTTGGAAATGAAGGTGATGATGTTATGCTTGAAGACCGTCATGTTGTTGAGGATGTTATGGTTGAAAACCGTCATGTTGTTGAGGATGTTGTTGAGGATGTTATGGTTGAAGCCCGTCATTTTGTTGAAGATGTTGTTGAGGATGTTGGTGATGTGTCAGATTTTGTTAAGAAGAAGGAAAAGGTTTGTTTTTTACTGTTAACAATGTTATAGTTTTTTTATGAAACAAATAAATTTGCTTTTGGGTAGTGTGTATATTAACATGGTGATTGTTAATGTCAACGTATACTAATATGTTTTTATATCAAGGACTGGACAAAATTTCGGGAAGAATGACATTATCGAACCTCGCCAGATTTGGGTCTATCCCAATTTCATCTAAAATGTGGTTTTATAAATTAAAGACTCTCGGGCAATGGTTGAGCGATGATGTGAGTTCTTTTTTTAAATTATGTTTCTATATTTATGGTTACATTATTTATTTGTTTAAGTAAATAGCTTTTAATGTTGTTGGTTATCATCGTTATATATACATTTTTTATATCGCTATACGATTTGTTTTATTACTATTATATTACTGTTTTGTTCTTATCATACAACTATTTGGTTACTATTATATAATTGTTTGGTTACTATCACAAATGTTTTATATATATGTTGGTTACCATCATTTAAAATGATATGTTAATATTTAAGCATGTTTTGGTTCTTATGATATAAGTGGTTTGTTCTTATATATATATATTTTGTTATTATTATATTATTGTTTGGTTACTAATATACAACTATTTGTTTACTATTATATAATTGTCAGTTACTATGATATATGTTTTATATATGTTTTGGTTGCCAACATATAAATTGATATGTTACTATATAAACATTTTTGGTTGTCATATGATATAAGTGGTCAAGTTTCCGCCATATAACCTTTTTTGTTACTATTATATTCTTGTTTGGTTACTATGTTATAACCGTTTGGTTACTATTATATAATTGTTTGGTTACTATCATGTATGCTCAATATATGTTTTTTGTTACCATCATATAAACCGATATGTTGATATATAAACATGTTTTGGTTATTATGATAAAAGTTGTTGGTTACTATTATATAACCTGTTTTGTTGATGTCATATAACCTGCTTTTGTTACTATCATATTATCGTTTTGGTTATTATATTACAAACTGTTTGATTACTATTATATAATTGTTTGTTCTTATATCACATATATATATATATATATATGTGTGTGTGTGTGTGTGTGTTGGTTAGCATCATACATGTTTATGTTTTTTTTAAAATTATGTTTTTATAGTTACGGTTACATTATTTAGATGTTTAAGTAACTAGCGTTAATGATGTTAGTTACATTGATTACATAATGTTATTTTTCAACACTATTAATATTTTTTTTTTTTTGTTCAAAGATAGCAATGTTGCATTATATTACTCCGTAAATTGGCCGGACATTCGACATCGTGTATATAAGGGCAACGACTACTGATTGTTGGTTCCATGCCAAGATGACCTCTCTTTTCAAGAGTATACAAATAAAAATGCGAGATAAGCGTGTGTCATTCGGGAGGGTGATGTTCTTTGAAAGTACATTCATGGATGCTTATGGATGTAAACACACCATGGAAAATGTTGACTATGTTTTGTTCCCCATACATATGTCATCACCGCACCATTGGTTTTTGTTAACGTTTGATGTGCATCGTAGATGTCTAACTGCTTATAATTCTCTGCAAATTTCAAAAGAAAATCCATGCAAACAAAAAATCATGGATGTTTCAGGAACCTTATATATTTATTCTTCCCACTTTTATTGCAAGTAAGATTGGATTTTGGAGGATAGGAGTGACATTGACTTTAGCAAATGAACCGTACGCAATGAAGCGTGAAGATGACATAATTGAGTTAGAATTTTGTAGTTTGGTTCTCGAACAAGTGGATGGGTAAGTGTTACATTGTTTTCAATTTTTGAATTATTATATTTAATTATTTTGGTTATTGCTATATAATTGTTTTGGTTACTATGTTGTAAATGTTTGTTATCTTGTATAAACCGATATGTGTTATATATAGGTTGTTTCTAGTATTGATTTTGGTTATCTTTTTGTGCATTTGTCACAAATGATGATTGGGTTGTTTACAATTTGTTTTCACGAAAGCATGTCATTCATCATAAGATTGATGAAATTCTATTCCATTCCCATCATCGCATAATATCGGAAGAAGTTATGCACAAACCTATATATGCATGGAAGGAACAAACAATTGGAGTGATATGAGACCGACAGAGAATTTCCGTGAAGATTTGTTCCGATTTTGATTAGTTCGATATATTGTTGTGTTGTCGATTATGAATTGTGTTTTGTATTTTTATTTTTTTAATATACACAGCAATTTTGTATGGTTCATTAAGGATGATTACTGAATCTTATATAGATGGGATTTCATATGTTATTATAATATCAGTTTTGGAATTAATTTTGTGTGTTGTTGGTATTTGATTCGTTTTAGGCTGTGTTTGCTACATTATATTGAAATGTACAGTTGGTAACCAAATGTATATAAAAGGGTAACCAGCTAATGTTTTGATAGTAAACAGAGATGTACAATATTGTTTCAGGACATATAATCATTGTTAAATGTATCGTGACATATAATTATTGTTAAATGTATAGGGAGAGTATACATTAGTTAACAAAAAAATTGTTTTGGTGATTGTTATCTAAATATTTGGTTACCTATTTGTTATATTTTGTTTATTGTTATAACAAATAAGTAACCAAATAGTTTACTCTTACGGTCACCATATTATGTTTATACAAGTAAACAAATTGTAATAAAATTTGATAAAATCATTATATATCATAACATAAATATATGTTAACAATATTTGTTTTAGTTTCAGATCAAAGCAAAGCTTATAAATTTGTATCATTTAATGTTATGAATTGTTAAATGTATGTGTTTTTTTAGTTTATCATCATGATGGAAACACATTAATTTTAATTAAGAGATTTCATTTTTATATATGATTGTCATTTGTATAACTATCATATTAAATTAAATATATTTTTGAGATGTTAGGTTGGTATCCAAATTGTTATATAAGAGTAACCTTTTGACTTTATGTTAGTAACCAAATAATTTACAATTTATATTTGGAATAATTATCATAAATAAAGAATATTTTTGTGGGTTCCCAATCAGATTGGCAA
Source organism: Panax quinquefolius (assembly GCA_020205615.1). NCBI lineage: Eukaryota > Viridiplantae > Streptophyta > Magnoliopsida > Apiales > Araliaceae > Panax > Panax quinquefolius. The sequence goes on along the minus strand of CM035162.1, from coordinate 143,133,060 downwards.
CTCATAATGAATTTCAAATCAAATGCTTTTAATCAATAAAAATGTTGGTTATCAGACAAAATCAAAAATGTTACCATCTATGTGGTTTATGGTTAATGATAGTAAACAATTATATAAAAATGTATCTACACTCTTAATGTAAATGCATTATATCGTGGTTTTTGGTCTTAAAACCGGGGATTATCGCAGTTTTCTGTTGTGTCCTTTCTCTTGCACTTTTCTTGCATTTGTTTTGAATTTTGATTTCAGATCCGTGATTGTACTCTCCCTACTTTTGGTCTTCCAAATTGGTCTTCTTGTGTTCGGTGGTTTTACAACCATATTTTCTTACTTCTTCCGTACATCCCGCTTTTCTTTGTCATCTAATGGCATGATGAAGTTTAATATGTATCGACAAAGTTGTTTTATAGTATTTTTTGAGCAAAAATCATAATGACTCAAATTTCGCTTCTTTCATAATGTTATGAAGATGTGGACATGGCATCTCATGGTAATCGAAATTTTCCACATGTGCATGTTCTTTTGGTCGATGTCCACAATATATTGTTTCGACGACATCGTAAGCAAGATAAAAATCACTAAGTTTGATGTCTAAACCTACATCACAAATTAACCGATGTTAGAATAAAGTACAACCGAATCATTTTCATTATCCAAAAAAGAATACATATTAAATCAAACAACTCAATGTTATAATTACAAAACAAGTAACTAAGCATTAACCAACTTAGCAAAGAATATTATAATTATACGAATAACCAAATAAGCATCGTTAGTAACCAATATAATGATACTATCAATAACCAACTCAAATTGTATCATTTTAATTATTAAGAGTAACCAAACAAGTATCACTTAGTAACTCAATGTAATGATACATAGTAACCAACTCAAAGAAGTATTTCGGTAACCATTGTAATGATATACAATAATCAATTAAGTATTAATTGACAACCAATATAATATTTCATAGTAACCAAGTTACCATTAGCCAAAGATACGTTATTATTAGTTAGTAAATATTATAGTGTAGACAAGAACCAAATCAAGATTAGACAAAGAAACAATTCAACATTAATTTGTAAATATTACGCAAGAAGAAAGCAAGATTAATAAGTAATCAAAGACAATGATACACAAGAACCAAATCAAAGTGTCAAGTAACCATTATAATGTTTTCTAATAAGCAATTAGGTATTGGTTAGTAACCAATATAATATTACATAGCAACCAAGTTATCATTAATCAAAATAAGTCAAGATTAGTCAATAAATATTATAGTTTAACAGAGTAGCTAAGTCACATTAGTAACAAGAATAATTCAACATTAATTAGTAATATTATGCAAAGAATCAAGAAAGATTATTCAAGAATAAATACAATATAAAAATTAATACAATAAATTATAATTTGTATTTGTTACCTTAAGTTTCCTTGATTTAATGATATTAGATTGCAATCTTTCTTCAAATTGTTGTGGAAAGTGTTGTGAATGTTCGATAGGTCATTGCTTGTTTGTTTGTGAAATACCATCTTTGAACCGAGCAACGTAGGCATTCAATCATTGATGCAATCTGGAAGATCCCTAATCATATTAATTGCGTTGTTAATAGATTGGCGGTGTTTGAAGTCATTGTTGAGTATCTCGCCACATATCCCCATGGAGCCTGGTGCACTTTTCCAACATTACCTCTTCCTCCAAATATGTCCTTATTCGAGGATCAATGGCATCAAGTTCACCCATGTGTTTGTTGAATTGTTCAATATCAGATGCTCTACATGCCCGTTGTAAGCTTGTTTAAGTTCTTCTCTCTCTTTTTGAATCTTTTTTATATTTTTCATTATATGGTATGTATGGGAAGCATGCATGACATCCGGAAAAACATAATTCGATCCTTGTATTATTGCTTCACGCCTATCTCAAACAATGCATTGGCCTTCCCTTACTCCACAAGCAGTTCTTAAATTCATGAAAACCATCTCCAAGATAATTCGTTTTACTGTCAACCATCGCAAAAGCAATCGGAACAATGTTTGGTTTGCATCTTGTGTCTTTCTTATCGATGATTGTCCTCCGTAAAGTTGATTGTATGAATGTTGTGAGACCCCTGATTTTATCAATAAAGATTTAAATTTTGTGAAATAATTTTTAATATTATGGTGTGAATTTGAGATAAATATTATAGTTGTGGGTAGTATTTATAAATTTTGCAAAGTATGCAAGTGGTTATATTATATTCGATTGGTCTGGGAATATTGGTTTAGCAGGGAATATTCGCATAACGGCAATCAATCATTGGTGGACCCCTATAATGTAATTATTGTCGGATCGAGAAAACGATAAAAATATTTTATTGAAATAACGGCGGAAGTTTTACCGTGGTTACCGTTGAACTACTCTAAGTAAAAGTACGAAGAATACGTGTGGTTGCACAAGTAGCATACCAGTATTGATTATCGATGCTTATGTGAGAAGTCACTCGGTTTGATTCCATTATCACGATTAATAATATGAATTATTATAGCGATAATGACGTTTTTGTTTTATTCGTATTATTAACGTAATAAAAATGAAACATCTTTTTATATAAAATAGAATACTTTATTAAAGTTATTCTATAAATAGAATATATTATATTTTATTACGCATAGTGTTATAGTGTTTTGCGTATAAGAAATGTTTTTATATAAATAGAATATATTATATTTTATTTAAAAGATTTTCTTTAAATATGGAGCGTCCGATTAAAGTAAATCAACTGGACCGTTTCATGGATTAATTTATTATGCATTCCATTTTCCTATAAATGAAGCTCATTCCTTCATTATTTTCTTACTTAATTCATTGAAACTTGGAGAGAGAAATTATAGAGAGAAGTTATATAGAGAAAGTTATAGAAAGAAGAAGAGTATTCTCGCTACTTCACTACTTCTATATTCAGTTCTTTTACTAGTAGGGATATTATATGTTTGTAATTCGAAGGGGTGTTATTCTTCTTCTTGAAGAGAACTTCGTTATTCCATTCATTATCATTCGTTGGAATAACTTTTGTAAAAGTGGCATACCCTATACATAACCTTTGATAACGCCGACATACCCTATACTTGGTGAAATCCTTATGTTATTCCATTGCTTATTATTCATTGAATAACTCGTGATACGCTTGATTTACCCTATACTTGGTGACATTCTTCTATTATTCGTTGGAACATCCCGCTCGTGTGTTTTACACGGACCGGATCGCATTTTATTATTCTCGTTGGAACATCCTGTCTCGTGTGTTTTACAGGACTGGTTAAAATCTTTATCATTACGTTGAATATCCTATCTCGTGTGTTTTACACCGGATCCGGTTCCATCTTTATTATTCATTGGAACATCCCGCTGGTGTGAATTTCACCGACTTTGGTTCCGTTATTATTATTATTCGTTGAATAACCTGCCTATGCAAGCACCGCATGCATGGTGATTTCTTTTGTTATTCCATTCTTTATTATACCCAAATTGGTTAAAACTTTGACTTCTATACTCCATGAAATTAGTAGAATATCCTCGATATTTGCGTTTCATCCAAAGATCTTTTCATGGAAATATTCTTCCGATCATTATTGAATTTTACTCTACTAAACAAAGATTCATGTCGACAATTTGGACGTTAATAATTCATGGATTAAATAATTCTTGAACTTGTTTTATTGAATTACTATGTCATTGTCATCATCCTCAAGTTATATTATGTTATCTTTTCGCTTACGCAAGATAGATGAACTTAGTATGATTATGACTCAGGGGATCATTCGGTATAATCACGACTTGATATAAATGATGTGACAAAAGTCCTCAAATGGTCTGTAATGCAAATGATGGATAGTTTTGGTATGATTATGACTGGGGTGATTCGGTATAGTCATGACCATTGATAATTTGATGAAAATCCTTGACCGTGGTATGGGATGATTAGATGTGGTGGTTTATTATTGTCGAGTCTCGCCGATAAAAATTGATGAAAACCTTTTAAAACCTAAAAGATAGTAGACTTTATTCTCTACTTGACTCTTTTAATGGATTGCTTATTCACCGCAGATTAAACCGGGTTGTCTATTGTATTTTATCGTTTTAACATTGTTGAAGGCTAATGATAATTTATTCTCGCATTATCTTAGTCATAATATTTCTTATTGGGCTAGTTGAGCTCACCCTTTCTTTCACCGTTCTCTTCGTGAAATGAGAACATTTGGGACTAGAGTCTGGGAACGTAAGTAATGGTCCAGAGGATAAGATTAATAGTCCTCACTATTCTCGTGAAATAGTGTGATAATAGTCAGTAATGAGGACTCCTTTTGAAGTTTGTATAATATCTAGTAGACAAAATTTGTATTCAAACTCATGCGCTTTATGTCATATTGTACACGACGATTAGGTTAGTAAGTTGTATTTGAATTTATGTACCATGTAAGTGGCGACCCAAGATGGGTGACGATACCTAATTTTGGGGGCGCCACATTCTTTATCGAGCTTAGGGATATGATCCCGGCTAAGATGTGAGATAAGAACTAGGAGGGAGAGACGGAAATTCCTTCGCTTAGTATGACCTACCTAAGTTTATTTGGTATTTAATTGGTCACGAGTATAGGGATAATATTTGATATATTAATTAACCCTCGTGTTGTGGCGGTGTTTGGAATGGCGGCAATTGAAAATATTCACAATGGAGTGAATGTGACCGTTGTGACACCTTTAATCACTAATCGAGTTAATGCAAAGGTCGAACCCAGAACAAATTAGAGATATTCACGTAGTGAATGAAGAACTAATTGTTGCACCCGAGCTAGTTGCAGAGGTAGCAATTTGAAAGTGAGGAAGAAGAGGAAGAAGAGAAACCGAGGAGAATTGGTTAGAAGAAATTTATGATCAAAACTTAGAATTACAAAATCATGTTCGTGAGCTGAAGAAGAACAGTTGAAGAACAAGCAAACTGGTCGTGGAACAAAGGGATACAACAATTCAAAATTGGGTTACCCGATATGTGATGCTCGAACAAAATCACGCTTTGGCGGGGTGTAAGATATTAAAGTTGGGAATCGAGAATTTAAAAATCAAGGATCGGTGAAGGAAGAAACAATCGAACGAAGGAGAATAGACGATGCATGGGTAAAAGCCGCACAACGCGTTGATAGTGTAGTAAAAAACGTCCAGATCCAATAAAGCCAAAATAGATGAAATGGACTTTGCTTTTTGGACAAGAATTGAGAAATCCAACATCGAATTCTAATTACCTGTGCATAGCGGTCAACCTAATTCGATATGGATCGGAGAATAATGATTCAAATCATGGATCAGAATGTGAAGAAGCACTTAAGGGTGGAATGTACCTACCTAGTAAAAAAGTCAAACTCGATAATTTAAGCGTAGCGTTTGTCGAGAAACCCGAACGAAGTTATTACGGGTAAGTTAATTATAAATTAATGCGAAGTCTATACTTTATTCAATACAAGTTCTACCCACTCTTTTATTTCACCTAGTTGTGTTCAACGCGTTTAAATTTGATTCCAAGAAGTTAAACTTTGACTTATTGGTTGAAACTTCGTTAGTAGGAACCTTCGTTACCTCCAATCGTTTATTAATCTTGTTGTTTCAAATAAACACTTTCACGCGTTTCGTCGATATTGTCTCTTTGAAAATACTTGCCTTTGAGAGGTAATTTTCGAAAATGATTGATTAACTACTCATTATTCTTTTCGTAAGGTTGTTAGCTTTTATATTTATACCAACTTGTTATATCTGTAATTCAAAGTAACCAAACCCTAAAGTTAATCATCGTTATATCAAGCCATAAGTAAAGAGCCCCGATCCTTTCGTTGTTGACTTCCTTGTGTGGAATGCATCGAAGCCGGACTTTTCAGTAAGCGACGCCATGATGAAGATGGCAAGTTGATAGGTATCATTGTGAGGTGCTATATCAAAGTTAAGGGATAGAAGTCACATTGGTATTAATGTGAAGTACTATCCAAGTCTTGGACGAGAGAGAATAGATTTTGAATGATATTTCTATCATTAATAAATTTCTTGGCGTATTCTTGAAGACTTCCTAGCCTACCCTAGAAGCGTGAAATCGAATTTTGTATTGACCCAAAGATAAAAACCCATTTCTTAAACCTCAAATATTTCTTCAACTAAATGAGCAGCTTTACGTGGTTTATGATGAAAGTCATAATAAAAGCATTGGAATAATGAAAATCATGGGTATTCGTGGTATTAGTAAGTTTTATGATGAGTTATGTTGGTTAGTATGTAAAAACATGAAAGTTTCTTAGAAATCACAAAGAGTTGAAAATCAGATTTTGGTGAAAAACGTAACATGAAATTCAATTGACCATATCTCTTATTATATTTTTAATTTTTGAATGTGGTCAAGTCCTAGAGTTAGATCTATGAGTTACCTAACTAATCCAAGTGGAATTACTGGAAAAGGTGTTGTAGATTTTTGTGTGGACTGATTTTAGCAAAGGAGGCCAAAGCTGTAAATTTCAAAAATGCTACTGCCCAGAAACTTTTAAGGGCTGTTTCGGCCACTTAAATTATGAGAAAAATTCTGGCTTTTGGGACATGAAAGTATATGGTATAAAGTACCTCCTGTCCAAAAATGAGCTCATTCTCGACTTAAAATGAGCAAGTTATAACTATTTCAATATTTAGGTTTTTTCCGATTTAAAAACGCTATAACCTGGAGTTCTATAACTCCGATGACCATGAAATTTAAACTAGAAGCTCACGTTAACATGTGTAAGATCCTGCCAAGATTTGGAAATTTTTGGAGTTAAACTTGAGGTAGCTAATTTCTTAAGGAATTAATTAGAAATTGATTTTTGAAAAATAGTAAATGAATTTTAAAATTCCGAGAAAAAATATATTTTCATTATGGGACTATATTATGCTAAATCTCAGAAAAGAAATATTTTTGGGACTAATTTGGTATTTTTCATGAAAATAGTTTAGTTACTGAACATATGAGTTAAATATGTTATGAAGTAACAAAAGTTGAAAATAGGATTTTTATGGCTAGAGAATCCTATATAGAGTATATGCATATTTTTTTTGATGAGGATTTGATAATTGGTGATGATATTTTATGAGTATGACATTTTTGAATGATTAAATGCATTATATGGTAAAGCGTAAACAATTGAGATAAATTGTTTATAAATTTAAGAAGTGATTAAAATATTGTTATAATATTAATGATATTAGATTATAAGATTATTAAGTGATTGATAACATGAGGATATTCTTGAATCTCGGATAAATTATATTATAAATGTTTAATATTTATCCTTTATCTCATTTGATTGATTCTTTATATCATTATCCTCATGTTTATATTACGTTGAAAGTCATCTCGTGTGGCTGTAGAAGTAAGATAGATGGACTTGGTATGATTATGACCGAGGATTGTTCGGTATAATCATAATCAGAATTGAAAACACAATTATCTTTGGCAGTAGTGCATGGATAATTTGTGGTCGTGATACTTAATGAATACACAATTATCTTTGGTCAGAAGTGCATGGATAATTTGTGGTCGTGGATCTTAATGAATACACAATTATCTTTGGTCGTAGTGCATGGATAATTTGTGGTCGTGATATTAATGAATACACGATTATCTTTGACCGTAGTGCATGGATAATTCGTGGTGGTCGTGATATTAATGAATACACAATTATCTTTGGCCGTAGTGTATGGATAATTTGTGGTCGGGATCTTAATGAATACACAATTATCTTTGGTAGTAGTGTATGGATAATTGTGGTCGTGATACTTAATGAATACACGATTATCTTTGGCCGTAGTGCATGGATAATTTGTGGTCGTGATACTAATGAATACACAATTATCTTTCGTAGTAGTGCATGGATAATTTGTGGTCGTGATCTTAATGAATACACAATTATCTTCGGTAGTAGTGCATGGATAATTTGTGGTCGTGATACTAATGAATACACAATTATCTTTGGTAGTAGTGCATGGATAATTTGTGGTCGTGATACTAATGAATACACAATTATCTTTCGTCAGAGTGCATGGATAATTGTGGTCGTGATACTTAATGAATACACAATTATCTTTCGTCAGTAGTGCATGGATAATTCGTGGTCGTGATACTAATGAATATCCTCGGCTTTTGTAGTGTAGGGATGATTCGATGATATGGATTAATTATTGAAATGAGTCTCAAAGAATGAAATATTAATTCATGGATGTGGTAAAAGTCATCTTTGGTCAGTAGTGCATTGATAGACTTGGTATGATTATGACCACGGATTATTCGCAGATAATCACGATCAGATTGTAAAAACACGAATATCCTTGGCCAAGAATGGTGCATGGATAATTCGTGGTCGTGATACTATTAAGCTAAGTCTCAAAGATTATTGGTTTTACGCTTATATATATCGTTGCGGCTCAGATGCAAAAAGATGAATTGTTAATGAATATCTTCGCCGGAGGATTGCAAAGATGAATTTAATATTTTTAAACGATAAAGGTATTCAAGGTATCCTCATCTCTTATCATACCTGTGTATCGCATTCTAATTTCGAGGGCTTAAATTCCATAAGGAGGGAGATTGTGAGACCCCAGATTTTATCAATAAAGATTTAAATTTTGTCGAAATAATTTTTAATATTATGGTGTGAATTTGAGATAAATATTATAGTCGTGGGTAGTATTTATAAATTTTGCAAAGTATGCAAGTGGTTATATTATATTCGATTGGTCTGGGAATATCTTGGTTTAGCGAGGGAATATTCGCATAACTACTCAATCATTGGTGGACCCATAATGTAATTATTTGTCGGATCGAGAAAACGACAAAAATATTTTATTGAAATAACGGCGGAAGTTTTACCGTGGTTCTTGTTGAACTACTCTAAGTAAAAGTAAAAGAATACGTGTGGTCGCATAAGAATATACCAGTATTGATTATCGATGCTTATGTGAGAAGTCACTCGGTTTGATTCCATTATCACGATTAATAATATGAATTATTATAGCGATAATGACGTTTTGTTTTATTCGTATTATTAACGTAATAAAACGTAAACATCTTTTATATAAAATAGAATACTTTATTAAAGTTATTTATATAAATAGAATATATTATATTTTATTATGCATAGTGTTTGCGTAGTGTTTTGCATAGTAAAATGTTTTTATATAAATAGAATATATTATATTTTATTTAAAAGATTTTTCTTTAAATATGAGCGTCGATTAAAGTAAATCAATCTGGACCGCTCATGGATTAATTCTTATGCATTCCATTTTCCTATAAATAAGCTCATTCCTTCATTATTTTCTTACTTAATTCATTGAAACTCTAGAGAGAAAATTAGAGAGAAGTTTATAGAGAAAGTTATGAAAGAAGAAGAGTATTCTCTCGCTACTTCACTACTTCTATATTCAGGTTCTTTTACGGTAAGGGATATTATTATTTGTTGTGCAGTAAGTGGGTGTTATTCTTTCTTGAAGAGAACTTCGTTATTCCATTCATTATCATTCATTGGAATAACTTCGTAAAAGTGGCATACCCTATACATAACCTGTATACATGACATACCCTATACTTGGTGAAATCCTTATGTTATTCCATTGCTTATTATTCTCATTGGAATAACCTGTATCATGTGATTTACCCTATACTTGGTGACATTCTTCTATTATTTCGTTGGAACATCCATGCGTGTGTTTTACACACGGACTTCGGTTTGCTTTTTATTATTCATTGGAACATCCCGCTCATGTGTTTTACAGGACCGGTTAAAATCTTTATCATTCCGTTGGAATATCCTATCGTGTGTTTTACACCGGATCCGGTTCCATCTTTATTATTATTCTGTTGAACATCCCGCTTGTGTGAATTTCATTCGACTGGTTCCGTTATTATTATTACATTGGAATAACTCGCGTATGCCAAGCACCGCATGCATGGTGATTTCTTTTGTTATTCCATTCTTTATTATACCCGGTTGGTTAAAACTTTGACTTCTATACTCCATGAAATTAGTAGAATATCCTCGATATTTGCGTTTCATCCAAAGATCTTTTCATGGAAATATTCTTCCGATCATTATTGAATTTTACTCTACGAAAACAAAGATCATGTCGACAATTTGGACGTTAATAATTCATGGATTAAATAATTCTTGAACTTGTTTTATTGAATTACTATGTCATTGTCATCATCCTCAAGTTATATTATGTTATCTTTCGCTTACGTGCATAGATGAACTTAGTATGATTATGACCGAGGATCATTCGGTATAATCACGACTTGATATAAATGATGTGACAAAAGTCCTCGGGTTCGTAATGCAATGATGGATAGTTTTTGGTATGATTATGATGACTGGGGTGATTCTAAGATAGTCATGACCATTGATAATTTGATGAAAATCCTCGACCGTGGGTACAGTGGATGATTAGATGTGGTGGTTTATTATTGTTTGAGTCTCAAATGATAAAAATTGATGAAAACCTTTAAAACCTAAAAGATAGTAGACTTTATTCTCTACTTGACTCTTTTAATGGATTGCTTATTCACCGCAGCTTAAACTGGTTGTTTATTGTATTTTATCGGTTTAACATCACAAGGCTAATGATAATTTATTCTGCATTATCTTAGTCATAATATTTCTTCGGCTAGTTGAGCTCACCCTTTCTTTCATTTCGTTTTCTTGTGAAATGAGAACATATTTGGGACGAGTCGGGGAACGAAGTAATGGTCCGGAGGATAAGATTAATAGTCCTCACTATTCGTGAAATAGTGTGATAATAGCTGTAATGAGGACTCCTTTTGAGTTTGTATAATATCTAGTAGACAAAATTTGTATTCAAACTCACAGTTTATGTCATATTGTACACGACAGTTAGGTTAGTAAGTTGTATTTGAATTTATGTACCATGTAAGTGGCGACCCAAGATGGGTGACGATACCTAATTTTGGGGCGCCATGAGCTTGCTTATCGAGCTAGTAGGATATGATCCTCGGCTAAGATGTGAGATAAGAACTAGGAGGGGAGAGACGGAAATTCTTCGCTAGTATGACCTACCTAAGTTTATTTGGTATTTAATTGGTCGGTCGAGTATAGGGATAATATTTGATATATTAATTAACCCTTGTGTTGTGGCGGTGTTTGGAAATGGCGGTGAAAATATTCACAATGGAGTGAATGTGACCAGTTGTGACACCTTTAATCACTAATCAAAGTTAATGCAAAGGTCGACGAGGAACAATTAGAGATATTCACGTAGTGAATGAAGAACTAATTGTTGCACCCGAGCTAGTTCGCAGAGGTAGTAGCGGTGAAAGTGAGGAAGAAGAGGAAGAAGAGGAACACGAGGAGAATTGGTTAGAAGAAATTTATGATCAAAACTTAGAATTACAAAATCATGTTCGTGAGCTAGAAGAACAGTTGAAGAAGCGGCAAAACTGGTCGTGGAACAAAGGGATACAACAATTCAAAATTGGGTTACCCGATATGTGATGCTCGAACAAAATCACGCTTTGGCGAGGGTGTAAGATATTAAAGTTGGAATCGAGAATTTAAAAATCAAGGATCACCAAGGAAGAAACAATCGAACGAAGGAGAATAGACGATGCATGGGTAAAAGTCGCACAACGCGTTGATAGTGTAGAAAAAACGTCCGATCCAATAAAGCCAAAATAGATGAAATGGACTTTGCTTTTTGGATGAAGAATTGGGAGAACCCAACATCAATTGAATTACCACATGCATAGCGGTCAACCGAATTCGATATGGATCGAGAGAATAATGATTCAAATCATGGATCAGAATGTGAAGAAGCACTTAAGGGTGGAATGTACCCTATAGTAAAAAGTCAAACTCGATAATTTAAGCGAGAGGCGTTTTTCGAGAAAAACCGAACGGTTATTACGGGTAAGTTAATTATAAATTAATGCGAAGTCTATACTTTATTCAATACAAGTTCTACCCACTCTTTTATTTCACCTAGTTGTGTTCAACGTTTAAATTTGATTCCGAAGAAGTTAAACTTTGACTTATTGGTTGAAACTTCGTTAGTAGGAACCTTCGTTACCTCCATCGCTTATTAATCTTGTTGTTTCAAATAAACACTTTCACGTTACCTGTCGATATTGTCTCTTTGAAAATACTTGCCTTTGAGGTAATTTTCGAAAATGATTGATTAACTACTCATTATTCTTTTCGTAAGGTTGTTAGCTTTTATATTTATACCAACTTGTTATACGAATTCAAAGTAACCAAACCCTAAAGTTAATCACTGTTATATCAAGCCATAAGTAAAGAGCCCCGATCCTTTCGTTGTTGACTTCCTTGTGTGGAATGCATCGAAGCCAGACTTTCTGTAGGCGACGTCATGACTGAAGATGGCAAGTTGATAGGTATCATTGTGAGGTGCTATCAAAGTTAAGGGGAGAAGTCACAGTTAGTATTAATGTGAAGTCTTATCCAAGTCTTGGACGAGAAAGAATGATTTTGAATGATATTTCTATCATTAATAAATTTCTCATGATTCTTGAAGACTTCCTAGCCTACCCTAGAACGTGAAATCGAATTTTGTATTGACCCAAAGACAAAAACCCATTTCTTAAACCCTCAAATATTTCTTCAACTAAATGAACAGGTTTACGTGGTTTATGATGAAAGTCATAATAAAAGCATTGGAATAATGAAAATCATGGGTATTCGTGGTATTAGTAAGTTTTATGATGAGTTATGTTGGTTAGTATGTAAAAAACATGAAAGTTTCTTAGAAATCACAAAGAGTTGAAAATCGATTTTGGTGAAAACGTAACATGAAATTCAATTGACCATATCTCTTATTATATTTTTAATTTTTGAATGTGGTCAAGTCCTAGAGTTAGATCTATGAGTTACCTAACTAATCCAAGTGGAATTACTGGAAAAGGTGTTGTAGATTTTTGTGTGGACTGATTTTAGCAAAGGAGGCCAAAGCTGTAAATTTCAAAATGCTATCGCCTGAAACTTTAAGGGCTATTTTACCACTTAAATTATGAGAAAAATTCTGGCTTTTTGGGACATGAAAGTATATGGTATAAAGTACCTCCTGTCCAAAAATGAGCTCATTCTGACTTAAAATGAGCAAGTTATAACTATTTCAATATTTAGGTTTTTCCGACGAAAAACGCTATAACCGGAGTTCTATAACTCCGATGACCATGAAATTTAAACTAGAAGTACAGCATGCATGGTGATTTCTTTTGTTATTCCATTCTTTATTATACCCAGTTGGTTAAAACTTTGACTTCTATACTCCATGAAATTAGTAGAATATCCTTGATATTTGCGTTTCATCCAGTATCTTTTCATGGAAATATTCTTCTGATCATTATTGAATTTTACTCTACGAAACAGTATCATGTTGACAATTTGGACGTTAATAATTCATGGATTAAATAATTCTTGAACTTGTTTTATTGAATTACTATGTCATTGTCATCATCCTCATGTTATATTATGTTATCTTTGGCTTACGTGCATAGATGAACTTAGTATGATTATGACCGAGGATCATTCGGTATAATCACGACTTGATATAAATGATGTGACAAAAGTCCTCAAAGTATTCTGTAATGCGTTGATGGATAGTTTTTGGTATGATTATGACGAGGGGTGATTCGGTATAGTCATGACCATTGATAATTTGATGAAAATCCTTGGACCGTGGTACAGGATGATTAGATGTGGTGGTTTATTATTGTCGAGTCTCAAAGCCGATAAAAATTAATGAAAACCTTTTAAAACCTAAAAGATAGTAGACTTTATTCTCTACTTGACTCTTTTAATGGATTGCTTATTCATTGCAGATTAAACCGGTTGTCTATTGTATTTTATCGGTTTAACATCATTGAAGGCTAATGATAATTTATTCGCATTATCTTAGTCATAATATTTCATCGGGCTAGTTGAGCTCATCCTTTTTCTTTCACCGTTCTCTTCGTGAAATGAGAACATATTTGGACGACAGTCTGGGAACGAAGTAATGGTCCAGAGGATAAGATTAATAGTCCTCACTATTATGTGAAATAGTGTGATAATAGTCGTAATGAGGACTCCTTTTGAGTTTGTATAATATCTAGTAGACAAAATTTGTATTCAAACTCACAGTTTATGTCAGATTGTATACACGGCAGCTAGGTTAAGTAAGTTGTATTTGAATTTATGTACCATGTAAGTGGCGACCCAAGATGGGTGACGATACCTAATTTTGGGGCGCCACAAATGTGCCATCGATTATAATAATTGAAAGCAATGATGCCATGCTTGAATGGATGCTCCAATGGCAAAGAACAAATATTTGAAACGAACATTTGTTTCCAACTCAAGAGTCGTGATTTGAACCTGTTATGAAACATCAACATTATCAATAGAATTATAAGTAGTATAATGCTACAAAGTAACCAAGACAAAGATTAGACAAGAATCAAATTATCATCATACAAGAACCAAGACAAAGATTGACAATATAATTTTATACCGTAAACAAGACAAGAGTGAAGCGAACTAAATGTATTTAATGTCAAGATTCAAGTCAACATTCACAAGAACCAATTATCCAAACATTAAGCAAAGAACTCAAAACAAAGAAGGAATATATTGTTATACAAAGAACTAATCAAGAACCAATATATATTGTTACACAATCAAGAATCAATATATCGTTGTTACAAAGAATTAATACAACATTAGTCAAGAATCAATAAAACATTAGGACAAAGATAATGTTACAAAGTAACCAACATATTTGCTTACAAAGAACTAATACAAGATTAGATAGTATAATGTTTTTCAAGAACCAAGACAACATTATACAAGAACAAGATATTTCTATGCGATAACCAAGAGTTAAAGATATAGTAACCAAGATAGCATTAGACAAGAATCAAACATATTGTCTTACGAAAGAACTCAAGACATCATTAGATAGTATAATATTTTCAGTAACAAAGACAACATTATGCAGTAAACAACATATTGATATACAGTAACCAAGATATCATTAAGCAAAGAATAGCGGTTGCATTACAAAGAACTAATGTATTTCTTTGAGTAAACATTAATATAAAAAATCAAGAGAACTCATTTAAAATTATAAATATGAGGTAGGTAACCAATGCACATTATAGCAACCAAATCAGTTGAATTGAGTAATCAACTAATCATGAAAAATAATAATGTGTTTTAAATTGTTACCTAGATTTGTTTTCTGCAGCATGTGTAACCATGATGGGATCAATGAGTAGTCGTGTGGATTTCCTCTTACCTTTTCTAACGCTTTCTCCTTCGATTTCCATGCTTTTTGGTAAGAGATAGACACATTATATTCTGTCATCATGTCCTCGACAATATCGGTTGGTGTGTATATTTTCTTCAAATTTGTTAATTTACACATTACGCATTCACGACCAACTCACTATTTGCATTCGTCTGTGGTCTCCCAAAGAATACGTTGATCGAACACGTGTGAATGTCATCAATTCCCTCACCTGAACAGATTGGTTTTTCAATACTTGATGCTCTCATCTTCCATTTGCAATTTTCATCATCTACGCACACTCAAAGACAAAGTCTCTCATGACACTGTTCGTTGAACTTTGTGTTGTCCATTTTCTTCGATTGAATGCATTTACGTTGATTGTGATAGGATTTTTTGTCTTTGTAGGTTTGATGTAATTTTACGCCACGTTCATTCGGATCTGTTATTACATCATCATATCGTTCTTCCGTGTATGATTTGTCATGTTGTGCGCCTCGTTGTTGTTCCATAATTTTCATTGCAAGTCGATCAAAGATATTGCGCTCCAATTTGGGAATCTTGTGTTCTTCATCGTAATTAGTCTTTGAATTCCTTGTGTTGATCTCGATTGGCGTTACATCGTGAACAATGATTCTTCTATATTTGTCAAGTTACGCAAGATTCTTTGTCATACCGCTTCTTTTTCCAATATCTATAATCATTGGGAATTGTCTCTTGTTCATCGATTTTTATCGACTTCAATAAAGAATCTCAATGTTGCTTCATCCGATATACTGATTGGTGGAATGTCGTTTTGATGTGAAATTTGATAGACAATGTTGTTGTGTTTGGTTCATCCGTAATGCAATGCATATCATGTTTTGCATTTCTCCGAACTAACAAGTTGAGGGAACTAGTATGCCAAGAATTTCAAAGTTGGTGTATCGATTACTATCACCCATGTCATAGATTGAAATAAAGCAAAACAGAATCATCTCCATTGTTCGAAAACAAAATATGCATTGACGTAGTAACAAAATCAATGTTAATCAAGAACTAAACTATATAATGTCAAGAACTTAAAAATGAAATACATTTGTACTATCATTCTACAATTGAAACAACCAGTTTAATATTTTTGTTAGCAATTAAATTATAACGGTTGTATGAAGGTAACCAATGTAGCCAATTAATTTCCATCATAATAAAACAAACCAATATAAATTAATCAAATATTGCACATTAATAATATCAACATTATACAAGAATAACAAAATTCAATGTAGATAAAGAACTCACACATGTTTATTTAGTAACCATAGGATAAAAACATTTTAAATTTACTTGTTATATTAAAAACAACAAAGATTATAATGGGTTTATGGGCATTTAAATGCTAATTATTGTAAGAATGTAAGCAATGTGGTTAACAAGTGACTATTAATATAAAAATATAATTATAAGCATAATTAGATTAATTCAAGAACAGATCGTAATTAATAAGTATCCATTTTATTTGTATATAATATTTAAATAAGTATTATTCAAGAATCAATATAATGTTAATCAAGAACTCAACTCAAAGATTAGTTAGTAAACATATACATATAAATGTTCATACATAGGAAACTATATACATATAATTATTAGGACGTATACCAAGATATTGTTACATAGTAAACTATGAAGCATTACATAGTAACTAATAAATCAAGATATATAGTATGATGTTACAAAGTAAACCAACATATCATTAGACAAAGAGCCAACATCTTTGTCATATAGTAACCAAGAAAACAATATGCAATATAATGTTACAAAGTAACCAAAACATCATTTTGTCAGTAACTAACATATATCATACACACTAACCAAGCTAGTATTTGATAAGATCCAAGACAACATTGAACAATACATTGTTATACAAAGAACCAAAACAACAAAGTAGGAAGTCACCAAAAGTAATATGATAAGAATAAAACAAGGTTGTAATATAATAACCAAAACAAATAATATGATAGAACATCAGTAGTAACCATTTTAAGTGTGACTCAAGAACCATATGAACAACCGTAGTAAGTAACGGTAACTATATGCATACGAACTTGAAACACACATACCTCAGTGTTCAGAATTGTATCGATATTGTTGTGATTGTTTTTGGTTACTGCTCTTGAAGTAAATGATGATTTTGTATACTATTTCGTCTTCTCCGATCTTAGATGTTTGTCGCGATCTCAGAGGTGAGTGGAAAGGCAATCGTCGACCGAAGATTTGGCAATCGTCGACCGAAGATCTTAGATCTTAGATGTTTGTCGCGATCAGAGTTGTTGTGATTGTTTATGGTTACTGAACTTGAAGTAGATGTTGATTTTGTATACTATTTCGTCTTCTCCGGTTGATATTTTTGACGCGATCTCAGATGTGAGTATAACAGCAATCGTCGACAGAAGATTTGGCCTTTTCCGATATCAAAGTTGCATGTTGTTCGGTTGCTTGATTTTAGGAGCGGTTATTGTTAGATAGGACATATTTGGTAACTTTATTATTTTGTTGTTTTATTTTTGTAATTATGTTTTTTGTGTTTTATTTTTGTAATTATTTTATAATTGTTGTATATTATTGTTAAGGACCCTATTTTAAATATCAAGTTAATATGATACAGTTAAAATATATTTAATTTATATATTTTTTTACCTTCTATTTCTAATATTTTATATATATTCTTCCTCTCTTTAAAAATATATTTATACACACTTTTTTCAAAAATTTGTACACTTACTTTTTTTAAAAATTCTTCTACCATCAATTCTTTTTATATATACTATTTTATTTCTCTTTCAAAATTTTATACTATCTCTTAAATTTTTAAATAATTTCTCCCCCTCATTAATTATAAAAATCAATTAAAATGACTCGAAGCGTCATCATTTGTTTTCTCACTCAAATTTAAATTGGGTTCTATCTTATTATTATAGATTATTTACTTTTTGTTATGCTTTCGTGTGTTATATATATATATATATATATATATATATATATATATATATAGCGCCCCCAAAATAGGTCCATTCCATCCAACCCATTCTCGAGTCGCCAAATATACATGCGATGTAAATAACTACAACTTTATTATTACAAAGATATAAACTCATGAGTTTAAATACGAGATATTGTCATCTAGACAATATCCACACGCAAATAAAATTCCATCATAATTATTGATACATTATTTTACAAAATGGTGAGGACTACTAAACAACTCTCTCTAGAATCTTCATTCCATAATTCCGACTAAGACTGCATTACATTCTCGCCTCCCGAGAAGAAAAATGGAACAAAAAGGAAAAGGGTGAGCTCAACTAGCCCAATTAAAGAATATTATGACTAAGATAATATACAACAAATTATCGTTAGTCTTCAACAAGAAAAAATCTAATAGAATACAATAGACAACCGGCTTTTAAATCAACAATGCAATGGAAACAACAATTCATTAGAAGAGTTAAGTAGAGAATGCAAACTACCATCTTCTATATATGAATTTAAAAGTTCATCGTCGATATTTTATCCCTGTAACATCAATCAATATATATCTAGAATCAAATATTCATCTTTGCACTACAGGCCAAAGATATTCAGTAATATCATCATTTAGGACTGAGGATGATGAAAAATATTTTAAAGTAAACGAATCCAGTGAAACAAAAGAACAAATATTAAGGATTCGTACTTTAAACAATCCAAGTTCAAAAATACTTCATAAATAACTAGAGTGGAGTAAAATTCAAGAATGATCAAGACATGGATACAATCAAAGCTAGTATCCAGAATAGATATTTTGGACAAAAAGAAGAAATTTCATTTTTCGGTGAATAATGTCGTATTTGTGAATAAGTCAGATATCGTGAATAAGTGTCGATACGTGAATAGTAAATCTCGACACCAAAAGATAGAAATTTCACAAAAAAAACATCTTCACGCCGTGAATAAGACTCGTGAATAAGAACTCAGCTTAATAGTAACTCGTGAATAAGAACTCATGAATAGTTACTCATGAATAATAACCCCATACATGAAAAAGTTTCAAATTTGATAAAAAGTTTCAACCAATATTTCAAAGATAATGATATTGAAGAAATAATATCATTTGAGAAGAAAATAACATCCCTTACCTCGAAAAAGGCAAGATTTTCTAATAAAAACCTGATATAGGCTATGACTTGAACTTGTACCGTATAGCAATACTCAAAGTTTACTCAAAATACTCACAAGAATACGCTCGATAATATAGAGAGAGAAAACTTAAGTTTCTGGTGTGATTTTCAATTCTAACCTAAACACCTTATTTATAGAAAAATGCTTAGAACACCAAAGCAGAAAATTTAATATAATATTAATATATTTAATAAATTTTCTACGCCCATCTAGACAATCTGATCTCAGTCATCAACACATGTTAAAGATGCCCACAAACATTTAAAAAACGTTTTTCCTATTTTAAATATTTTAAACTTCCAAAAATCAATTATTTCGGAGCTTCGGAACTTCAATAATTCATAATAAATAGCCCTTTTATCAGAAAATTAGAATCTCGCTTTTTTTTATAGGAAATTCAATTCTCTACAACTTTATAGAAGAAAAGTTTTCCAAATTCCAAATGTAAATTAACCAAATCCATAAGCGGGCGATTTTACAGGCTATAATCAAATTTTGGTCAATAATTATGTCCACCAACACACAAAATATGTGTTAAACATTTAATGCCACAAAAATACTCTTCCTCCTCATATACTCATATATCCTCATTCATTATAAAATATCACCGTTAATATATTATTAAAATAATATATTTAAATGAATTATTTTATCAGAAAAAGATAAAATATTAATTTTCAACAATTGTCACATTAAAAATTTTCTCCATCTATATCTATATAAAATCAATATTTTCCTCATCATATAAATCAATAATTAATTATTCACAAATAATATTACAGAATCACAAGATCTTGCAACTGTGTAGTTCCTCAGAGAAAGAGGGCTTTCAATAAGGATCTCTCTTTCCTGGCCAAGCAATTAGGTGACCAAACCTCTCATTAGATAGAACTTTATAGACATTGCCAATAATGTTATCTAATAACATTATTCAGATAATATGAATTATTGCTTCGATAATGGAAAATAATGTGTAAAAACAATTTATTGAAACAACAAGAATATAAAATATCAACGCAAAGAATTATTGAATCAATAAAATAAAATATTGAACAATAACCATCGTAATAATTATTGAGTAGTGCCTTCACGTAAGAATCAATAATTGGTGCAATACCGTGGTGCTTCTTATTCAACAACGCAGCGTATTAGTGTGTTTTAACCACCGGGTATTCCAACAAGATAATCTGAATAACTACGCCGTTATTTATAAACAACTTATATTTGTCGCTTTTCTTCATCCAATCGTTTTCCGTTATGGGGCCCACAAAAGACTGCGCCGTCGCATTTAATATTTCAAACGAAGATTTAATATGCTACTTACGACCAAACGAATATTCCCTAAATAATAATGAATATTTTATAACCACTGCTTATTCGAAATATTTATGTATTTTACCCATAACTATCCACATTAATCAAATCAACCCTTATTATTTCAAAATAATAAATAGAGGAAAATAAATTTTATTTATTAATAATTTGGGTCTTACATATATATATATATATATATATATATATATATATATATAATAGTCAAGAGAATTCATGATTTTGTAGGAGCCTGCCATGATGGACCGGACCGGACATGTTAAAAAAAAGTGCTGGGCCAGATCGGATCAGTTTGAGCCTAGCCCAAGGGCCGGCCTACAGGCCTTAACAGATCAGATTTTTGTGGAATAAGATTGGCTTTACCTGGACTTGGTCAGGTCGGCCTGTTGTATACGGCTGCGTCTACTACTTATACACGAGAGAGGGTGTTTGAGTGGGGTCGGTGGAAAAGAAAGATGGCGTCGAAGTTGCGTTTGAAGGCGAAAGGAAAATCAAGCAAGGGGTCATCGAGGGCAGGTGAAGCAAGTGCAGCCAAGTAGTTGAAGGAATGGAGCACTTGGACCATGAAGAAGGCCAAGGTCATCACTCACTACGGCTTCATCCCTCTCATCATCATCATCGGCATGAACACTGACCCCAAGCCTTCCATTTTCCAGCTCCTCAGCCCCGTCTGATCTTAATCCTTTTTATGGGTCGGTGTCTATTCGTCGAATCCACTTGGATAAAGAGAAACTGTCCTACTATTAGGATTTAGTTTCCTTTTTAACGGGCTTGTGTTGCCAGCATTGACGGATGGCTATGTTATATCACTTGATATATTTATATTTTCTATCAATTGATTATCGTGTTTTGGGTTGCTTTTTGGTTGATTTCTGTTTTTTACCTGATTTCTGTAGTCTGCTTTGTGCTATTGGTGTTTTGTGAAAGTGTCGTGATTCATATTTGCAATTACTTATCCTTTGTTTTTGTTCTGCAGTCATCAATCATCATTATCTGAATCAATTTATTATTGAGATGACACTTCTTTGATAGGAAATTCAAATTCAATGCTAGTGTTATTTTATGATGTGGTTTGTTGTGGGTGCTGGTTGATTTTTTTATGTACACGACTTCATTTTGCACATCTGTCCTTTCTCTTTGCAATAGCGTTAACTGCATTGAGGATTTTTGCTTGATTCTACTTGGGATATAGTTGTCTTGCTTTTGGCTAATTATTTCCTTTCTCCTGGGTAACTTAGTTTTCCTTTTCTCTTTCTTACCATGAGTTAACCAGCTTGAATCTTATCAAAAAGCCAGTTTTTTTTTTTCTAATCTGTATTCTTTAGTCACTATTTTGATTTAATTGTATGGCTATTCAAAGACTCTTGTGCATCATGGTCATCCTTGTGAACTTCTATTGAGCTTTGTGTTAATGAGTTGTTATCATTGCACCATGCAAAGTAGTATGATCCTTTTATTGATTCACGTGTGTAACAGTTCAGTGAGATTTTTATGTCTCTATAACAAGACACTGAGAATCTGGAGGACATTGTAATCCCATGTTATCGGTTCAAACTTTGTGGAGGTCTCATGTACTTGTCCATGGGTTTTAGCACTGTTATTTATATTGTGAATATTGTTGTCAAAATGGTACTGTTGCTGCATTTTTATTAGTCTTCTAGTTTCAGTACATGAGGTGAACTTTTCTTCACATCAGTCCACTGTTATTTTCCAAAAAATTCTCTTTCAGTCCTGATTGGAGATGCTGGAAAAAGGAAATAATGTATTTCTTCGTTTGTTTGGTAGATAAGAATTTTGGGGAAGGTAAACGAGTCCAATTTTCTTGGCAATATGATTCCATAGAAGTTTCTGTCAAGTAAATGATATCAGTACCAGATGTGTTTATTCAGTGAGGACAGCTAGTTTTGTGTGGTGTGCATCTCGGGGGTTTGGCTACCATCTATACTCTTAGAAAGTGGGGTCAGATTATGATTATTACTGTTTGCTTATGTAGGAGAGCAAAGTGTGGATCATATCCTCCTTCAGTCTGCCAGTCGGTCTCTTTGGAACACGTTTTCTCTTTCTGGGATATGCTTGGTGATGCGTGGAACATTGACAGATTTTTTTTCTTATTGGAATTGGATTAAGATTGAAGTTGCCCCATATTGTGTAATGACAGTTAGGAGAGAGAGGAATCCTAAATGCTCTGAAGGGGAGAAATTTTGTTCTGTGAAGTTTGGTCTCTCTTATTAAGTCATCTGTTTTTTTTTTGTTACAGGATGCTTATCTTGGGGCTGTATATCCTATTTGGGATTTTCTTGAGGATTTGGCATATGGTTAGTTTGTGTAATTGTGTTGGTTAGTTTTTATAGAGCAAGTATCTTTGGACCGCGCCCCTTGTAGACAATGGCTTTTTGGGTTTTCCTTTGTCCATACCCCTGGTATACTTGTGCTTCGTCACTGGAGTTTGCCTTTGTGAGGGGTATTACATCACCACTGGCCAAATGAAAGTGACAATCCAGTATAGCTCCTGTGACTGAGGATGCTAAATGATTTATGCTAGTAGCATTGTATGAAAAAGTGAAAGAATACATTTTGGTCCAATCAGTTGTATATGACTAGAACAGTGATTCAGCTTCTATGATATTGCTGAGAAAGAGGGGACCCTAAGGAATGGTGCAGGTAGTCAAGTATTTTGTTTTCCTTCCCTTGATGAGCTAGTCTACTCTAAAGTTGTTTTTGATGGAGAATTGCTTATATTTGGCCATTTGGGGTAGCTATTTGTTCCGTTTTACATGCATTGCTCCTAAAAATGTGTACTAATGATTTTCAAGTCATTCCCTTTGTGGGTTGATTATTTGCATTGGACAAGGATACAGGTTTTTTGGTTCCTACTTATTTATCTTTTACAGGTCATCAATGTCAGTTTCTGTGATGATCTACCCGGAAAATAAACAGACCATTATAGCTCAGTATACAGGCTGTAGAGCAGTAGTCTGTAGATGAGGCAACATGGGCCGGATTATCTTCATGGTAATTGCTTATAGAACCATCGTCAAGAGGATTGATATTTATGTAGTATTTCAAGTTAGCTAGCAAGGTACAGTTGTATTACTGTCTGGGCGGCTGAGTCAAATCCATTTTTATTTTTATTAATCATTTTAGTTCCTAATCTCCTTGGAGAGAGTCCGATACGATAAGATTATAAAATTAATAAAAATTTATTTTAGACGTATATTAATACGATAAGATTATAAAATTGATTCACTGTATCAAATACATCGTAAATTAATTAAATTTATCTACATACCTCGTAATAAAAAAATTGACATATAAAATTATAATATATATTATTTTTCTTTAGCCAGTATATATTGAAATTTATGAGAACAATCATATTATGGATTGAGATCCATTTCCTGAAGCTTATCATCACCCCTATTATATTAAAACACATAGTGTATATCATCACCCCCTGTTAAATTAAAACATCTAGTACATTTAGGGGATTAACGTGGAGTAAAAGTATATTATTAATTTAGCAAATTTTTTTATATATTAAAGTTCGTAAATTTTATAAATATGACATTTTGTGACAACGGAGGGAGGAGTATTTCAGCATAAAATATGTGCGTGCATATGGTGTAAGTTGTATTATTATTAAAATAGATGTTTAGGAATTTTCCTTTATGGAAATAGTAAATTAAAATCTTGTGTTAATCTCATATTGATGGGTTATGTAAAGAGGTCACTAATGTATTAAAAGTTTAGTTTGAAGGTCAATTTTGGAATTTGCACTAGTTTATGAATTATTTTATTTTTAAATAATATTACATCCGTTCTATAAAATGTTTTAGAAAAAGTGATATATATTGCAAATTTTTATATTGATTTTTTTGTGAATAAATATTAATGATAACTCACCTATTATCTCATATAATTTTATTCAATTTTATATATATATATATATATATATATATATTTCAGTAATTATAATTCGATAAAAAATTATCTATAACTCAAAGTCATATTTATATTTGTCAAAATAGTTATTTAAAGAAAATGTCTTGGTATACACCTGACATCCTTGTCATCACTGTTAAATTAAATCCTCGACAAAATTTATGAATAAATATGAAAAATATATATCTTTCAAATTTGTAAACTTTATAAGTTGGACACTTTTTGTGATTACTAGTACAATTAATGTAGTGATGAATGTCAATATAGAAAATAAGAAATTCTTAGTATTAATCAACAATAATACTATAGTGATTAAAGAATAATTATAAAAGAAGAGCTATAAAATGATGCGTTTAATTGTGATTGATTATAACCATTAAAACTATTTACTAGTTATATTTTGACAAATTATGTTATGAGTAATTACTGTAATGCTACAAACAATAACTATTTTATAAATGGTTGATATTATATATTTTAAATTTCAATATCTTGATCAACAAATTATTTTAATATAAAGATTCTACCACATAAAAATTAATATAAAATATTTATAAAATAAATAGATTCTATTATTCTTATGTTATAAACTATTTTTATGATAATTTTTTTTTATATAAATGTAACAATACTCAGTAATCAAAGTCCACTGTTACCTTTTACTGCAGCAAATACTAGTAACTTAGAAATTCACTGCTTCACAAATGTATACTACCAATGTTATATATATATATATATATATATATATATATATATATATATATATAATTGATCTAAAATATATATTTTAAATAATATTTTTTATTAAAATTACGTTGTTTTTAAAATTATTTTAAAAATAAATAATATTAAAAAGAGTTATCTTATTTATTTATTTTTTATTTATAAAATTGTCATTTGCGATTCTACTAATTTTTTAACAAAATTCAAAATAACAATAATGTAGTTTTAATAAAGTAAAATATTTAAGAGATGTAGTTATTTTAGACTTATTTTTAGATCATTTATACCGTGCCAGATATGAATGTTTTATTGTCATCATCAGTTGTCTCTCTCTTCCAGTCCCACTGTTTATCTCTTTTCTCTCTCACCTCCCGAGGCAAA
Organism: Panax quinquefolius; assembly: GCA_020205615.1. Taxonomy (NCBI): domain Eukaryota; kingdom Viridiplantae; phylum Streptophyta; class Magnoliopsida; order Apiales; family Araliaceae; genus Panax; species Panax quinquefolius. The sequence continues at coordinate 143,107,142 of CM035162.1, read as the reverse complement.
CGAAGCCATTGCTCCATGTTTAGCATCTAAATCTCTTCGCTTTCTGCCGTTGATATATCAGGTACTGATCATCATCGGTTCAGATCTCGATCGGCTTATCTTCATTTTTGTACATTCTATCTCATACGTTTTAAATGCATGTTTAAGTTATAATTTTTTTTGTGGATTTATCCATTTGTGTGGGTGTTTGGTGATGATTTTACTGGTTGAATTATCTCATGGAGGTGGATTATATGCATATTTATCTGTATATTTACACAAATGTATCTAAGCAGCTATCTATACTTTTTCTGGGTTTATTTTTTTGTTTTGCTTAGTTTGATCACATAAATATACAACCTAAGAAATATGCACTTTTAGGGTTTGTGTGATCAAATGTAGTAATTTTTAATTTTGATTTTCTGATTGTATGAACGCACGGGCGAAACCAGGATTTGTTTTTTTTTTTTTTTGGGGGGCAAATTTTTTTTAACAACATAATATATATTCAGAAAAAGAACTTCAATCACACCACAACATTTCCGTATTTTGATACGTTTTCTAGGATCACGTTCCAAATAATTAATATCTCATTCTTTACCTTCAATTCACGTTGTTCTTGTTCAGAAGTAGGCAGAGATGTTTTAACATTAGGCTCAGGGGTAAGCATAGATATGTCAACATGATTTGATTGCTTTCTCTTGAAAAATGAATCAATAATATGTGATTTTCCCATGATTCTAATTAAACAAAAAATAAAAAATTCAATTAACTACACTACAAGAATGACTTAATCAATATTATTGGACCATTTATTGAACTTTTTAATAATAAAATTTTCATAAACTTACAATCAAATAAGTAAGGTTTTAGTTGGTTACCGGAAAACAAATTAAATATGATCACTCGTTAAACTTTTAAAAAGTAAAATATCAAGTTTCATAAAATAAACAAAAAATAAAAAAAATTAAATAAAGGTTTAAGTTGGTTACCTGGATACAAATGTATCATTCAATTGGAATAACACATGTACAATATTATGCTCCAATTATACAAACTTAGAATTATAATAAATTTAATTTTTCCAACCTTGAGGTGGACCTTATAAATTTTTCAAACCTTGGGGGGGCCGTGGCCCCCTCCAGCGCTATGCTAGTTTCGCCCTGTATGAACGGGTTTTCGTTTTGCAGGTTGCAGCTTCAATTTGATTAGTTTCTAGCTGATAAAACTCATTCTCTATTTATGTTCTTGTTTCTCTGATTTATTATCTTTTATTACTCGTGTAGACTGATTTTTCATTTCTGCGAGTATCCATTACCTTTATACGTGTGTATGAGAATAGCTGTTTATGTATGTAGTTATAATTTCAATGTATATTTCTTAGGATGTCCATAATTCATGGTCTAGTTCTTTATAGGTGTTGTTACTAGCTTTCAATAATAACCCTATTAAATAGATTAGGAAAAAGGTAAATAATTTTAAAGGATGGATATGAAGACATATATTTGGCAAAAAAGAATGAAACCAAATAATTTATTGTTGAGTGATGTGTGTGTGGAGTGTGTATGTGTGTTTTGGATAAAAGAAGAACGTGTATTCCTATTTTGGGGAGCACTATTTCAAGCCCTTCACATGCTTCTTCTGTAAACCCCTTCTTCTTCTTCTTCTGCTGTAAACCTCCATGTAGTGAGCTTGTTTTTATTGCAGTAGCTGTAAACAGATTAAATTCATTAGGGTTTTGTTTCGATAAGCATAGACAAAAGACATAGAATCAGAGATATGACGCATCACGTACACGTGAAGACCATAAATTATAAAAGTTTAGTAAACGGACAATCAAGGATCTATCATATAATTATATTTTTCAATACAGATAGTGAAAAATTCATATAAAATAGTTTTAATAAATTTAATACATCATATGAATGCAATGCTAAAATTTTACATTATGCATTCTCATTATCATTAATCATCCTGCCATGTAAATAGCAAAGAATTATTGTAAATACAAGTGTATGCCTTTGCCATTACTCTCACCCCTTGGGGTTTCTTTACATAAGAAGTATATATGAATGTAATATAATATGTACTGACTGATGATATAAGTATAAAAAAAAAAATTGTCTGCCGTAGAATGACGTAAGAACAATATTCAAATGAAAAAGTGAATACAAAGACTATTTTAACCTCAAAAGTGTACTTAAAATGGGGTCTACTAGTCTAATAAAAGGAAATATTCATTAGTGTACTTTAGTGGGGTCCACCATGGATAAAATCGATACTAGTTTTTTACTCTCTCCAGCTACTTAAATTTAATTTTCCCCCTATCTTATTGCATTTTGTTAAACCAATTTTATTTTATTTCACCAACCATTATACTTCTTGGTAAACTAAAACAAAGTTTTAACTCATGTTTATTAAAAAAAAGCCAAAATTATTAGAGTTTCATGGTTGACACGTCTAAGTGAGTTATGAGTGTCATGTTTTAGTTATTGTCGGGGACGTTCTTGGCTCAAAAGAACTTTTATCAGAATTATTGAAAGTTGAAACGTGTAAAGAAATTGTCTGAGAGTGTCATGGAGTGTTTATTAGATAGTACCAGCTCTGAAAACTTTTAGATTTTGTCTTGTTGTCATTATCCTGCAGAAATGGCATCTTTTGATTTAATAAATCTTTCCATCTGTTTGATTCACAATTTTTAAAGGCGGCGCATGTTTTGCTAATAATATCTGGTTGCATCAGGTGATTGAGATCTACTGAGATGAAGCCACGTTCTACAAAACTTACCATTAAAATCAAAAGAGTGCCAAATGTCATCAATGCATCCATTGATAGCAACACAAGATGTCGAATTGATGGGAGTGGCTCTATCTCACTTGGTCTTCAGGATGACAAGATAGGGGAACAGAATGAAATCTGTGATTCTACTTTCCATGGTCGGCAGGAAAGCACTCTTCACAGACCTGCAGAGGCAATTTCTTCTTCTGAAGAGAGGGGTTATAGCTCAGAGGATGAAAATGATCAATATTGTGATAATGCACAGAATCAGCTGGTTGTTTACGAACCTGCTGATGTTGGTTCTGGTGAAATTCAAACTGTTCCTGATCCCATTGACTATCTACGTCCGCCTTTCCAAAGATGCTCTTTTCACAATCAGGCTTCCAGAGTTTTGCCATCTGTGGGAGCTTTCACTGTACAGTGTGCTATCTGTTTTAAGTGGAGGCTCATCCCGTCGAAGGAGAAATACGAGGAAATACGTGAACACATTTTGGAGCAGCCTTTCGTATGCGAAGCAGCTCGTGAGTGGCGGCCCCGAGATATCATGCGATGATCAACCTGATATTATGCAAGATGGCAGCAGACTATGGGCAATAGACAAGCCCAACATTGCTCAGCCCCCTCTTGGGTGGGAGCGACTTCTGAGGATCAGAGGTGAAGGAGGCACCAAATTTGCAGACGTGTATGTGTTACTTTTTTATCTGTTTCTGTACACTGTTTTCTAAGTTTCAACTTATTTAGCTCTAGGCGGTACCCTGTAATGCAGCTTCTTTGAGCTTACAAGCAAATTTGTCTTTTCTTACTCTTTCCAGGTATTATGTTGCACCATCAGGCAAGAGACTTCGATCCATGGTTGAAGTTCAAAAGTAATTTTTTCCACTACTTGATAATATAAGTGCTGTAAATCTTGCTTTTCTGATCTGTAGTTCTCTGTTTTCATATTAGATAAAATTAAAGATGATATAGGTTTTCAATTATTGTTTTATTTTTTAAGAATAATTACTAAGAACATTTACCTTTATCTATTCCATTTAAGAAGTGAAGTGGAACTCTTATTGTAAGATGTAATAATTGCACCAATTTTACCTTTCTTTTAGCCGTGCAATCTCTTTCAAGGAAATAGTTACTTTTTTTGCAAGTTCACGTAATTTCAAAGTAATTATGTTTAAGTTCTTGTAATTTCAAAGCAATAGCGTATTTTTTGTAAGTTCTCGTAAGCTCATGAAATTACATGCTTTTCGTTTTCTTGAAATCAAGTTGCATGGTTATAAATTTGAGTAAAAAATTGGTGTGGTGCTCCTAAAATATAGGAGGTTCAGTCCCCTTCATATATGTGTTGATATAAATGATAAAACCAATCAGTAATGGCGTTCTTCTATTGACAGGTACTTGCTGGAACATCCAGATGAGGCAGAAGGGGTTACCATGTCTCAATTTTCCTTTCAAATTCCAAGACCTTTGCAGGAAAACTATGTGAGAAAGCGCCCTGCTCGTTCCGCTTTACATGATGGGAGTGGTTTGGGGATTGCTGGAGATTTTGAACCTTCTGAAGGTGTGTGAAAAACTTGATGTGAAACATAACATACAAGTCGTATACCCTCGTATAGGTTTGGGCCAGACCATGTAATGCGTGCTTAGAACAGAAATTAAAGAAAAAATGTATACTTTGTTTCATTGAAAATGTTGGTATGAGTGCCGGACATAACCTAGGCTGGTAGTAACTCTGAAATGTCTATGATGGAAATACCCCACTCTGACTTGGGATGTTTACATATTTTGCAGTGGATCCCATAGCATGGGTTGGTCCAAACGAGAATACAAACTTGCAGCTTGGGGGGCTAGAATACTCTGCTCCATATGAGGCGCCACCTGTTTTTGAACCTCAAAATCGACCAGCAAAGAGGTCAAGGACACCAAGTACAAAGACACACAATGGTGATTATATGTATGAAAATCACCTAGAGGAAGGTAGAAGAGTCTAGTCAGACTACTTTGGTGCCTATCATGAGCTGTTTATGTTTCAGTAACTATGTTAATACACCTTTTCCCCCACCTGACCTGTATTACAAGATTTGTTCTTGCTAGTAGAAACAAAACAAATTTTTTTATATGGATTTGATTTCCTTGAGAAAAGTTGAGGGGTGATGATGGGGTTTCTGATTTTGGTTGGTTGTACAATTTTGCTGTTTTCTTTTTGATCTGCTAGAGTTGCTGCTGTTTGGGAAAATATAAAAAAGAAATAGATATAGCTTTAGTTTATTTTGAACTTGGTTTCATTACTTCACATTTTCAAATGTATAGGTTCTTAATCTAATCTTTTACCTAATTGTCTGGCCTTGGTAAACTCCATTATATGTCTCGACTCTCCATGTTACTCCTGCCTAACTTCACATGGAACCTATGAAACATGGCCGGAAATTTGCAGAATAAAATGACTATTACTGAAAACATTTTCACTCATTTTTGAAACAATTTCAACAAACAAATGTTACTCCTTATTTTAGAAGGGCAAGCTGGCTAAATTATGCTCAGCCGTTGCATACTAGTATGGATGAGAGATGAGGATCAGCAGCTCCACTAATAACACCACCTTTGCTTTTCACTTGCAGCAGATTTTCCAATGCACTATTTGTTATAATCTCACCGGGGATCATTAATGGAATCCCCGGTGTATATGGACATATCAGCTCTCCGCATATCTCCCCGAGGCTGTTTTCGACACTCACTTTCCTTTTACTAGCAAAGAAGGCCTCTCTCTGGGCTTAAGCTCATCCTGGTATCTTCAAGGGATGCAGCAAAATGCTTGGTATCATCCACTATCTCTTCCCTGCCTGGAGTCGAAAAAGAAAGTTTCTGATAGATGCTTTAAACCTAGCACAAGCCTCTCAACATGTTCTCTACAAGTTCCTAAGGTAATCACAAATGTAATAGATCGCGTCCCAACAAGTTCTGGAACAACACCATATTCCCTGTATAAGAAGTCATCAGCTTCAAAACCCGACACACCAAGCTTCCATACACCAACAGTAATTCGCAAGGGATCAATAGCAGAAAAACTAGAAAAGCTTGGAAAATCAAGAACTGAAATCCCACAAACTTTATTGATCAGTGTTTTTGCTTCAACAGCCAATTTAATGGTTTCATTGAAGATAGTTTGTGGATTTTCACTTAGTTGTGCCCTAGCAGCATCTAGTGATGATAAGAGCAGATAACTAGGACTAGTGCTTTGAAGCATTTGAAGGCATCTGCAGATTTTTTCTCTATCTACAATATTTCCAGACATATGTAACATTGAAGACTGTGTCAAAGAGCACAACACTTTGTGAGTGGACTGTGCAGCTAGATCAGCTCCTTGACAAAGGGATGAACTTGGTAGCTCCTTATGAAATCCTAAGTGGGCACCATGGGCCTCATCAACGATTAGAGGGATATTGTGAGAATGACAAAGCAGGGATATCTCATCCAGGTTGCTGCAAATACCATGGTATGTAGGTGAAGTGATTAAAACTGCAGCTGCTTTTCGACCTTCCATTTCCAATTCCTCCGTTGCCTTTTCTACCTGTAATAATAAACCAGCTGAGTTTGATTTCATTCGGAAATAAAAAGAAGTCATCTTATGATACACACTCGCCATTCCATTAAAAATAAAAGACGTGTTAAATGTTGTAATTTCATATTATAATATAAACGTATAAATTAATTACAAAGTCTTTTTAGATGTAGTAGCTTTATGTATTATACATGTACATTTCCATTAGATACTGTGAGAGAGAGGGAGAGGGAGAGGGAGAGAAAGATAGGAACGGAGCAAGAGTAAGTAAAACAAAAAGAATACAGTATCTTTCCCAAAGAGGTTGAAGAGGATATAGGTTCTGTGTAGACCATGTGATCTTATGTGTAGGGACACAAAATCTCCTTCTACTAGTAAGTTCAAGTTCAGTTTTTTATCGAAAGTAAAATATCAAACTAAAATTCATCTCCCAGAAAACTTAAAAATGAAGACTCTAAAGTACAACCAATGGAGGAATCACAACTCCCATATCAGATGATCCTATTCTTATTATGTTCCCTAGAAGGAAAAAGAAATAATATTACTTTGAACTCAATATAAATGATCAGGTTTACAAGTTTCAAATAAAAACGAAGAGATGACTCAACTTAAAAATTATTGCACACTTGCCTGTGCTATAGTGATCCCACCAGCGATGTCCCAATCAAAATTATATTCAGGAATGATGTACTTTGGTATAGCACCAGATAAAACCATGGCAGAAATGGCTGATATATGTGAATTACGAGGGAGAATAAGTGTGTCTCCAGGTGAACAAGTAGCCATAATGGCTGCCTGGATTCCACATGTAGTACCCCCAACAAGAAACCATGTATCTGATGCTCCAAATAGTTTGGCAGCTTCTCTTTGTGCCTCTAAAATAGGACCCTCCGGAGAAAAGAGGATGCCAAGCTCTGGGAGCTCAGGTAAATCATGAAGGAAGGTTCTTCTGCCAATTAGTTGAGTCAACGATTAAGGTGCAGCCCGACCTCTGTTGTGCCCAGGGAAGTGAAAGCTCGCGGCATTTTGTTCTGCTGAAGCTTTTAATGCACTAACAAGCGGAGGGAGCTTATTTTGCTGTGCAGCTTGAGTATCAGGAACAACAATAGCATCCATCGTAACACATCTGGTGTTTTCTGTAAGATTCTTGCTAATGTGCTTGTTTTGTAGATGTACAGCGCTTTTTTCCTGCAAGAAATTTTATAACAAACCAGATAATTAGTTAGGTTTATTAATATTATGGCTCCAATATGAAGTTCGCTGTTGACACTCCTCAAACCTCGTACATAAGCAAATGAACTTCCCTTGTGTAGTTTATATTTTGAGGGGTCCTATAACCTATGTTTCTTTGTACTCGTCCATGAACACATAAAGAATCTTACACATATATGTATGAATCGGTTCATGACAAAGTAATCATTTCTTAGTGCCTTAACCATTTGAGTTTTCCAAAGGCATGGCAAGGTGTCATACTTAGGTCTGGCAAAATATGGTTATGGTTCCGTTTAAGAACTAAAACCATATTAACTATTTTTAATATGGGTTGGAACCATATACTTATAGTTCAAATATAAGTCGACCCATATTTTAAATTTCAAACTTACATTTATTATAATTCAATTAAATAAATTATTATTAGATATATCATGTACACATAATCTCTAAGCATTTTTTTTTTGGGTGGAGAGGCGGGGGGTGTATACATAATCAATTAATCACTGAATAATTTTTTTGGAGTTTGGAAAATGTGAATGTATACATAATCATTGAATATTATTTTTTTGGGGATGGGGATGGGGATGGGGATGGGGATGGGGGATGGGGATGGGGATGGGGGTGGGGTGGGGTACACATATATTAATTTTTATTTGGGGGTGGGCCGTTGGGTATACATAATCACTAAAAAAATTTAATTTTTTTTTTTTGGGGTGGGTGGGGGTGGGGTGAGGGTGTATACATAATTACTGAATATTATTTTTTTGGGTGAGGAGTTGGGGGTGGGGTGGAGGTATATACATAATCATTGAATATTATTTTTTTTGAATCAAAAATTTCTAAATTTGAGGGAAAAAAAACTTTGGATTTGGAATGAAATATAGGTCGAAAATAGTTAACCGGTTTGAACCTATATTTCTTTTTACAAATATGGTTCCAAACCTTACCCAACTTAAATAAATAAAAATAGTTAACTAACCCATTTGGTTTCAGTTAATATGGATTGACTCAATAATTAACCAACTATATTGTCAGGTCTAGCCATACTAATGAACTTGCATATTTGTGTAAAGTGGCAGCATTTAGACTCAGCCATGTGCAAACACTTGACATCCTGATAACTTTAAATTAGAAGTAAGCTATGCTTACTAGTTCTCAACTCTTTGGACAACAAAAACCTTCAGAATTTTAAGAATTGTTCATTTGACCAATTAGTTTTACCTAGGAAGCCATAGATAAGTGAAACCTTTGAGATGAGCCCTAAAAACTAAACCAATAAATATTTTGCCATTGAGAGGAGTTTAGCGAATCGTTGTTTCTGCATCTTATAATTGGATCATTTTCCACATCTTAACTGCCAGATCTCAAGTCCTACTTAAACACCAAAAAATGATTTGTTCAGGTAAATACTAACCTATACAATTTCAAAAAAATATTAATTTCCTACCAAATATATATTGTCATCGAGATTACTTATCTAGTGATTGTTTTGTTTTTCTATAAATGACCACAGAAATGTTCCTAGTAATATATTACTCTAAAATCTGTGTTGTTAGTCAACGATCTCACATCTTTCTTAAGACAGTTCTACTATATAGAATGAACGGGTTTGCATTAATTAATTTAAGTATTTTTACCCTAGCTTTGAGTTCCAAAAAATGAATTTCTATTCAACTTCTCCTCTGTCCTTAATAGGTCTCCTAATCCATTCCAACCTTTTCAGGCGAGTCCAAGACTTGAAACCCTTATTTCACTGCAAGTATATCCAATCGAATTCAAATCAACACTGATTTATAGATGTCTTAACTGTACTACATTGGCATGTCTATTCATTTCCAAAAGATTATACGGATTTACACCACTCTTGACGGAGAAATGGCAACTATCTCTCTTCAGCTTCAAGGTTTAAGACATCAAAGATTGGCCAGTATAAATTATAACTGTTAATGGAAGTGAAATAAAATTTGTAAATAACAAAAAGCCCAAAAATTCGACATGGGTTTGACCAAAGATTGCAACTTGGAGAAGCACAATTGCATATTTCAGTTGCTTCTACAGTTATCCTGGTGAACACAACTGGAAACATAAAAAGCATAACAAAAATCCTTTCCACAATTCAACTCGCTCAATTTTTTCTCATCATCACAAACAATAAGCTACATGAAGTATGAACACAAAGCAAAGCTACTAGAAAATAAATACCCACCTGACAATTACAAGCCCTTACTCCTTTGCTTGGCCTAAAACCCAAGTTACCAACAAAATTTAGACCGTAGCTCTGGAACAAATAGTAAAGATATAAGCTTTCTACATTCCCAAATAAATGATCACCGATTAGTCAAGTGTTAATCTTACCAAAACCAAAACAGCAGAAACCATTGATGTAAAAGGACGGAGGCGGGGTTGTGTGTGTGTGTGTTTGAAAAAGGATGAAGGTATCCAAAATCCAGATACCTTTTACTGGATTCGGGCCGTATTGAGTGGATTTCCTCACATTGTCATTCTTCTTACTGGATTTATTCTTCTTCTTCTTCTTGTTCTTTTGTTAAGGAATAAAACATGTGAACCGAACAGACATAAAAAGGAAGTGGGAGATTTTGGCTAAGGGCTTTTCTCACCTGGGCCTTCTTCCAGCTCAACCAAGATGAGTTCCTGAACACTCGATTCTTTTGACTTTGTGAGCATGTTTAAAAGTAGTTATTAGTGATAAATAAGATTTCATGTTAAATTAATTTGTAAGGAAAAAATGTTGTTTAATTCAATAATACAAAAGTATAATTTAAATGCAAATTAGCAAAATCTTAAAATGATATGATTCGTATAGCCGGAACTCCTTATCATCAACTATCATCTATATAAATAAGACTCTCATAACTTCTTGTTTTTTGTTCTTCGTTCTTATAACTTGATTATGTCACACCATAAAAAAAAATATAGGAGTTACTAATATGCACGATTAGATAAAAAAGAAGAAGAAGTTAATCTTAACATTTAAATTGATAAAATCTTGTTAATTTTTTATATTATTTTGTTACTAACTAATACATGGTGCAGAAGGGAAAATGATATATACACATACACATATATTTAAGATAAAATATATGTTATTGATTTTAATAATAATAATGTGTTTTGTATGGGATTCAAAGTTAAATATAATCATAACAAATTAAGACAAAATTGGTTAGAATCATCTGGTAGGCATTGGGCCATGCACCATCCATCCATCTTTATCTCTTTGTTCCCCCTGTGCATGTTTGTATGTATCCATAACGTAACGCAATCTTCAACTGCACCAATGACCAAACCAAACAACCTTCCGTCACACTCCATCCATATCACTACTCTAAACTAGTAGCATATCTACTCCTAGCTGTGTCTCGTGACTCTTATGGACGATGAGATTTATTTTAAATTTTAGATGACCCAAATAATTTATTGAATGAACGAAAAATTCAAAATCCTTTATATTTTATTAGATAGATTAACGTCATTTATATTGATGGACCGGATCCTCAATTTATAACTTTAAACTTTTAGATAAGTAGTTAGTTATTTAATATGCATAACGTTAATTTGTGAATTTCTAAAGGAAAATAAAGAACCAAGTACTTAACTTAAAGATGGAATAAGAGGAAAAATAAAAAACTTAAAAATTTTATATTGAATTGTTTGCGAGTTTGTAAAAAAAATACAAAAGATTTACTTAAATATATTTATTTTGATCAAATTCATCTATTTTTAGATGGTTTTTTTTTTTGGCTAGAGGAGTGATTCAATTTTTTGTTCATTTATTTGTTTTCCGTATTTTTAAAAACTCACAAGAGAAATTAGCTAAAAACTTAGATCCGTTTGGTAATTTTTTTTCTTCTAATTTTTGTCTATAATAATTGGTAGCAGAAAATGATATTTGGTAACTATTTCTGATTTTTAAAAGTGAAAACAAAATTCACTTTTAGCATTAAAAAATTAAAAAAAAAACACAAAATAATAATAACAAAAAGTATTTTGAATTTAACTAAAAATAACAAAAAAAAATGGTATGGATTCAACAATCTGAATCTGAAAAGGACAGTCCACCTCAGCTTAGCTCAGCTCAACTAAACTTCCACTGACGTAACAAACTAAACAAAATCTCCTCCACCTCCACCTCCACCTCCTCCTCGTCCAGGTTATCCCGCCTATTTCGATGTAGCCGTTTGTTACATGTATATATATATATATATATATATATATATATATATATATATATTGAATACGATTAAGTCGGTCTAATAGATAGATGGATATATATATAATCACCGCCTCTTCCGATTAACGGGTATATTTATTTATTTATCTCTTTCTCTCTATACTACTACTACTATATACACATACGTAACGTAAGTAGGAGGAAGAGGTTTTGAGTTGGGGGTTTTTTTAATTTATAAATAAACAGAGTTGTGGTGGTGGAGTAGAAGAAATAATCAATCGTTCGTGGGTTTGTGGGTTTTTAATGGAGAGTTGTGAAAATAATAATAATAATTATCAGAAGTCGGAGGAATCGCCGGAGAAGCATCTAGTCTTCGCTTACTATGTCACCGGTCATGGACTTGGCCACGCTACTCGCGTCGTCGAGGTAATTCATTTAATTATACATTCTGCTTTCTCTATTATTATTATTATTAATTATTATATATAATCCATCTATATATCTTTATTTATGCTAATTATTTTGAAATTAACATCTATATGCCTTTTATTTGATCAATGACAAACTTATTATTTCATATCTTTTAAATATTTGGATCTCAAAATCACAAGATCAGGAATTTTGATTCTATTAAAAAATGGAAATGATTATTTTAAAATAAAAAAAAACAATATATATCTAGATTAACAATTTTGGTATAATATAAAAGTTATTGAATTTTACAATTTAATTAATGAAATCGACATTTATTTCGATAATAATTAATGTCTGGAGGTTATATTGATATTGACCAATCGGATAATTCACCGGATAAATGAATATAGGATTTTAAATAATTGGGTACGGGACTAGAATATTAGACTTCTATCCAATCCCAATTGTCTTTTGATACGTTAAACCATTCTCTAGCTTTTAGACTGAAACTCTCAAGTTATGTAATGTATTGGATTTTGAAACTCCTGAATTTAGGAATCTTGATTTAAAACATAAGAATGGCACTGATTTTTAAAACAGAAAAAGAAAAGGGGACCACTGATCTTAAAAACCTGGGATTTATAATTCTTCCTATCATTTAAATCCTGCAAATATTCCTGAAAGAATCAAGATAGAAATAACCTGATGTGCCTGGTTGGTTGTGGGTGGTGGGTGTTGCATGCGCATGGTGTTTTTTTGGGTGCCCACTGCCCACCCTACAGTAGTGATTGCTGGTTGCTTGTTGGATCATGCTTAATACACAGTATGTGTGCGAAATATCTCAACTAATTACGTATACATAAATATAAAGAAATATACATGTGAGAGCATATCTATTTAAAAGTGGTCAAAACCACAACCACAGTTAAGAACAAAATCACTTTATGTCCACATGATAGCCGATTGCGTATAATTTCATTCTGCTGCTACATGATTTATGATGTTACGGTTGCACAGTGCTTTATGTAGTGTGAAGTATGTTGACATCCAAACCGAGTACAAATTTATAATTTGCTGACTCAGTATTATCTTTTTCATATTAATTCTTTGAATTATTCTATTCTTGAGATGTTTATGGTTGAGAAGTTGTGATGGCAGGTTGTTCGTAATCTCATTCTCGCTGGTCACGATGTTCATGTGGTTACTGGTGCGCCTGACTATGTTTTTACAACTGAAATACAGTCACCTAGACTTGTAATTAGAAAGGTCAGTTAGCTAAAATTGGTCCAACACAATGAAGAACTATTTTCTGAAGCACTCTAATCATAATAATATATCCATCTGTCTATTCTTTCTTCTTTCACACCTTAAATTAACAGTCGTAATTATTGATCTGAACCACTTAGAGGGTGTTTTCTTGATCAGAAAGCAGTAATATTAATGTGTAGGAATATATAATTGATAATCGAAAGACTTGCACATCTGAACCATCTTATTTGTTGATATTACTCTATAGACTGGATTTGTTCCATTAAAAAAGTAAAAGTATAACTTATCTAAAAGATACTCAGATGTCCCTTGTTACTCCCCCCAAGTTTTGCAAATAAAGTATTTGATTTCTGACTAACTATAAAATATTTTATGTAAGTAGTGACTAGTGGTGTTCATATGGATAGCATGAACATATGTTTGTGTGGTAGCACAGGTGCTATTGGACTGTGGAGCTGTTCAAGCAGACGCTTTGACTGTTGATCGTCTTGCTTCATTGGAAAAGGTAATACATAACTATTTTGTAAATTCTTGAACTCAAAGGTTCTGTTGCCTGGAATGACAAACGTTTCCTTGACAATTACTGCTAAAGCTATTCTGTATTGAATGATAAAGATCTTGGCAACTTCTATTAATTACAATATTTTGCTTACTTCCTTTTGGTCACAGTTCTCTATCATTCATTATGGTATTGTTGGTTGACTTTAATTTTTTTTTGTTATAAAAAATCTAGTATTCTCAGACGGCTGTGGTACCCAGGGAATCTATTTTGGCAACAGAAGTTGAGTGGCTGAAATCTATTAAAGCTAACCTAGTGGTATTGGAATGCTCCCAGCTACATTTCTTCTTTTCAATTTATGATATGAAATTGTAACACAGACTGTAGTTAGTATTAAATTTCTAATTTACTGATTTTGAAGGATTTTCTTTCACCTTTGATGGGGGCACACATATATGTTAATGTTGATTACAATATATGTTCCACTTAATAATAGGACCACTATTGTTGATATTATTGTTGAATGGATATAGGTTTCAGATGTAGTTCCTGTTGCATGCCGAGCAGCGGCAGATGCTGGAATTCATGCTGTTTGTGTCACGAACTTCAGGTATGATGGTAACTGTTATACACTGGACCTATGTATTATCTGCTTAATTCGTTGAAATGTATTGATAATTCCTCATAATAGGACCAAATAACACTTTGAATTGATAATCTAGAATGAATGTGTTGTGATGTTTATTGTTAGAAAAAATCACCTTCTCAAAGTTTGTTGTCTTTGATAAATTAAATGGCCAAAATATTAGTACATGCAAAACAAATTAAATTTGTAGTTTCACCAAAATAATACCCATTGTAGGAAATTATGAGATAGAAATAACCAAGCAGAAGACACCAAGAGTTTTACGTGGAAAACCCTCTAAAAACCACGGGATAATCTTCGAAAAATCCACTATAATAAACTGAGAGAATACAAAGATATCTTAATTTGAATAAACACTCAAATTACCGTGATATTGTTTAATCTTTTTTCTCACCTTCTCAAAGAGATTTTTCTTGGATTTTCTCTCTCCCACCCTTTCTCCTCTCTCGGATGAGTTTAGCTCTCCCCCTCTCTCTGCTCAGCTTGCTTCGGATGGGTGTGTCCCCTTATAACAAAAGGCCAAAGCCTTTTGTTGATTGCCCACCACCCTTTTCCACCTTGAGATTACTACATATCTATATATATAACATATGTTGGCAACCTGCTTAGGAAAAATGACTGCTTAAGGCATTAACAACTTTGTGGCCCCACAGACAACTTTTGGTTGCCCAACGCAAGCATTCCTGCTAATGCATATTGATCAATACTTTTTTCTTAGTCTCATGGGTGGGTCCCACATAAGCCTAACAATCTCTCCCTCCAAACCCATGAGAGTAGATATTCACTATGACCCGTCACTTGGAGTCGAAACCCAACTCTTGGTAAAAATCGTTTCAACCATGGCATTCTTTTGTAGACAAAACAAACACCGCACTCTTGGTAAAAACTCGTAAAAGTAAACAAAACCAGTAGATTTCTTATCTTGAAACCTATTGCCATTTACAATAACCTTCCCGAGAAGAAAGAGCTCGCGAGAAAGCTCGTCAGTGGTTCTCGTTCCAATCGCCATCGTTCGTCTACGCGTGGTGTCCCCCCAAAAGTAAACATCCAAATAGATCCTGTAGATTCTTATCAACTATGCTCCAACCTCGGATTGTTGGTGAGGAACATTATGAAACTGCGCAAAGGGTTAAGCAAACCTTACAAAAGGCACACCAAACCACAACAACTCACTTGGAGTTAATCTCAACGAAGTCTTGACTCAACTCAAGCTTCTTGGAAGTTTTAACTTTTTTCATGCCCGACTTTATTTCATCGACATGGCTCTTCTCGATGGGAGGATCTAACTCAAACTTGACAAATTTTTTGCTCTTGTACTCATTTAAAGTGAAGATTCTTTTCGCAAGACTTTTCTTTCTTGCGTGGCTTTGTACCACATCTTTTACTCATCTTAACAGTGTAAAAAAGTTTACCTTCTTTCCTCTAGTCACCACTAGAGACCCTTTAGTGAGCTTCCACTCACTTTCACCAAAAAACTGCTATAACCATTCTTATTAAGCTTACCAGTAGACATCAAATTAAGGCGAACATGTCTAATTTCTCTAAGCATCAACATGCCATCATTGTTAGTCTTCAGATAAATATCTCCAATGCCAATAACCTTGGATGCACTAATATTTTCCATCCGTACATAGTCAAAATCACCATTAGTATAGGATGTGAAGATCTCACCATGCAAAGTAGCATGGAACGAAGCACCAAAATCAATAATTTATTCATTAACTTGGCACTTAGGTTTACATCACTAACAATGGCTACATCAACGTTAAATAAATACACAATCGAGTCCTTATCCTCATATTTTTCCTTAGATTATTCATTCTTTAAATATCTGCACTCTCGCCTTATATGACCCGATCTCTGGCAGTGAAAACAAATTTTCCTCTCAACCTTTTCCTGAATTTTTCATTTTCAAGATAGTTTCTCTTTGTTTCTGCCACTATTCTGCGCGACAAAAACTTATGTTTGTGTCTTAAAATTCATACCTTACTTCTTTCGTCTCCTCATTATAGAGTTTGACTATCTGCATGGCCAGCTTTCCTTCCGGAGCTGAATTACTTAGAGACACCACCAAAGTCTCCCAACTATTTGGCAAAGAACTGAGAAGCAAAATAGCCTAAATCTCATCATCAAGATTCAACTTCATGGTGGAGAGTTGGTTCACTAAACCTTGGAACTTACCCGTATGCTTCCGACACATTGCTCCCGTCTTTGTATTTCAAGTTCACAATTTTCCGAATCACAAAAGTTTTATTTTGTGCATTATTCTTTTCGTACATAGATTCTAGTGTTGTCCATAGAGTATGAGCATTCGTCTCTTGCAAAACATATGGTGGAACACACTTTGATCAATTCACTGTCGGATATGACCAATAATTTTATTTTTTGCATTCTTCTTTTCATACATAGACTTTAGTGTTGTCTGAGTATGATCATCCGTCTCCTGCGAAACGTGGCACACATCCCACTGACCAATAATCTTCTTGTTCATCTTTTCCTATTCAGCCTCAGATTTAGTCGCGAACTTCTTTCCTTCGAGCTCTAACGGATCATACAAATCCTTATTGATATCTTCCATTCTTCGCTTCCAAACTGTGTTACTCAAACTCGCTATTTTTTTTGGGTGGGGTACCTGTGTCGACACGACACGACAATATGACAAAAAGGATTAAGTATGGGATCCGACCGTAGAAATCCGGATACGGTTGTTTTTGCAAGTGGTTCCCGTTGATCGGAGAAGAAGAAGAGACGAGGAGGAAAAAGGAAGAAGAAAGAGAAAAGAAAAAGAATAGAAAAAGTGGGAGAAAAGGAAAAATACACTGGTTTCTAGCTTGGTGTGGTCCAGTTGGTTTGGACTGATGACATTGGGACTCATGGTTATTTCCCTCAGCTTTGGATTGTTATACTCATTTGAATTTGCTGACCATGATCCATTTCAGCTGTATGGTTTTTTTAACCCACGTGGACCTTGTAATTTATTACTTTTGCTAGACTATTCACGTGGGTTGGTTTTGATTGGTGGGCTAGTTTTTGGTTCACTTGCTCTTTGCAATTTTGGATGGGCTGTTGGGCCTAGTCCGTGGAACTGTTTATTTTTAGTATAGTAATTTCAATGTTTTTATTTGCCTAGCCTCGGGTTGTGAGGTTTATTTTTTAATATAAACAATTCGAACAAGCTATGCCCACGTGAACAAGTTGACCAGCATATGACTAGATAAAGAAAAGGAAATATTATTTATTCATACCACTTTACTTCCAAAACAAATCAGTGGTTATGCCAAAAGGCACATCAAAGAGCCGTAAAAATGTTCCATTCTTTTAATGTAAAAAATATTTATTATTTGACATTTAAATTTAAAATATAAAAACAAATATTTTATGTCGTATCCCTGCTCCCACGTCCAAATTAGGATTCGTATCTGCGTATCATCTATTTTTTGACTTCACGTGTCCAACACCTAGATTCGTACCCACATTCGATTCCCGCACCCGAGTCCGAGTAAACACAGTTTACTGATTGAAAATTTTGGAGAGGTCAATTTAATTATGGCTCTGACTGATTCCTCCATAAAATTTATCGAAAAACAACTAAGTAAATAACCTTAGCTTTGATACCACTTGTTGGGAAAAATCACCTTCTCAAAGTTGTTGTCTTTGATAAATTAAATGGCCAAAATATTAGTGTATGCAAAACAGATTAAATTTCCAGTTACAAATAATCAAGAACAAGACACCAAAATTTTTACGTGGAAAACTCTCTAAAACTAAGAGGTAAGGCCACGGGACAATATCCAAAAAATCCACTATGATAAACTAAGAGAATACAAAGATATCTTAATTTGAGTAAACACTCACATTACTCAAATTACCTCACCACAGTAACCTGTGATGGAACCCAAACTACACACCCAGTTGTTCAACCTTTTTCTCTGTACTTTTCTCTTTTGGCTTTCTTTATTTATTCCATTCCCACTGCAGATGGGTTTTGGTACATCATATTCATGCATTTCTGATTCATGTGATGGTATTGATACTTACGAAAGGTGTTCTATTTGCTTGTAGCTCCCTTTTGATGACCGGATACTATAAATCTATATATTCGTTTATTTCCCCAGTATAACTTGAGAACCCCCAATTCCATGCTCTAAGCTGATAGTTGAGTGGCTTTACGCTTTTGCACCTCTTTAAATTCCTGTGTTGGTGGGTCCCTTAGCCACTTTTCCAACTTGGATTTTCTCTCTTCCCACCCATTCTCCTCTCTTGGATGGGTTTAGCTCTCCTCACCCATTCTCCATTCTGCTCAGCTTGCTTCGGAATGGTGTGTCCCTTTATAACAAAAGGCCAAAGCCTTTTGTTGATTGCACACCACCTTTTTCCACCTTCAGATTACTATATATCTATCTATCTATATATATATATATATCATATGTTGGCAACCTGCTAAGGAAAAATGAGTGCTCAAGGCATTAATAACTTTGTGTTCCCACAGACAACTTTTGGTTGCCCAACGGAAGCATCCCTGCTAATGCATATTGATCAATCTTTTTTTTCTTAGTCTCATGGGTATAGGACCACAAAAGCCTAACATTTATTTGGGTATCAATGGAATCCAAAGTGAGAGCCACAAAGATAAGATTGATTACGGTGTTATTGTGCTGCCTTTTTTAAAGGTTGTCTTCCAACGCAAATGGTGGGTTAGTTCCAATGAAGGTATGATAGAGAGATGTTGATGACATATTGACAATACCAATTTTAGACTTGCTATTGTTTTAATCCTAGTTTTGATATAATTTCATTGTTTTTAAGTTTTGGCCTTTAACTGTGTAGCATCCACTTGTAACTTTATGATGTGAGTTGGAAAACGTTGAATCTTTCTCAAACCTCTTCTTCCTTTTCTTTTCAACTATTGCAGTTGGGATTTCATATATTCAGAGTATGTAATGGCTTCTGGATATCACAATCGGTCAATTATTTGGCAGGTAAATGTCTAATCTTTTATGCATTTACATAGTCCAGACCCTAAGAACCTCAAATTAACTATTTTTTTAGCATGGAACTATTGCGTCCAATATTTTGACTGGAAATGAAAACCTAACTTTGTCGATTTCAATTATCTGCAATTTCTGCGAGGATCTCTGCTCGAAAGGAAGCACTGGCTGTTATTGAAATTCACCTTTTAGCCATTACAATATTAGAATGAAAGATTTTAAGCTTCTTAAGATCCCGTTTACGCCTTTACGGCCATTGTAATTTCATAGCATTATTCACAACGAGAAAGTATTTGAGTGCTAGATGATAATAGCCTGTCTTCCTCCTTATAGGTTTATCGGCACTTGTAGTAACCTTTGTTAAAGTACGTTTTATTCTTATCATTCAAGTTTGTATGTTAAATTTAAACTATTAGAGAATGAGTCTTTATGTGAAAATATTCCCTCGTGTTAAATGTGAATCATATTGCACACACCAATTAGAGTGCAGCACTAAGAACCTTAGTGGAGGACCAAATGCAAGTGTGAAGGCTTGAACCCAATCATTGTCAATTAGTTTAAGGTTGGATACTTCAACAAACTTTTAAATGTGAGAATTGCATTATATATTAGGTTCTTTCATTACTTTCTCAATTTTCTTTAGCATATATTGGTATGGGCTTGACCTGCAACTTCATTTCAATTATATTTGTTTAAAAGTAATTAAGGATTGCTAATTATATTTATATAAGTGATTTGACCACTTTTTTTTTTCATTTGTTCTTGAATTTTTTAGATAGCCGAGGATTATTCTCATTGTGAATTTCTAATTCGCCTTCCAGGATACTGCCCAAGTATGTTGGTTCTAAAGCTCAATGATCTCCTTGATTATTTATTATTTTATATCAACTATATGATCTTGTACCACATTCCACTATTGGGTTGCTTTACATTAGATTTATCTTAATATACTTATTTGGATGAGGTTTTCTCTACTTGTTTTTGAGATATAATACTTTTTCAGTGCCCGCGTTTCGTGATGTAATTGATATACCCCTTGTTGTAAGGAGGCTGCGCAAATCTAGAGCAGAGGTTTGTCTTGTGGGACTTTGTCAAGTGATCTGTATTTGTAATAATTTCTCGGAAAGCCTTCCACTAATCTCATTTTTATACAGGTTAGGAAAGAACTTGGGATTGGGAATGATGTGAAGGTTCTTATATTTAATTTTGGAGGCCAGGTATAAAGTTTATATTGATGATTATGTTTTTTGAAATTCCAAAATTTCCATTTCAGATTAAACTATGGTAAGGATTCTATCTTCTGTAAAACATCATTAGTTTCTTCTTGCTGAGGATATTATCTTGGCAGTTAGGGTTTTGACTTTATATCTTTTGTCAATCACCTGCAGCCAGTTGGGTGGAAGTTAAAGAAGGAATATCTACCTACTAATTGGCTATGCTTGGTAGGTTTATTTGGGCTGTTCTTTTAAATATTTTCCCTCTAATGCGTTGAAACCTGCAGTTTGTGGCAAGATGAAAAACTCCTTATATTACATGATATAGGTTTGTGGTGCTTCTGAAAGGCAAGAGCTTCCTCCAAATTTCATAAAGATGCCAAAAGATGTTTATACACCTGATCTGATTTCAGCTTCAGACTGCATGCTTGGTAGTGTTCCTATAAATTTAAAGAACTGAATGGTTTTTAATACTAAGCTAAATTATGAACCTCTCTTTTATATTTTCTCTGTCAGAAAAATTGGATATGGCACAGTTAGTGAAGCTTTGGCATACAAATTACCATTTGTGTTCGTACGCAGAGATTATTTTAATGAAGAACCATTTCTTAGGAATATGCTTGAGGTACAGTGATTTTCTTAATGTACTTTTTTTTTGTTGCTCAAAACAGTTATTAAGCTTTTTACATAGTAAATTTAGCATATCTTACTCACCTCTTGTTTCCTTTTTTTCCTTCTCTTTGAAAGTTCATTAATGGAGGTGTTGAGATGATTAGGAGGGATCTGCTCACAGGACAATGGGAACCCTACCTCGAGCGTGCGATTACTTTGAACCCCAGCTATCAGGGGGGCATCAATGGTGGTGAGGTATGCCACTTCTCAAATTAATTCATCTTTCATGGTGGTGTCACGTATGCCACTTCTCAAATTAATTCATCAATGGTGGTGAGCTATGCCACTTCTCATATTAATTCGTCTTTTGTTTTTAGAATCTTAATGGCCTAAATATGATGCCCAAAGCAGTATCACTGGTCAATGCTGGTTTTCTTTGGATGGTTAACCCATTGTCCCCTGTTAATACGAAAACAAGTTATTTAATTGCAAAAAGCTGTCATGATTTTATTATTATTTATATATTTCAAGTATTTAGCTTCTTGAACCTTCTTCATTTTCATGGTACAATCTTTAAAAAGAAATAAAGTGAAGATGAGAAATAAAGTGATGAAGAGTCTTTTTTTTACTGCTCCTACTAAATATTTGGCATTTTTATATTTCTATATTGTATAATAGATCTGTAGATGTTAACAAAGGAGGTCCATTATTTGGATTTAAGTTATGCCAATCTTTTTATTCTTTTTTTTTCCTTTGGAAAGAAACAAGGGGATGTGGAGGCCCAGGAACAAAGATTCCAAATATTGCATGCCTCGTTTGGACCAGACCCCAAGTATATATCGCCAATATGGTATCTCTATTTTCTTAGAAACGTAAGATATTGCTACTAAGCAACGAGAAATAATAGAATCAAATGGGAACAGGTCTGGTGGAAGCCTGAAGGTGCAGTCAGTCACCTGACCACGAACCCCCTGCAGCAATTGTATCTAATCCTAATATTTCACTTTCCTCAATTTTATTCCTACATTCTCTTTAACCCTTTTTGAGATACTTAAAACTTTTTCTTCTTATAACTTCTATAAATTAAATCTGAAGACTAGGCTCTATTAACATTTTTATATTCATATTAAATAGAAATTAAAAGTATTTCCTTATATTATATTCTTTTGTCATAATTTAAACGTCACTCCAATAGATGAGCTAGTATAATTTTTCTTTTTTTCCTTGTGTGATGTTTGTGTGGAGATTTTAATCCTTCTTAGCTCTCCTTTCTAATAATAACTTGTAAAGTTAGCTAAATAGAGAAAAATTAAAGATCATTCGAAAACTTGCATTTATACTATTAGCCACATATGGCGGGGAGGGGGTGAGAAGAAACTTTCCTGGCCCCATGTACTGTTTTATTTAGTAAGTTTTTAGTTCTTTTATTGTATGCTCAATTCTTCCTTCTTTATCATTAGGTGGCTGCAAGCATACTACAGGATGCAGCTATTGGTAAAATTCATGCATCGGATAAGGTAAAATGATGCTTACTTACATTCTATGTTACCACGGACTCTTTACTTTGACAAGGGGTGTAAAAAATTGGCATAATTGAGGAGTACCCATGTCGGACTCTTCGAAATACTGTGCCAAGGACACTCCATCCGAGTCTGTGTAACATACATAGCTTACATTTTCTTTGAAGAAATTCAGGTTTTGGACATAATTTTGTTCATTTTATAATACATGCATATTTCTCTGGAAAAGCTTAGCGGACCCAGGAGGTTGCGAGATGCAATCATACTTGGGTATCAACTACAAAGAGTTCCTGGGAGAGATATCTTCGTCCCGGACTGGTATACACTGGCACAAGATGAACTTAGTTTTAGGACTCCATTGCCAACCGATAAAACAATCAAAAGTAACTTTGTTTCGGAAGAGTAAGTTCTTATTTTCTGCTTTGTTTTGGAAGAGTTAGCTTATTCGTTCATGTCTTTGTTATTATTTATTTAATTGTTTGTGGACAATTTTGTTCTTTCCATTCTTTAATTATGTTTTGTAGAACCAAAGACTTTGAAATTCTTCATGGTGATCATCATGACCTTCCGGATACAATAGCTTTCTTAAAGAACCTAGCTGAACTACATTTTGCATGTCTACCTGAACATAAGCAGCAAAAACGGGAGAGTATGGCTGCTGCTTCTCTTTTCAACTGGGAGGTATTAAAAGTTCATTAGTATTTTTGATTATGAAATTATTTTGCGGTGCTTCTCCATTACAACCCCCCCCCCCCTAAATTTTCTGATACAAGTCAGATTCTCATATAATCAAGAAACAACAGTACAATAACATATCCATCTTTAAGGTTATATTATCATGGGATGGAAAGACTATGGATAGATATGATAAAGGGAAAAAAAATACTCAAGTTCCTGTTGGTCGGAAAACTGATCACTAAACACGCGCAAGTATACGCGGTCTAACAAGTAATACAGTGATAAGTAGAGTGTTGTACCCACGAGGAACTATCACTAATATTTACCAAATACCGACTATGTATCGCTAAAGTCTTATTCGAACAACAGTAAATGGAAGTGTGATTAATCTGGTTAACTAATTAACAAAGCAAGTAAATGGATAACGAATGATAATCTAAGGAAATACAAGCTAAGGTCACAACTTCACCCACACACAGGCATTCTGTCGAACACCTTGCGTGTTATGTTTCATCAAACTAGCTACCCTTCTCTCTTTGGTCTTAATGGTCACGACAATTTGTCGACCGAGAACACATAGGTGCCTATGCACCTCACAAGGTGTATGCACAAACATATCATCTCAGATCTACCCAAAGGGAATAGAATGTAGAAAGGCGTCCAAGCTAGATGATCCTGATCCTATAAGTCTATGCGAATCAATCATAACAAGGATTTAAGCAAAGGTTCTCAATTAGGTCGCATGAGGCGCACATATATATGTCTATTCTACGCACAACTTATGCAGTCGAAACCCACAATCACATGCCAATACATTCAGGTGTAAATCTACAATTCTTCTGTCGATATCATGTAAATTACCAAAATCATCACTAATGTCTTAGCGAGAATCACTAAGCATAAATATATCGAACCAAATCATATGGTGCCAACCAAAGAGATAAGACAGTCAATTTAAATAACAAATGGTTCCATTATAACCTTAGAGCAAATATTCAGCTTATAGCTATTGAATAAAATACAAGTAGCAATAAAGACAACATTTATGGATTACAATCATAGAGAAGATAAATGGATAGGAGAAACTCTGTCAAAGCCCCTTCAGTCTCCAATCAAACCGCTCAAATCAAGCTTTCCACTCTGTGTCACTCGTTGCTCTTGAGCTCCAAAGAAATACAAACTTCTCCCTAATCTATCTAATCTATATTTACAAACATCAACTAAGATCTAGAGAGAGAAAATACAAAAGAAAACTAAATTAAGCTAAGCTAACCTAAAAACTATGATATACGATGTCTGTTTTTGTGAGAGAGAGGAGCTTGTTTCTGATATATGCGCCTTTTTGCCTCAAGCTAGATCAAAAGCACTTGGTCTCGCACAGGCACCAGGAGGTCGCATATTGTGGCGTGACGATAGATTTCGAGAGTGTGGCGCCACACTGCAGCCGCCACGTGCAACAAAAAGACCGGAGCTTTCGTATGCAGTGCATGAGTCCAAACAGGAGAGTGGAGCTGCTGCATGGTCTTGTCGACGTAAGGTAGGGCAAGGAGGTGGGCGCATGGCGCCGAGTCTAAGCATTGGTCAACAGGCCATGCATGGCGCCAGTGTATAGGAAATTACAGTTTTGCCCCTGAATGCTAGAAAACACCTAATAAGCCCTGCAATATGTCAATTAAGCACAACAACACTATAATCATGTAAAAACATATAAACTCTACTAGAACAGGCAACTATTTAAGTCATAAAATATCCGATTCGCGGGTATAAATCCCACTCATCAGTTCCTCCTTAGGTTGGAAATATTACTTAAAAGTGATAAACAAATCTTACAGCCTGTATTGCTCACCATCATCAGCTTATGTGTGTTGATTGAATTTGATCCACACTCATCAATTTGTGCTCTATTGAGTGCAACTAAACTTTACTGTCGTAGAAAACCACTTTGAAATATTCTCACATTAACTGTGTCACGGAATATGCACGAAACAAGTCAAGTCTCCATTCGTAATTTTCTCTAATAATTATGATGATAGTCTATTTTTTCCTTTTTTTTAATTATTGTTGCTATTTTTCTTTTTTTTTTTTCTTGTTGCTAGTTTTTCTTCTTATCTATTATTGTTGATATTTGGTCTTGCAGGAGGAAATATTTGTGGCAAGAGCTCCAGGAAGATTAGATGTGATGGGAGGGATTGCAGACTATTCAGGAAGTCTTGTTCTGCAGGTTCTCTCTCTCCTTGTTTCTCTCTCAGTATCTGTTTATCTTGTTGGGGTTGGAGGGAAGCTCTCTTTCATTGTTGTCTATCTGGGAGCATTCTGAACCACTCTGCTCTATGTTGATAAATGCAACTTCAACTGTACCTAAGCTTTTTGTGGGCGCCTCAGTGGTTCCTCCCTTATGGGTGTGAATAACTTCGAGGTTTCAAGTTATGATATCCTCTCATTCTCTTCTCTCTAAAATAATGTGATATTTTATCTTTCTATATCTCTCAGATGCCAATTAGAGAAGCATGTCATGTTGCTGTTCAGATGAATCATCCAAGCAAGCAGAAGTTATGGAAACATACCCAGGCTAGGCAGCATGCTGAAGGACAAGGAGGGACCCCTGTTCTTCAAATTGTCCGTAAAGATTTCGTCTTTAAATTCATTATATCACAAGAATTTTGATATGAAAACCTGTGTTTGGTGAAAGTGCATTTATTTAAGTTGGGCGATTGTATGAATATATTTTTAGGATAAAGTTCTTATTTGGCTCCACTCTGGGCTGCTTTGAACAGTAGGTAATTGGCATGGAAAAAACAGAAAGAAAGAAATATTATATTTAAAATCTTAAATGGTATTAATGTACATTTACACCATTTTTTGGCTGTAATCTCCTGGACCCATAATCCCTAAGCAGATACGTTTGATACTGTGTGCCAACTCATTAATCTCTCTTTCTGCAGTAGTTAAAGCCATGTGCTTAATTCACTACTACTTATTTGCAATTTGGTCATTTGACTCAGGTATCTTTCGGGTCAGAATTAGGTAATCGTGGGCCAACTTTTGATATGGATTTATCTGATTTCATGGATGGTGGGCAGCCAATATCATATGAGAAGGCGTACCAGTACTTTGCTAGAGACCCATCCCAAAAGTAAGCAACTTTTCTAGTACATCTGTTTCTCTTTGATTCACAATATTATGCAACAGAGTCACAAATAATAAGGATTATTTTATAGGTGGGCAGCATACGTTGCTGGGACAGTTCTAGTACTAATGAATGAGTTGGGTGTTCAATTTGAGGACAGTATCAGCATATTGGTGAGTTTTCTGTATTTTCTTCGTAATTGATATGTATTGTTAATATTAATTATATTATATTTACCCGAGAGAGCCTAGCTTTTAAATGTTGAGTATTTTATCCTGAATCAAAGAAAAAACTATTAGTTTGGAGTGCATTTAAAGTAAAATTTGACTGACATATTGATAAATCATAACTAAAAAATGGAGAACATTTATATTTCCAATACAGAAGTTCTGCTAATCTAAATTAAATGGAAAAAAACTTCATATGTTAATGTAAAATAACTATACAACACAAATAGTTTTTTTAGAAAGCCCATGCCTTATCTAAATTAGCTTATTCTACAGAGTTTTCTTTCCCGTTGTACTGTTTAGAGGAGGTAGGTAATTCTTCTTCTTTTTTACCTTGGATCTTTGGATGAATAAATCTGTCCACGTTCCTGGTACTGTTTCAAAAAAAAAAAAGTTTGTAGGGAGAAATTGAATTTTTTGAGACAAAATTAAAAGATTTTAGAGAGAAGTGAATATGTAAGATAAATTCAAGGTTTAGGACTAATTTGATTGGAATAAGTTTATTAGACATAGCCATAAGGTGGTGTTTGATAAAATTTTATAATTAAGATCTAAATAATTTAGAAGTCTGAATAAAATAGAGAGTGTGTTTGAAATAGAGACAAAATGAAAAAGTTTGTTTGATAATTGAACTTTTCAAAACATCTGAATAATAGTATTTGACTAATTAACCTTGTAAATTGTTTTAAATAATTCAAACACTTTTATGAGAAAATTTATGATATACATTACCAAAATATCAATTTTAGTGAAAATATTAATTAAATAAGTAAATATTAAATCCAATTTAGAAATTTTATACTTAAATAAACTTTATACAAACTTTAATATGTATAAAAACATTTAAAGATAATTATAAGATGAGGTTTTATTTTAATTTTTTTTTTTACAACATAACTAAGGTTGTGTTTGATAAATTTGGGAATTAAGATCGAATGATTATAATGTATTAATAAATTAGATCATTTGAATGGTTATGATTCGAATCTAAAAAATTGTTTGATAACTAAAAAAAATTGTCTCTTAATGACATTATTTTACCATTTTAAAGGGTAAAATTTTATTTAATAATTTTAAATATTCAATTTAATAAAAATGAGTGCATAATATTATTGAATATATTTATATAAAAAAAATTATCAAAAAATTGAATTAAGAGGTACCTCTTAATTATTAAGATTTTATTTTCAGTTTTATCGAGGAAGAGATGATTCGGATGTAACAAAAAAACAAACAAAGGACACGCCTCTTAAGAATAAGAGATGGGGATCGGAGTAAAAGAAAGGGATCTATCCATGGGAATTGCTTATATTAGGGATCACATTTGGAGGATCTAAGTACAAAGCGCAAAAAAATTGTCATCATCTGCTGATTATGAATGAGCGGAGGATCTATGGGGCTGGAGGAAGAAGATGATCTCACCGAAGGAAGAAAGGCATGCTTTTAGAAGAGATGTGGGGCTGGAGAAAGAAGGGAATCTCGCCGAAACTTTTATCGGAACGGAGAAAAAGAAATCAATTACAAATATGTGAAGTAATTTTATTTATTCTTTCATATGCGAGGGTACTCAGTGTAATAAGGAATTCGGATGTTCCTCTCACCGATACAGATATGGTTTGATGTCTTAGCGAAATAGAAGCTTACAAAGGCAACCATTTTTTTAACAAACAAACATTTGCGTCTATGCGAAACAGAGACTGTAGTTTTCATAGACAATTAGATGTAATCAAACACCACCTAAATCCAGTTAAATATAAGTTGAATTTGTCCCTTACAATTTATGTACATACCTAGCACTACCTAGGGGGTGGGTTGGCATTCAATTTGGTATTTTTGGTTTTGGGCATTCAATTCGGTATTTTCGGTTTTTGGGTAATCGATACCGGTTCTGTATCGGTAAAATGATAACGGTATATATTTATATATATATATCTATATTCCGTCTTTGGCATTTTTCCTTTCCTTGAGTGCAAGCAGATGAAGGATGGTGGTGAAGAAGCCATATATTATACATATAATATAATATATGATAGTACCTTTTTCAACTCATAGGTGGCAGGAATCAAACAAGATGAAAATCAAAACATCACCATTCAATCATAACAGTACAATAAGTAATATCTTCTAAATAAATTAGAAGATTTAAAATTGATATAAATCTATTTTACCCATGAGCTCTAACATAGAATCACAGTTTGAAATTTAGGATTTCACTTACCGAATTAGAAAATGAATATGAGAGAGAGAGATTGGATGACATAGCCATATATATATATATAATATAATATATGATGTGGGCAGCAATGAATTTGCAGTCAAGAACATTGTATAGATCCAAAGCTTGAGAAGCAAAGGCCATGGCTTGGATTTGCATCTTTAGTGGCATATCTGTGTGACTCTGCTATCAAAGACTTCCCTTCCAGGAACCTTGTTATTCTTATCTTAAAAACCAAACCCAAAACAGAAGGAAAAGAAACTTTCTGTTTATTTTGCTCTGCTTTTTTAGTTGCTCACTCAACCGGTACAAGAATGGGTCTAACCGGTACCGGTATTGGTACATATATTCGGACACTTTTGGTAACCAGTTCAGTACGGTTCGGACCGGGTTTTTACCGATGCACAATCCTAGCACTACCCATAACATATAAAGTAGGCATGTTAACCTTATGCACCAAAGGTGCTACCTCTTGGGAGCATGTTAGAATCCATATAGAAACAAGGTGCTTCTTTTGTGAGCATGTTAAAATCCATGCAGAAACAATGTTTTGATTATTTATTCATACAAAAGAAACAACTCAACATCATTCTTATCCAACTACTTTTTATACTCTACATTCAACACTAATCCAATATATTTCCCTGTTTAATAAGAAACAAAGTTATACTTACAGAAGGATAAAGAATAAGTCCATGTCTTAATCTTATTTTGTAGTTCTGCAGGATGTAATTTCTGTGGCTTAATTAGAATACATAATAGTTCATGATTAAATAACGAATCTACTAATCCTTTTATGTATTTAAATAGTAAAAGAATTTGCTTGAACTCCCAGGTAATTTCTGGAGTTCCAGAGGGCAAGGGAGTATCTTCTTCTGCTGCAATAGAAGTTGCCACTATGTCTGCTATTGCCGCTGTTCATGGTACTAGTTTATTTTGATGTTATTTTTTTATCATTAAATATGTCTGATCTATCTCAAATTCAAACTATTATACTAGATCTGTTCATTCGACCTTACACCTAAATTAAATTTTGAGTACTAGTTATGATATGTAAACTAATGGAAAAGCTAATTTAAAGAAAGGTAGATCTAGAGTATTCTCACTTTCATGGTGATGAGGACAAGAAGAAATTTACATTTATTTTCTAAAAGTTTTGTTAAGTTTAAATTGGGGAAAATTGATGTAATTTTTAATTACTTATTTATTAGTGGGGTTTATAATATTTATATTTATTATGATATATTATTATTTAGTTAGAGTGTCCTTTGGTACTTTGGTACTTTTAGTACTTTTATTGTTTTACAAGTAATATTAGTTTTTTGAGTTTTAAATAATATTAGTGCAAAGCCTCACCCAAGTTGATTTATCTTGTTTTTTATAAGTATTTTCAGAAATTAATCCTCTTCAAAATTTGTCGTACATTACATGGCTTACCTTTCACTAAACCTATGTGTAATAATCCCTTTCGTCCCTAAATTTGCACACATATTTAGAAAAGTAAAAAGTAGACGAAAGAGAGTAAAAAAATTCCAAATTTATCCTTAGTGGCCCCACAAGATTATATAAAGTGATGATCATTTTTTATTTTTTTAGACTAATGGACCCCACTAAATGACATATTTGCACATTTTTCCTTTCACTTTATGTATTATTTTTATTTTTTTAGACTAATGGACCCCACTAAATGACATATTTTCCTTTCACTTTATGTACTTTATCTCATCTTTTTGGGGACAAAAAAAATTGTACATTTTAGTCACCCTTTTGGGGACGGAGGGCGTAGCTGATAAGTTTTGAGTCTAATACAGATATTGGAATGCTCTTCTCCACTATACTTGTGATTATGGTCCTCCTAAGTGCTATACTTTCTTAGTTCATCTATAAAATCTTCTTATATAGAAAAAAGGAAGGAGATTAATCCTCAAAAATGATAAGAATATCTAGATAATAAAGTCTTTGACATAGAGCATAAAATGTGGGCTTTATCCAATTTTTGTCCCCGCTAATGATAGCTGTATAATAGGAAAAAAAGAAAATAAAAGGGCATAGGTAATATGTTGTTGGTGCTTTTGGTGGTGTTGCTAATTAATAAGTCCAGCTAATCAATTTGAAGTCCTTGGTCAAATTTGTCCAGGCTTTTTTTTTTTTTTTAATTTTGTAACAAACATGTCTTAATGTGCCAATTTAGTTATCAATTGAGTTTTCAGTTACATGTTTTTTCTCTTCAAACGAATCAATAAGGAAGGTTTCCGGCTCACCATCCAATTTGTATACTTCTACCGTCAGTTCTAATGATGTTTACCTAGTGGCTTAGTTGAACTGAACAGTTACAACTAAACTTTCAAGTAGTAAAATTGAACAATTGTGGTCCATTTTTCTGCTACAACTAAACTTTCACTTTCTAGTATTCATGTTCAGAGGATTAAAAGCATTTGTTATTCCCAGATTGTAACTTTTATAGAGTCCTTGATGATCTCATTAAATGAGAAATGCTTGTTTCCTTCTCATAGAACCATGGGATTGCATTGGTTTCTTCTTTACTTGCAGGATTGAATATTGACTCTAGAGATCTTGCTTTGCTTTGCCAAAAGGTATGCCTCCCCAAACTTCCATTGTTATATAATCTTGTGTGATTCTGATTTACTTTCTCAAACAGTCAAACTCCTATGTAATGATTGGCATTGATTGCTTTATCGTACTATCATATTTAATAGGTAGAGAATCACATTGTTGGAGCTCCTTGCGGGGTGATGGATCAGATGGCTTCAGCATGTGGTGAAGCAAACAAACTTCTTGCGATGGTGTGTCAGGTAAGCATCATCTGGACCCTTAAAAGTTTGACTGCATTTAGATGAAGTAGTTTGAAATCAATATTTTGTTTATCCCATGCAGCCTGCTGAGGTACTAGGACTTGTGGAAATTCCTCCCAGTGTACGATTTTGGGGACTAGATTCAGGAATACGACACAGGTACAACACTTTAGTATTTATATTCTACACCATCTTTTATTTTTGCAGAATTGTCGTGATATTGCATATGGTAAGATTGGCATTTGCATGACTAAATTTTTAATTGCCAGGAGTTCAATTTATTGAAAGGCAATATGTTGTGAATACATGCACTATATAGGTGCTTTCTTGCTGCTCCAATATGCAAGTCATAAAGATTATTTGTTTCCTACAGAAAAGAAAAGGAAATCATTGCATTAATTATTAAGACATTAAGAATAAAATATATCATCTTGGGCAACTAATATTCATCAAATATTGTGAAAACTTTTATCTTCGCGTCATTTACTCTAATGAATTTTGAAGATTGCACAAACCCGTGCTTGTTGGTACTTATCTTTCTTTATTTTCTAAAGTTTTTTTGAAGAATCTAATCTCTTCTGGATACTTAACCTCGATGGGAAGTAAAATTTTCTGATAATATGTTTTGCACTGGTTCACCCAATTCTGATTATGTTTTTACATATTGGTGAACCCAGTTGTCTGTCTTCTTATCTACCTCTGGCAGTGCAACCCAAGGTAAAAAGTCACATGTAGAGAGTGGGCCATATCTTAATATAATCTTTTGGGACAATATGTACGTCTTAAGCTTTTGAAGCAACTGTTAGTCTAACATGGTGTAAAGTTAAAAGGTCCTACTTATAAGTAATGATGCTGTCATCGTGATAATTATGAGTTTCTGCCGCCTGGAGCTCCGAGAAATCACGCGTTTCTTTCCATCCTCAAGCCATGATTAGACACTTGGTCGACTGCCTTGATTTTTAGCTTCTTTTTTTACTCTCTCTCTCTTTCTCTCTATCTCTTTTCTTTTTAATTTTTTTATAATAGGTACGTTCAAATCCATGTATGGGGATTGAACCAGTGACCTTGAGATTATTCGTCAAGGCGTCTTCCATTTCTCCCAACTTGGGTTTTTATTAGTAGATTCTACACCCCTCCCCCTCCTCCCCCCTTGGCCTGTCCCCCTGTTTTCTTTCCTATGTTAATCTGCATATTCCTTCAATATTTTTCCGTCATTTACCAGAGTTTCCTTGTAGTGTTGGTGGTGCAGATTATGGATCAGTGAGAATAGGTGCCTTTATGGGTCGGAAAATGATCAAGTCCATGGCATCTGAGCACTTATCCTCATCAGTGTCAAATAGTAACTCATCTCAGCAAATTGATGCAACGAACTCCAATGAAATGGAAGAGGAATGCATGGAATTACGCGAGACTGAAGCTTCACTAGATTACTTATGCAACCTTTCACCTTATAGGTAATATTCTTGGTTATTTTGTCTCTTTTTGGAATCATTCCATATTATTGCTGTATTTGGTTTGCAATTATATAAGGCTGTTCTCTTGCTGCCTGTTCCACTTTCAGATATGAAGCTGTATATGCAAATAGGCTTCCAGAATCTCTTCTTGGCAAAGAATTTGCTGTAAAGTATGTCGATCATGAAGATTCAGTGACAGTAGTTGATAAAAGGCACAGTTATGCTGTACGCGCATCTACTAGGCATCCTATTTATGAGAACTTCCGTGTCAAGGTTAGTATTCTACATGATTCTAGATCAGAGAATTACAGCTTAGTAACTCCAGTATATTCGTTATATATCTGTTTGTGTGCGCTTTTTATGTGCGATTGTGTTTCGACTATTGGGATTTGATAACTTGCATGAACTACACTTCTATAGTTTCAATAAAGCATTCTATTGCCTCTCTCTCCTAAAGGCACAAGAATAATCTGATAAGACCATAGATGTTTGAGAAATGTATTTGCTCCACCTAAAGTATCACTCTTCGACCCAGAGAACTAACCAAGGACATGGCACACTAGCAACTTAAAATCACACTCGTTAAAAAGTGGACAGGTATCCATTTTATCACAATAACTAGAGTTTCACCTAAGATGGGTAACTAGAGTTTAGTTAAAAGAAAAAAATGGCCTCAACCAAACTCTAGCTACTCATTGTAGGTGAACTCTAGTTACTATGATAAAATATCCAGATGTCCTCCACTTGAGTTTGTAAGTTAGTGTGCCAAGATTTACTCAACTACCGGATAAAATATTCAGTTGTCCTCCACTTTTGTGAGTTTGTTTGTAAGTTGTTAGTGTGCCAAGGTTTACTCCACTACCAGTCACATAAAGGGATCCACTCAAGATGCAGTTTCCATGTCATGAAATACTTCAAACGTGTTCAGCAGCTTCCAAGAGCACTATGACTTGGACTAAATGTTTGCAAGATTAATTTACAACAAAGTTGGACTTGCAATCAATTTAATCGCATCGGTGCTAATTTCATTATAAGTTTAATTGTTATTCCTTCATGGTCTTATTATAAGTTTGTAATTAAAATTATATATTAAAAATTTGTGAACCCCATACTTTAAACAAATAAGTTTGATTTGATACACGGGCAGTGTATACATGAGCGGTGTATATTAATTATGATATATTATTAAAATAATGGTAATTTTACCAACACATATACTTCATTTATGGTGTGTTATAATCCTAACACCGCTCATTGTATAAAATTAAACTCTAAACAAATACGGTTAAATTCTCTCTCTTCTCCTCCCATCATTTTGGTGTAACCAAGTAATGTTGGATTGCGACTTTAATTTCTAGGATTCATGGTTGATAATGGTAAGATTTGTGCTTAGGCTTATGCACTCGGTTAAATTGGTGCATGTTTAAAGGATACTTGGTTGAAAAATGTGTAAATTGGGTTGAAATTTCTTGACACGAGGGAAAATGTTTGAGGTGCTGAAAGTGTGGGGGTAATTTGGATTAAGGTATCTTAGGTGTTGCTATTGAGCTAGTTATATGTATTATGTAACAATCCGAGTTTTAATGTATTAAGTTTGAATCAAATAATATATCAGAGTTAGGATGATCCACTATATCTAACAACCTAAGTCAATTCTAAATTTTTGAGAATCTTAGGCCCAATCCACTATAGGCTCATTTAAAAGGTTATCATTGAAACTATTATTAGTAGTATATTGGAACCTTATACATATCAAATAACCACACATAGCTCAAAATCTTTGCATATGTAACCATTGTGGGATTAGATAATATGCAGCCTTGTCCCCACCTCTGGCACATCCTCTGTTTATTGCAGAATAATACTAGCCGCTTTCATATCCCCACTTTTAGTAACCCGAACAAAAGACTTATCAAGCTTTTGAAGGTTAGCACTGATAACATATGTAATAATTCGGGTAAAATCCGAGTTTGTATCTAATAACGTACCAAAGTCCAATCCACTATCTAGATAATATCTTATTTGATCATAATAACCCATTACATGTTCACCCAAACTGTCATGAATGTACTATTATTAGTAGTAACTTGGAACTTGATATTGCGTGCATATAAAATAAAAGGTGTAAAATGTGTGACCAAAACTAGGTAAAATCGTGAACTTTTAGATAACACCCATAAAATTGCCAAGTCTTAGAGGGAGCCAGGGCTATAGCCGCGACTTACCCTAAGCT
The DNA here is from genome assembly GCA_020205615.1 of Panax quinquefolius. Classification (NCBI taxonomy): domain Eukaryota; kingdom Viridiplantae; phylum Streptophyta; class Magnoliopsida; order Apiales; family Araliaceae; genus Panax; species Panax quinquefolius. The sequence goes on along the minus strand of CM035162.1, from coordinate 143,071,519 downwards.
TTAGCCAGGGTTGGTGTAGATGGCCTAACCCTAGCTAAGGTGGTGGGTGCTTAGCCCCTGCCTTGGCCGCGACCAAGTTTGGTTAGGCTTCCCCCCCTCCCTTATTCATCTCCGATAGCCTTCATGATATGCTCGATCAGAGGAAGCACACAAACACAACACAATTGTAGAAAAGTTAAGTCTTCGAGGTTGCCTTCTTGAGCTTCCTAGCAGAAGGCTTAAGCATGGGACTTGGTTGTGTGATGGAAGAATAGGATAGTCCAGGCTTCATGAGGATAACATATTGACGCGTGCGACCCACTTCACTTAAGTAGCACATGACCCATTTGCAACCAACTGGTTTTTTCCGTAAGGAAGCGAGACTAGTTCCCATATATCATTCTTTTTCAGGGCATTCATCTCCTCTATCATAACATGTTTCCAATTCTCATCACTAATTGCTTCTTTCCATCCCTGAGGTACAGATATTGAAGACAAGGAAGAAATAAAAGAGAGATATGATACATATAATTTATCATAGGCTACGAAATTAGAGATATGATGTTGAGTACAAGCTCTAACCCCTTTTCTAAGAGCAATAGGAATATCAGTATCATCAGATGAACAAGTAGGATTAGGATTCTCACCATTAGCATTATTAAGACTAGGTCTGGGTTGGAGTAGTGGTGCAGAAATGGTGACCTTATGCTTGCCTCTTCGAACATAGATTCTCAACTCAGGCTCAATTTGTACCCCCCCCCCCTCGCGTGTAAAATTATCAACAGGAACAAGGGAAGATGGAACAGGAAAAGAGGGTATGATAGAACTTGTAATGCCAACCTCAGGAGGAAGCTTCTCCTCATCATTATCATCCTCCCCCCGAGGAGAAGGTGAAGAAGAATAAAAAGGTTCCAATTCCCAAAAGGTTACATCCCGAGTGACGAATACTTTGTGTGAAGGAGGATGATAACATTCATACCTTTTTGGGCTGGAGAATAACTAATGAAAACACACCGAAGAGACTTGGGATCTAATTTTCCCCGAGTGGGAGATTTATCATGAAACACACACAACCAAAGACTCGAGGCGAAGGAGAAGGACTTGTCGTGTGTTGAAGCAAAGAGATTGGACTTTTGTTCCCAAGAATTCTAGAAGGAAGTCGAGTTATTAGAAAAGCAACAGTCAAAAAATCTCCCCATAGAAATTAGAAATTTAGGGGTGTTCATAGTGAACGTAGTTTTTCCAAATAAATTTTCATTCACAAAATGCGGTGTTTATATCAAATATAAATTAAAATTTAGTAAACCAATTGGAGACTAACCTTGAATTTAAGAGTGTGGGTAGCCTCTAGTAAGGACGATTCTTTCTTTCCGCCACTCCATTTTGTTCTGGAGTTTTGACACGAGGTTTGAAGAATAATGCCATGCTGAGAGAGATAAGATGCAAAAACATTATTATTACTATATTCACGACCATTATCACTATGGAGAATCTTTACTTTAGCTTCAAATTGGGTTTGAATCATTTTATGAAATTCTTAGAAACAATCAAACATCTCATCTTTGGAACGAAGAAGATAAATCCAAGTGACACGAGCTAAAGAAGATAAAAGAGGGATGTCCCAAACGTCGATGCCACTGATGGAGAGAAGTCAGACTTGAATCAGAAGTAGAGTGAAGAGCCTGAGTAGGGAACATATTCGACGAGAAAACATCCAAGTAATAGAAACCACCAAGTGCACTACCACTGCCAATCTTCTGCCCTGTCACCAAGTCCTGAAAAACACAATAAGGTGGGAAAAAGGTTACTGAATAGTGTAAGGATTCAAAAAGACGTTGAACAGATAACAAATTTGCAGTGAATGAAGGAATATGGAGAATAGATGATAATGTCAATGAATCAGTACAAACTATAGCCTCTCCCAGAGATAGAAGAGAGGGAACCATCAACTACACGAACTTTGTCTTTTCCTGAATAAGGCGTGTATGAAGTAAAGAGGGTAGAGGATCCGGTCATATGCTCAGAAGCACTAGTGTTAATGATCTAACCAGGGCAAATTGATGAAACATTAAAAGCACAAGGATGTATAAGGATGTATACCTGACTGAGCATAATGAGAAGAAGTAGATTTGGAATAGAATTTCTGAAAAGCTGAGATTTCCTCAGGAGTGAGTGCAGTAGTAATGTCTGAAGCACTGGATGTATCAACAAGAGGTGTTGTAGTAGTCACATAGGCCTGAGATTCACGTCTATGACCACTACCAAACCGACCCCCTTGTCCTTTAGGACGTCCATGAAGCTTGAAACAACAATCCATGGTATGGTTCTTTCCCCCACAGTAATCACATTTGCGGGATTCCTTCTCAACATGAGACTGAATAGTGGAGCCAAACTTAGGATATGAAGCAACCATAGTTGATCGGTCAACAGAATTTAAAACCATCAACCGACGCCTAATTTCCTCATGTTGGACTCTAGCATATGAGCCTCTCGCAGTGATGGAAAAGGTGTCTGACCAATCACTTGTGCTCTTACTTGATCAAATTCTATATTCAGACCAGCCAAGAAATCCACAACTCTATCTTCACTCACAAACTTTTGATAAGCTGCTGCATCTTCTCGACATTTGGCGGAAAAAACCCGATAATGATCAAGCTCTTGCCAAAGAGCATTAATTTTTGCAAAATATTGTGCCACAGACTTCAATCCTTGTCTCAAATCACGGATTTGTTTACGGATATCATACGCCATAGGCATATCACCAGAGACAAAGAAGGTTTGAGAAATAGCCTCCCAAAGTTCATATGCAGTGTCTAAGAACATGTAACTACTCCGCATACTCGGTTCCATTGAGTTAAAGATCAGTGTTTTCACCATGGAGTTATCATATTTCCATTCTTCTTGGGCTATACTTTCTTGTGTAGGCATGGTTGTTGTACCATATGGTTAGCTTCAATTGACATATGGCATGCTTGAGACCAAGTTAGATAATTATTTCCATCCAATTTTAATGGACTGAGAACCAAAACAGAGTTAAGAGATGATTTCTAATCAACTGCCCTTTATTTGTCTCAGTAGAAGCACCGTAATTAAAAGAACTAGACTCTGCCATGATGGTTAGCAATCTCTCAAGCATAGCCCTAGCAGTAGGCAGGGCTAACAAGAAGAGCAATAACAATTATCCTAGGAAATAGCAACAAGGATAATTAAAAAGGCTCAAAAAAATTTCACTGATGGTACTTAAGGACACAAAGTCACTGTATTAGGTTTTGAAGAACGAACAATAAGCATACTAGGCCAAAAACGACACCAGTAAGCTTAATATCAAACAAACCTGAGTTTTCCAATATACGACCACTGTAGTTGACAAGAGGGGAAAAAATCGACCAGCTTGGAAGAAAACGTGCCTGAAAAAATGGCCGAAAAAGGTCTAACGCGTCGGCGCGTGGCGTCGGAAGTCCGGCTAGTGGGGGCGTGTCGGAAAATTGTAAACTCAGGTTAGGTTCGCCTGGTACTGTAGAACCCAATTATGATCTCAATTTCTCCATATCAAGTCGTTCAAGTAGTTTTTTAATTGAAACTGAATGGCAGCGTAAAAAAAAGGAAGAAAAAGAGAAGAAAACTTTTGAAAAAAGAAACAGGCTTTGATACCATGTAAACACTGAGAATTGTTTATTTCATTGAATAAATTTTCTATTACATAGATTGATTGTATATATGCACAAGTAATTCCTAAATTACATCAATGTGTACACACTGATTATGGAAGCTATAATTATGGTAAATCTATATCATATCTTCTATCAATATCATATCTTCTAACAATAACGAACTACATTTGTCTAATGCAAACACAATATAGTTAACATAAATTTTTGTGGATCATAGATCAGAAATACCTATCAAAGGACTAGAAACATATCTAACATATTGATATAATCTATTTTTTGTGGTATCATTCTTTTGCATTGTGTATCTCTGGGGATACCTAACATATCTAGCATATTGTGTTTTGTATTAGAACAACAGAGAAAAAGAAATCATCGACAAGAATCCCTACTTCCATTGACATCAATATGCTGAGTTTGTCTTATCAAATACTATTAATTCTTCCCCCTTTCCTCCCTCTACTAGTTCTAATTACTCATCTATTTAGCCTTTTTGTAACTTGAAATATTGTTAGGCTTTTGGTGTCGTGGAATGGAGATATGATTTATAAAGTTTAGAGATAAAGTAAAATCTAATTAGGGAAGAAGATGGGTGGAAAGAGAAAATGAGAGAGAATGTTAAATTTTACCTTTTCTACCCTTTAGTTTATCATTTATTATCATTATGTTCTTGGTCTTTTTTGTCAATACAAAAATATATATTGTTTTATATCTGTTTTATAGGTTAAATTAATAAGTTTAAAGGTTTGCCTTTTTTGCCCCTCATTTGAACTGCTCTGATGAAGATTTGGCCGAAAAAGGTTGAGGAGGTGCATTTAATTGCCTCGGTTAAAGTTTAGGGTGCATTTAATCTAAAATTTCGTTTAGGGTGCAAATCGATTTTGAGTGGAAAGTTTTGGGTGCAAAATGGATTTTAGTCTTAATACACAATTTAAACATGTTAATTATGGTGTTCATGAGTTCTCTGTTTTTCGTTTTCCTTTATCTTTTTGCCTTTTGCTTTAGATTGTTACGTAACTGACTAACTTACCTAGTCTTAATCAAGATACGACTAACAACCTTCAAATCCATCTCCTGCTATACATGCAATGCAGGCCTTCAAATCATTATTAACAGCTGCATCCTCAAATGATCAACTTTCAACTCTTGGAGAACTCATGTATCAGGTATTTGAAACTTCCCTCTTTTGATAACTTTGGGCTTGAGTTTATCAGTTATCAGTAGGAACTTTTGTTCTTCATTGACCCCATTTTCGACCAATGATTTATTTAGTTGGTTGTGATGATTTTCAGCATTATCTATTTCTTGTTGAGTTTATCAAACTCGATACAAATTTACAAGTGTATTTTAACACTCAGAAACTTCACCCTACCCCTTATGTTGCAGTGTCACTACAGCTATAGTGCTTGTGGACTTGGGTCGGATGGGACAGATAGGTTGGTAGACTTGGTACAACAACTGCAAAACAGTAAACTTTCTAAATCCGAAAATGGGACCTTGTATGGAGCAAAAATTACTGGCGGGGGTTCTGGTGGGACAGTTTGTGTTGTTGGAAGAAATTGCATGAGAAGCAGTGAACAAATTTTCCAGGTAAATTCTGTGTAATAAAGGGAGTAAATAAAAGCTTTGCTCCTCACAATTATGGTTGGTGTGCATAAAGAAATAATGATTTATTTTCCGGCATTTTCACTGATTTTACATGCTAATTGTATATATTTTAAATTTATTGGAGCTCGTGAATGAACAATCAATCAATATTTTGTAAATTTTACTCCAAATGAGTTTACTTTTTATCGTTTCTTAATTTATTTGTTGTTGTTGTTTTGTCACCTTCATATATGATATCTAACATCTTCGAATATGTTTTCAGATTCAGCAGAGCTACAAAGATGCGACGGGGTTTCTACCATATGTTTTTGAGGGTTCTTCACCAGGTGCTGGAAAGTTCGGATATCATCATCCCCCCTAACTTAACTTTGTTATTACTTTATAAAATAAAGCATGTAGTAATTCTTTTCTTTTGTTATTTTGGGCCAAAGAAAATAAAAAATAATAATAATTCTAGGATTTAATCTTTTATTCAAACCACAAATTGGTCCCCCCAATCAAATCATACAACCTGAAAAGTGCTGGCATATGTACTTATTCTTTTTCAAAAGCATTGAATGTTGAGTTATTTTGAATTTGTCAAACAACAATAGTGATTTCATGTGTGTTTTGGACTTCCAACTGCAACATGTTCTATGCTAACCAAATTGTCTCTCTACTACATTGATATGTGATCTAGCAAAAATTAATTCAAATTATAATTATTATTTTTTAACGCTTAGTATATTGATTTCTTTAAGTAATGATTTATTGTGGTAATATCAATTTGTTAAAGGTCTAGTAGTAAACAAATAATGGATTGAGTAGCCTTGGACCACGTCAAAAGATCATACTATTTTCCTAACATTATAGAAACCTGCTTCTGCTTCTTCTACTGCTGTAATGAGAGGTAGTATATGGCTAGCAATGAAAAAAAAAAAAAAAAAAGGAATTAATATGTTTAATTTTGTTTCACCAAAGTCACTCAACTTTCCTTTTATCTTTTTTCTTTCACTTTGAATATAAAGAAAAAAGATGAAAGAATCCGTATAGTATATATGGGCCATTTGCAGATTATTTTATCATTTTTCTTGAAATTTGCTTCTTTTTAATGCGTTGACTCGTTATCAGCTTCCACTAATCGAAGATTATTTACAACATCTGAATATAAACACAGTTTATGAGAAATAAGATGTTGACGTATCTCCGGCTTCAAACCTCTTAAAAACATTTGTGTCATTCACTCTTCATTATCCACCAAGTGGGACGCAAACCGGGATAACTCCGCAAATTTAGCCTCGTATTGCGACAAGGTCATTTTGTTTTGTTCCAACTTGATAAACTCCACCTCCTTCATGTGACGAATACTTTCGGAAAGTATTTGTCGTTGAACAACTCTTGGAACTTCTCCCAAGACATCTTGATCTGACGGAGTTGAGTACGTTTTACCGACTCCACTAGTAATCTGCTGCTCTCAGCGCATGACATAAAAGCGTGAAAGGAACCTTTTGCTCTCTGAGCATCCCAAGACATCAAATATCTTGGTGATCCGCTTTATCAATGCTTCCTCCATAAGTGGTTTGGCTCTCCTTAAATTAAGGTGGTCCCAAACTCCGAAGCTGTTTAGCGGTGATGGCCGAGAGTTTCAGTGTTTCCACTTACATTTTTGAGAGGAGCGCTCTACTTTCTTTGTTGTATGAATTGCATAAAGCCCCTGAACATTTGATCATTCATCATTTGGTCGGGTTGTTATTATTTACGTGAGGATTATCGCCTTCTACGATGCACATTATCACGATTATTGATATGTGGTGAATCAGCGATGCGCATGTGCTCCATTGTTATTCTCAACATTCTCGGATGTCATTTTCGGATACTATCACAAAATAAAGGTTAATTGACATGTAACATATTATCCCTAAATTCGATAGACCAATTAAATACCACATAAACTTAGGTAGGTCATACTAAGTGAAAGAATTCCCTGTCTCTCCCTCCTAGTACTATTCTCACATCTTAGGCGGGGATCATATCCCTAAGCTTTGATACCAACCGTGCGCCCCCAAAATTAGGTAGGTATACATCACCCATCGTGGGTCGTCGGATCGTGGTACAAAATTCAAATACAACTTACTAATACAATCGTGTGGTATGCAATACGACAAAACATAACTGTGAGTTTGAATGCATTATTATTGTCTACTAGAGATTATACAAACTCAAAAGGAGTCCTCATTACAATTATTAACACTTTATTTCATAGAATAATGAGGACTACTAATGCTATCCTCTGAGCCAATCACTCCGTTTCTCGACTAGTCCTGCTATGTTCTCATTTTCTGAAGAAAACGGTGAAAGAAAAGGTGAGCTCAACTAGCCCAAGAAGAAATATTATGACTAAGATAATGCGAGAATAAATTATCGTTAGCCTTCAATGATGTTAAAGCGATAAAATATAACAACATCAAGTTTAGCTGCTTGGTGGAACAAGCAATCCATTAAAAGAGTCAAGTAGAGAATAAAATCTACTATCTTTTATGATTTAAAAGGTTTTCATGACTTTTATCGGCTGGGACTCGACAATAAATAATCCACATCATCGAATCACCTCCGTGACTACTACCGAGGATATTCTTTAGTATCACGACCACAAATTATCCATGCACTACTGACCAAGGACATTCGTGTATTCATTAATGGTCATGATCATATCAACAATCGTCCATCAATGCACTACGGCCAATGATAACTTTTACCACATCATTTGTAACATTACGGTCATGATTACAAGAATAATCCACTGGTCATAATCATACCAAGTCCATCTATGCACTACGGTGCCACGAGATGACTTTCAACATAATATAAACATGAAGATGATGACAATGATATAAGAATTCAATAAAACAAGTTCAAGAATTAATTTATCCGGGAACTAATAATGTCCAAATTGTCAACATGATCTTTGCTTTGTAGAGTAAAATTCAAGAATGCTGCTCGGAAGAATATTTTCATGAAAAGATCTTTAGATGAAGTGCAAATATCAAAGATATTCCACTAATTTCATGGAGTATAGAAGTCAAAGTTTTAACCAATTGAGTATAATAAAGAATGGAATAACAAAAGAAATCACCATGCATGCGATAGGCCGCATGCAGACAAAGTTATTCAGCGAGAATAATAAATAACGGAACCGGTCAGGTGTAAAACGCATGCATGGGATATTCAACGAGAATAATAAAGAATGGAACCAGGTCCGGCATAAAACACACAGACAGGATGTTCTAACAGAATAATAATAAAGACGGAACCAGGTCTGGTGTAAAACACATAGACAGGATGTTCCAACAGAATAATAGAAGGATGTCACCAAGTATAGGAATTAAATGGCGTATCTGAGGTTATTCAATGAATAATAAGCAATGGAATAACAACAGTTCTCTTAATGAATAAGATAGAATAACACCCCTTACATTAGTAGATTGAATACTACAGTAGTGTAGTAACAGAATACTCTTCTTCTTTCTCTCTTATTCTCTCTATACTTTCTCTCTCTATAGCTTGAATGAATTCGTGAAAAATAATGAAGCACTAGGCCTCTATTTATAGAAGATTTCTAGCTTAGCACTTGAAATGTGAAAAGGCAAGTGGTGGCGACGAATTGGTGATGTGAAAAGAAAAGTGGTTTGGCGCTGTAATGTGAAAGCGACAATTGGTTCGGCGCCTGTAATGTGAAACGACAAGTGGTTCGACGCTTGTAATATGAAACGGCAAGTGGTTTGACGTCTGGTAAAGGTAATTACTATTGACGAAGGTAATTACTATTGATGAAGGTAATTACTATTGACGAAGAGACTCTTTGATGATGACATATGGGCCCCCCATAATATAACCAAACTTACCATAAACGTCTCATAATAGACTCTTTATATACATCAAGGATTGAATAAATATTACCACAAATCATTTTATTTTTAATCAACACATTTAATCTTTCAACAATTATTAATCATTTATAACTTGTCGTCTCAATTATTGATTTAATAATATAACATATTATCATATGATCATTGTGATAATAATTGAATCAATAATATAAGAGATATGATCACGAAAAGAATTATGAAAGTAATAATTGAGTATATTGAGTGACTTCTCACGTAAGCATCAATAATCAATACCGTGTGCTACTACTCAATGCAACCGCAGCGATATTCATTGTACTTTTTTACTACCGGGTAGTTCAGCCGGTTTTAACGGTAACACCTTGGCCAGTTATTTTTATAGAAAGATAATTTTGTCGTTTTCTAACCACGACAATACTTCCGTTAATGGGGTCCACTAATGATTGTCTGCGTCGTCATACGAATATTCCCCGACAAAAAGAATATTCCCCGACCAAACGAATATTTTATAACAACTTGCTTACTTTGCAAATTTATAAATATTACCCACAACTATAACATTATATCAAATTTACTTCATAATATTCAAAAATATTGTTTATAGAAAATTCATCTTTATTTATAAAAGTTGGGGTCTTACAACCTCCCCTTCTTATGAAATTTCGCCCTCGATATTAGGCTACGTACCTGGTATGTCGAAGAGGTAAGGATACCTTGATTTCATTTCAGATTCTAACTCCCAAGTCATTTTCTCAACATCGTGGTTTCTCCACAAAACTTTGACTTGAGGTATAACCTTGGAGCGTAGAATATGTTCCTTCTTATCCAAGATTTGAACAGGAACCTCTTCATACGTCAAATCTTTCGCTATTTCGTCCGGTTCTAACTCAATAATGTGGTTCTGGTCTTTCACATATTTACGTAACATGGATATGTGAAAAACGTTATGAACACGAGACATACTTGGCGGTAAAAGGGTACATAGGCCACAGTTCCTACTCGATCGAGGATTAAAATGGGTAGATGAATCGAGGATTGAGTTTTTCTCTTTTCAAATCTCGTAACTCCTTTCCATGGAGCAACACTTGCAATAACACATGATCTCCTATATCGAATTCCACGTCCTTTCGATGAAGATCAGCATAACTCTTTTGTCGATCTTGTGAGGTTTTTATACGTTGTCGGATCGTTTAAATCTTTTTCATAGTCATACGTACCAACTCCGGTCCCAACAACGTTGCTTCACCCACCTCATCCCAGCATACTGGAGAACGACACTTTCTTCCATACAACGCTTCGAATTGAGCCATGCCAATACTTGCTTGATAACTGTTGTTGTAGGAAAACTCCACTAATGGTAAGAACTTGTCCCAACTTCCCTTGAAATCAAGGACATAGAGTCTTAATAGATCTTCAAGAGTTTGAATAGTCCTCTTCGACTGTCCGTCCGTTTGAGGATGATATACCGAGGTAAATCGTAAGTCTGTGCCCATAGCTTTTTGCAAACTAACCCAAAATCGTGAAGTGAATCTTGGGTCTCGATCGAAACTATGGATCGGCATACCATGCGATCTTACAATCTCATTTATGTATATATCTGAGCAAGGCGTTCAATTGTATAAGTTTCTCGTATCTCGAAGAAATGAAGCGGACTTGGTCAATCTATCAACAATGACCCAAATCGCATCTATGCCTTGAGAAACCTTAGGAAGGCGAGAATTGAAATCCATGGTAATGTGCTCCCACTTCCATTATGGAATTTCAAGCGGTTGCAATGGACCTTTGGTACTTGATGCTCCGCTTTAACTTCGTTGACAAGTTAGACACCTTGAGATAAACAACGTTATCTCTCTCTTCATATTGCTCCACCAAAATGTATGACAAATATCATGATACATTTTGGTACTCCCAAGATAGATTGCAAGCGGTGTGTGTTGCGCCTCCATCATGATTTTATACTTTAAATCGTGGTCGTTAGGAACACAAAGTCCGGAGTTGACTCGAAGTATTCATTCTTCATCGCCGATTCTTGCTGGCGATAGCACCTTCTTGCACTTTCTTCCTCATACGCATCGGCTCCAGTCTCAGAAAACTTGGCGGCTTTAACTTTATCGATTAAAGTTGGTTCCTTTCGTATATTCGCCATCATCACATGGGTCCACAAGTCTTTAACTCTATCTCCATCCTTTGCAAGTCACACAAAATGGGCCTTTGCGTTGACAATATCGCTTTTCGTATTTGCATATGATCTTCTACTCAATGCGTCGCCTACCACGTTCGCTTTTCGGGATGGTATTGGATGGTATGATCATAATCTTTCAACAGATTCAAGCCAGCGTCGTTGTCGCATGTTGAGTTCCTTTTGAGTAAAGAAATATTTGAGGCTTTTATGATCCAGTAAAGATCTCCACCTTTCTCCCTATACAAGTAATGCCTCCAAATCTTTAGTGCGAAGATAACAAATTGTCAACTCTAGATCATGAGTAGGATAATTCCTCTCATATTCTTTGAGTTGTCTTGAGGCATAGGCTATGACTTTTCCATGTTGCATGAGAACACATCCCAACCCTTTGCCTGAAGCATCACTATAGATGACAAATCCTCAAGGCAGGATGGTATTATCGAGCAGTGTGCGAAATGAGTCTCTTCTTGAGTTCTTGAAAACTCTTCTCACATTCTTCGCTCCAACCGAACTTTGTATCTTTTCGAGTCAGCTGAGTCAATGGAGTAGCGATTCGAGAAAATTCTTCCACGAATCTCTGATAATAACCAGCTAAACCGAGAAAGCTACGTACTTCGGTCACTGATTTAGGTTGCTCCCAGCTTTGAATTGCTTCAATCTTTGCTGGGTCAACAGATATTTCATGACTTGATACTATGTGTCCAAGGAATGCTACTTCCTCAAGCCAGAATTCACATTTCTTCAACTTGGCATAAAACTTGTATTCACGAAGCTTTTGGAGTGTCAGCCTCAAGTGTTGCTTATGATCTTCACGGCTTTTGGAATAAATAAGGATTTCATCAATAAAGACGACCACAAAGTGATCCAAATATTCCTTGAATACTCGGTTCATCATATCCATGAAGGCAGTAGGAGCATTAGTCAATCCAAAGGACATGACTAGAAATTCATAATGCCCGTACCGAGTTCTGAAAGCCGTATTTGGAATGTCATTGGTTCTAATCTTCAATTGGTGATATCCGGAACGAAGATCAATCTTTGAAAAGAATTTGGCTCCTTGCAACTGGTCAAACAGGTCATCAATACGTGGAAATGGATACCTATTTTTGATGGTGACATGATTCAACACCCGATAATCAATACAAAGTCGAATACTCCCATCTTTCTTCTTCACGAATAGAACAGGAGCACCCCAAGGAGAAGTACTTAGGACGAATAAAGCCAATGTCTAACAATTCCTGCAGTTGGGTCTTTAACTCCTGAAGTTCAATAGGAGCCATTCGATATGGGGCTTTGGAAATGGGTTTTGTACCGGGTTCAAGGTCGATACAAAATTCAATTTCACTCTCAGGGGGTAGGCCATGAAGTTCTTCGGGGAATACGTTAGGAAATTTGTTAACAATAGAAATATCGTTCAAAACTGACGTATTTTTATTTAAATCTGTGACATGAGCTAAAAAGCTTGACATCCGTTTTTCAATAAACGAATAGCTTTATGGCTTGAGATGACCGTGATTAATTTTAATGGTTTGGTCGCTTGAATTCATATAATAGGTTGATTAGGAATATGAAAGCTAACAACCTTACGGAAACAATCAATTTTTGCATGATGAGTAGTTAACCAATCAATCCCTAGAATTACGTCAAATGCAAGTATTTTCAATGAAATAAGATCTACAGGTAATGTGAGGGTACCGATTTAAACCAAACAAGACTTATAAACAGTGGATGTAATGAAAGTTTCTCCCAACGGAGTTTCCACAGATAAGTCAAAGTCTAATTTCTCAGGAGTCAAATTTAATCGATGAGCGCAAGTAGGAGAAATAAAAGAATGGGTAGAACCGGTATCAAATAAAGTATAGATTTCGTTAGAGTTTATGATAAGCTTACCGTGATGACCTCATTCGGGTTCCTTGCTTTTGGGAGGTCACAACAAACGCCTCCTTGCACCTTTCTGGTTTTGACTTTTCCGGGGATGACCTTTGGTGCCTCCATCCTAGGTGAATTTGTCTTGGTGAAGCGACAAAATCGGGTTAAGTGACCTTCTTCCACAATTATAACATACTTTTGGACGGCATCGACGCTGCTATTTGGTGATGTGCCCTCCCTCCGCATTTGAAACATATGATTGGTGGTCGTTCTCCTTCCTTAACGACAGGTGCTGGTGCTGACGTCTTTCCATCATTATTGAATCTCCTCATCTTGAAATGTCCATTCTTATTGTCCTTTCTCTTAAAGTGAATATCCATCCACTTGAAGATTTTATTTCATCTGAATCTGTTATCCATTTTACATCCGTGTATCCTTCACCATAGCTGGATATCCTGTATAGCATAATGCATAGTTTATTGTGCCTTTAAAATATTTAAGTACTTTTGATACTTACTACTATAAAATACTAAATAGACAACACTTAAACAATAACGTTTTTATAAAAAACATTGTGGTATTTTTTTTAACAACGTTTTCTAATAAAATGTTGTAGATACATAAGGAAAAACGTTATCTATTTAATTTTAAAAAAACGTTATGTATATGAAAAACACGGAGCTTATTGAAATTAAAAACACTCCTGTGACGCCCCCAAAATAGGTCCATTCCATCCAACCCATTCTGAGTCGCCAAATAAATGGTACAGAAATAACTACAACTTTATTAATACATTTGTCGTGCAAAATACGACAACATATATACTGTGAGTTTAAATACAATTATTGTCTTCTAGACAATATACATACCCAAATAAATCCTCATCACAATTATTTATACATTATTTTATAAAAATGGTGAGGACTACTAAACAACTCTCTTTATAACCATCATTCCATACCCCACTACTGCACTCGCTACATTCTCGCCTCACGAAGAAAAATGGAACAAAAAGGAAAAGGGTGAGCTCAACTAGCCCAAGAAAGAATATTATGACTAAGATAATATACAACAAATTATCGTTAGTCTTCAACGAGGAAAAATCTAATAGAATACAATAGACAACCAGCTTTTAAATCAATCATGCAATGAAACAACAATTCATTAGAAGAGTTAAGTAGAGAATGCAAACTACTATCTTCTATATATGAATTTAAAAGTTCATCGTCGATATTTTATCACAGTAACATCAATCAATATATATCTCGGAATCAAATATTCATCTTTGCACTACAGGTGCCAAAGATATTCATCGATTGGTCATGTTCATCTAAACACTGCTCGTCTTTGCACTACGGGCAAAGATATTCATCAAGAAATCATTCATCTTTGCACTACTGAGCCAAAGATATTCAAATAATATCATCATTTAGGGGTGAGGATGATGAAAAAATATTTTAAAGAAAGCGAATACGGTGAAACAAAAGAACAAGTATTAAGGATTCGTACTTTAAATAATCAAGTTCAAAAATACTTCATAAATAACGATTGGAGTAAAATTCAAGAATGAAGATCAAAACATAGATCCAATCAAAGATAGAAATCATAATGAGACAATCTTGGACACGTAAAAGAAAATTTAATTTTTACGTGAATAGTGTAAAGATTCGTGAATAAAGGTCGTATCACGTGAATAGTGTCGATATCGTGAATAGTAACTCCGACCTCAAAAGATAGAAATTTCACAAAAAAAACATCATCACGCTTCGTGAATAGTACTCGTGAATAGTAACTCATAAATAGTAACTCATGAATAGTAACTCATGAATAGTAATCCCAACATGAAAAAGTTCCAAATTTGATAGAAATTTCCAACCAATATTTCGGCATAATGATATTGAAGAAATAATATCATTTTCGAATAAAATAACATCCCTTACCTCGAAAGATAGTACTTTAGTTGAAATACTGGGATATAGGCTATGACTTGAACTTGCACCAGTATAGCAATACTCAAAGTATACTCAAAATACTCACAAGAATACGCTCGATAATATAGAGAGAAAACTTGATTTTCGGTGTGATTTTCAATTCTAACCTAAGCACCCTATTTATAGAAATTGCTTAGTAACACAAAAAGTAAAATTTAATATAATATTATTATTATTTGTTAAAATTCTATACGCCCACTTTTGGAGATCTGATTTCAGCAATCAATAACACATGCTAGACCCACTAAACACACCAAAAACGTTTTTCTTGAAAAAAATAATTAAAACTTCCAAAAATCAATTATTTTGAAGCTTCGGAACTTTAATAATTCATAATAAATAGCCCTTTTGTCATAAAATTCAAATCTCGCGTGTTTTTATAGGAAATTCAATTCTCTACAACTTTGCGAGAAGAAAGTTTTTCAAATTCCAAAGCGAGAAATTGACCGAAATCCATAAGCCAAGCGATTTTACAGTTATAATCAAATTTCGATTGATAATTGTGTCCACCAACACACAAAATATGTGTTAAACATTTAATGCCACAAAATACTCTTCCTCCTCATATACTCATATATCCCACATTCATTATAAAAATATCATAGTTAATATATTATTAAAATAATATATTTAAATGAATTATTTTATCGAGAAAAAGATAAAATATTAATTTTCAACAATTGTCACATTAAAATTTTCTCCATCTATATCCACATAAAATCAATATTTTCCTCATCATATAAATCAATAATTAATTATTCACAAATAATATTACGAGAATCACAAGATCGGTGCAACGGTAGTTCTCTAGGAAAGAGGGGCTTTCGATAAGGATCTCTCCTTCTTGGCAGTGATTAGGTGATCAAACCTCTCATTAGATAGAACTTTCTAGACATTGCCAATAATGTTATCCAATAATATTATTAGGATAATATGAATTATTGCTCAGATAATGGAAAATACGATTGTAATGACAATTTATTGAAACAACAAGTAATATAAAATATCAATGCGTGAATTATTGAATCAATAAAATAAAATCTTTGAAGCGAGAATTATTGTAACCATTATTGAGTAGTGCCTTCTTACATAAAAATCAATAATTGGTGCAATACCGCAAGTGCTCTTCTTGTTCAACAACGCGTATTAGTGTGTTTTAACCACCGGGTATTCCAACATGATAATCTGTGAATAACTACGTAGATTATTTATAAACAACTTATATTTGTCGTTTTCTTCATCCAATCTTTTTCAGAGTTATGGGGCCCAGTAAAAAGGCTACTTGCGTCGCATACGAATATTTCTCTACAAAGATTGAATATTTCCCACCAAAACGAATATTCCCAAAACAATAATGAATATTTTATAACCACTTTAACTTTATTCGAAATATTTGCTTATTTTACCCATAACTATCCACATTAATCAAATCAACCCTTACTATTTTAAAATAATAAATAGAGGAAAATAAATTTTATTTATTAATAATTTGGGGTCTTCTGACTCCCAGACTCAATCCTTCCAACAATGAAGCATTTCAATGCCAGAACTCTCCGTTGATTCCAATTCACTTGCGGTTCGGATCGCGAGGATGGTTCAAGGTATTCACGATCCATGTATTTAAGTTTTAATTAATTGATGTTGGTGTGAATTTGTGATGAATGGATAAATTAGTGAAAATTTGAACCATTCGATCTATTCATTCATATTGACAAACACATTGTGCAAAAACATAAATTCTAACATAATTTCAGAACAGTAGAAGTCCTGATAAAAGTTTTTAAAACAAAATCCTTAAACAATTTCCAAAATAAGCGAAATTTTCATAAATATTCTTAAATAAAACTCGGGAAAAACAAGAGCATTCACTTGGGCATCATCCTCGCCATTGAAGAAAGTCGAGCGAGGATGGATCCACGTTAGTATAATCAACTTCTCGCTTCTGCCACGACTCGTGAGCTCATAGCTTTAGAATATATCTTCATAATCTCTCCGTTGATCTCATCCGAGTTCGATACTCTTCACGGATCACATTTGCGAAGGTCATCGGTTAGAGGAGGCCCAAGGTCCCGAAGAGCCTTGAGTTCTCGGATTTCTTTTTCCGACTTCACGCAACGGCTTATTCGGATGGCGAGTTTACTGCTTAGCTCTAGCTTTTGGATCGTTTTAGTCAAGATCTTAGCATCGACCTTTAGCTCTTTGATCTTCTCCATCCTTATTTCGCTCCTCGAACCAAGTCGACATTCATCTTGCGATCTCCTCATATTGTGCTTTAGTTGACTTGAGTTCTTCATTGGATGTCTTCGCATCTCCTTTGACTTGGGACAACTCTTTACGAAGACCCTCATTTTGTGTGAAGAACGCTCTCACGTTGAGTCCTTTCCGAGCAGGCGAGACTTGGGATGGCATTCTCCTTCCTCATTGCCTCTTCTTCCGGATTGACTTTGATAGACCTTGGACGCAGACGTCCGAACACAGCATTTGCCTACGCATGTCCAGTATTATTCGATTAGTTTCAGATGTATAAGTATGAAGATAAATACTGAAATTCAGAGGTTGACTGCCAGGTAGCTCATGCCTTCGCTAAGCAAATCCCCGTTCGAACTGTTCCCGAATCGATGGTCATCGGTTTCACGGACGAAGGCATCAAACAGTTGAAAAGGAAAATTGGCATTAAATCGAGGCCACATGGTTGGAGAGGCCATAGCGTCATCTTTGAAATTCAGAGGTTGGTATCTTGGAGGAGAAGGCATGGATTGATTGTGAATTGGCGAGGATCCATGTATAAGCGAATCTTGTGTTGAATATCTTTGGACATGCGTAGGCAAATGCTGTGTTCGGACGTCTGCATCCAAGGTCTATCAAAGCTGAATCCGAAGAAGAGGCAATGAAGAAGGAGAATGCCATCCTGAAGTCTGCTCTGGCTCGGGAAAGGACTCAACGTGAGAGCGTTCTTCACACGAATGAGGGTCTTGGAAGAGTTGGCCCAAGCCAAAGGAGATGCGAAGACATCCAATGAAAGAACTGAAGTCAACTAAAGCACAATATGAGGAGATCATCAAGATGAATGTTGACTTGGTTCAGAGGAGCGAAATAAGGATGGAGAAGATCAAAGAGCTAAAGGCTGATGCTAAGATCCTGACTAAAATGATCCAGAAGCTAGAGCTAGCAGAAACTCGTCATCCGGAATAAGCGTCGGAAAATTTGGAAGAAGTAATCCGAGAACTCAAGGCTCTTCAGGACCTTGGGCCTCCTCTAACCGATGACCTTCAAAAATGATCCGTGAAGAGTATCGGAACTCGGATGAGATCAACGGAGAGATTAGGAAGATATATTCGAAAGCTATGAGCTCACGAGTCGTGGCAAGGAGAAGTTGATTATGCCTAACGTGGATCCATCCTCGCTCAACTCTTCGGATGGCGAGGATGATGCTCAAGTGAATGCTCTTGTTTTTCCCGAGTTTTATTTAAGAATATTTATGAAAATTTCGCTTTTTTGGAAATTGTTTAAGGATTTTGTTTTAAAACTTTTATCGACTTCTACCGTTATGAAATTATGTTAGAATTTATGTTTTTGCACAACGTGTTTGTCAATATGAATGAATAGATCGAATAGTTCAAATTTCAAATTTTCTATGTCATGACTTCGCGATGATGCTTTTCGTTTCTTGTCAATAATTGAAGCATCAATAGTCTTGAATGAACCGAAGCTTAGATTGTGAACTAGTTAAGGCATATGATGTTAAGAATAAAATGAAGTGAAATGAATTTAATGGATAGAATTTAATGAACTGAATTGAAAGAACCGAACTCAACACTTGAACAAAATAAAGTAATGTATACTTATCGTTTCAAGTGTGAGATCGGTCGTATGTCAAATGAATTCGACCGATCCTCTTTGCACCATCAAGATCTTGCTTACCACCGGGGTAGAAACAAGTATATAAGGACATTTGTTTACCACTCGAGGGAGAAACAATTATATAAGGACCAAGATATAAGGATCAAGATATAAGGACCAAGATATAAGGATCACGGAATTTGTCTACCACCTTTGGGTCACAAATTCATAAGAACACTTCGACAATAAAGGTCGCCATCGAATGGCCAGCAAGTCCGACCATACCTCGTTACTCCAGTGCATTTTGTTTACCACTCGCGGTAAATCAAAATTAAGAGGATCACGGAATTTGTCTACCACGTAGGGTATAACAAATTCATAGGAACACTTCTGTCGAAAAGGCTACCATCGAATGGTCAGCGAGTCCACCCCGTCCTCCTTACTTCGGTGAACTATTGCTTTTACCGCCCTCGGTAAAAGCAATATAAAGGAACATAGGATTTGTCTACCACGCTGGGCAACAAATAAATGGGCTACCATCGAATGTCCAGCGAGTCCGACCATACCTCCTTACACCATTGTGAACTTAAGACAAAAAAGAAGAGGATCAGTTGTGAAAAAGTGAACTTTTATAGATGGTGAACAATCACGTACATACTTCTTGGTAAACTGACTCGATATCTACTAGAAATATTTTCGAAGCCTGCCTGCATGCCAAGTGTTCTTGATCTCGGATCCATCTAATGCTTTTAAACGATAAGTCCCTGGCTTTGGTACTTCGATCACCTCATACGGCCCTTCCCAGTTCGGCATTAACTTTTCTGTGTTTTGAGGCGTAGATGCTTCGGCTTCTCTGAGGACGAAGTCTCCTACTTCGAATTTGCGAAGTTTGACCCTTTTGTTGTAATGCTTGGCTACTCTTCGTTGATAAGCAGCCAATTTGAGCAAAGCTACCTCTCTGACTTCTTCTAGCAAATCCAAGTTGGCCTTCAGTCCTTTGTCATTGTAGATCTCTTTGAATTGAGTGACCCGAAGACTTGGAGATCCGATTTGACCGGGACTAAGGCATCGAGTACCATAGGCCAATCGAAAAGGTGAATCCTGTGGTGGTCCTCGGTGTAGTCGGTAAGCCCACAACAATTTGACGATTCTTGGCCATCTTCCTTTAGCTTCATCCGATCTGCGCTTGATCCCGATTCAATGGCGTCTGTTGGTTACCTCGACTTGCCCATTCGATTGTGGATGAGCCCACGAAGTCTTCTTGTCTTTGAACCCCACCATACATAAAAATCCTTCAAATTTTGATCCCACAATGGCGTCCATTATTCGATATCACCACTTTGGGAATTAGAAGCGAAATATACGGACTCTTTCATGAACTTCAAACATTCTGCTCTGTTATCAGCCAAGTGGCTTCGCCTCTACCCACTTGGTCATGTAATCAATACTTAACTATTACGGTGAATTGTCCCTTAGCTTTAATGATGGACCCGAAGATATCAACCCCAGCACAATGAAAGGGTATAGGAGATAGAATCGAGTATAACTCTTTTTGTAAGACCCCAGCTTTTATAAGTAAAGATGAATTTTCTATAAATATTATTTTTGAATATTATGGAATAAATTTGATATAATGTTATAGTTGTGGGTAATATTTATAAATTTTGCAAAGTAAGCAAGTTGTTATAAAATATTCGTTTGGTGGGAAATATTCTTTTTGTTGGGGAATATTAAATCATTTGACTCATATGAGACCCAGATTTTATCAATAAAGATTTAAATTTTGTCGAAATAATTTTTTAATATTATGGTGTGAATTTGAGATAATATTATAGTTGTGGGTAGTATTTATAAATTTTGCAAAGTATGCAAGTGGTTATATTATATTCGATTGGTGGGGAATATTCGGTTTAGAAGAGGAAATATTAAATACAACTACTCAATCATTGGTGGACCAATAATGAAATTATTGGCCGGATTGAGAAAACGACAAAAATATTTTATTGAAATAACGGCGGAAGTTTTACTAGTGGATCTTGTTGAACTACTTTCGGTAGTAAAAAATACGATGTCGTGTGGTTGCGTTAAGTAGCATACCAGTATTGATTATTGATGCTTATGTGAGAAGTCACTCGGTTTGATTCCATTATTGTCGATTAATAATATGAATTATTATATAGCGATAATGTCGTTTTGTTTTATTCAGTATTATTAACGTAATAAAAGCGAAACATCTTTTATATATAAAATGAATACTTTATTAAAGTTATTCTATAAATAGAATATATTATATTTTATTATGCATAGTGTTGCATAGTGTTTTGCATAGTGTTGCATATAGTATTTGCATATAGTAAAATATTTTTATATAAATAGAATATATGATATTTTATTTAAAAGATTTTGCTTTAAATATGGACCGAAATCAAATTAAAGTAAATCAATCTGGACCGTTTCATGGATTAATTACTATGCATTCTATTTTCCTATAAATAAGCTCATTCCTTCATTATTTTATTACGAATTCACTTTGAAACTCTAGAGAGAGAAATTATAGAGAGAAGCTATAGAGAAAATATATAGAGAAAGAAGAAGAGTATTCGGTACTTCACTACTTTGATATCCAAATTGTCTTTTACGGTAAGGGATATTATTTGTTGTACCCGTAAGGGGTGTTATTCTTTCTTATTCATGAAGAGAACTTCTATTATTCCATTCTTTATTATTACATTGGAATAACTCAGATATCTAATGACATACCCTATACATAATCTGTAAGACCCCAAAATTTTTTAAATAAAAAGGAATTTCCTTTATTTATTATTTTGAAATGGTAAGGTGGATTTGATTAATGTGGTTAGTTATGGGTAAAATCGTAAATATTTTGAATAAGCAAGTGGTGATAAAATATTCATTATTGTTTGGGAATATTCGTTTGGTCGTGGAATATTAAATGCTTGTCGGGGAATATTAAATGCGATAGTAGCAGTCTTTTATGGGCCCCATAACGGAAAGCGATTAGATGAAGAAAGCGACAAATATAAGTTGTTTATAAATAACTAGGCGTAGTTATTCAAGATTATCTTGTTGGAATACCCGGTGGTTAAAACACACTAATATGCGTTGTTGAACAAGATGGCATTACGGTATTGCACCAATTATTGATTCTTACGTAAGAAGGCCTACTTTCAATAATTATTACGATAATTCTTATCAAATATTTTATTTTATTGATTCAATAATTCTTTGTATTGATATTTTATATTCTTGTTGTTTTGATAAATTGTCATTACACGGTATTTTCCATTATCGAAGCAATAATTCATATTATCCGAATAATATTATTAGATAAAATTATTGGCAATATCTAGAAAGTTACATAAGGAGAGGTTTGGTCACTTTAATTGCTTGTAGCAGTAAGGAGAAATTCTTATTGGAAAGCCCCCTTCTCTCCAGGAAGCGCTGGTTGCGATCTTGTGATTCTGTAATATTATTTGTGAATAATTAATTATTGATTTATATGATGAGGAAAATATTGATTTTATGTGGATATAGATGGAGAAAATTTTTAAAATGACAATTGTTGAAAATTAATATTTTATCATAAAATAATTCATTTAAATATATTATTTTAATAATATATTAGCGGTGATATTTTTATAATGAATGTGGGATATATGAGTATATATGAGGAGGAAGAGTATTTTGTGGCATTAAATGATTAACACATGTTTTGTTGTGTCGGTGGACCCCATTTCTTGATTGAAATTTGATTATAGCATGTAAAATCGTCCGTTTGTGGATTTCGGTCAATTTCATTTGGAATTTGGAAAAACTTTCTTCTGCAAAGTTGTAGAGAATTGAATTTCCTATAAAAACTCATGAGATTCGAATTTTTTCTGATAAAAGGACTATTTATTATAAATTATTGAAGTTCCGAAGCTCCGAAATAATTGATTTTTGAAAGTTTTAAATATTTATATTCACAAAAACGTTTTTTGTGTTTGGTGGGCATCTTTAACACATGTCATGTTGCTGAATTCAGATGCTTGATGCGTAGGAGGATGTAGAAAAAATTATAATATTAATTTATTAAATTTTCGCTTTGGTGTTCTAAGCAATTTCCTATAAATAGGGTCTTAGGTTAGAATTGAAAATCACACCGAAAATGAAGTTTTCTCTCTATATTATCGGCGTATTCTTGTGAGTATTTTGAGTATACTTTGAGTATTGCTATATCGGTCTGCAAGTTCAAGTCATGCTTTATATCAGGTGATTCAACTAAATCTTGTCTTTCGAGGTATGGGATATTATTATTTTTGTAATGATATTATTTCTTCAATATCATTATCTTTGAAATATTGATCTGAAGTTTTTATCAAATTTGGAACTTTTGTGTCGAGAGTTCTTATTCACGTATCTGGCCTTTATTAACGATTATCACGATCTTATTCACGAATACTAAGACTATTCATTGAAAAATGAAAAATTTTTTTTCGTCTAAAATATCTATTCGGATACTAGCTTTGATTGTATCCATATTTTGATCATTCTTGAAATTTACTCTACTCTAATTACTTATGAAGTATTTTTGAACTTGGATTGTTTAAAATACGAATCCTTAATATTTGTTCTTTTGTTCCTTTGGATTCGCTTTTCTTTGAAATATTTTTCATCATCCTCGGTCTTAAATGATGATATTCTTTGAATATCTTTGGCTGTAGTGCAAAGATGAATGATTTCTTGATGAATATCTTTGGCCGTAGTGCGAAGATGAACAGTGTTGAGATGAACATGACCGATCGATTAATATCTTTGGCCCGTAGTGCAAAAGATGAGCAGTGTTTAGATGAACATGACGGTGATGAATATCTTTGGCACGTAGTGCAAAGATGAATATTTGATTCGGATATATATTGATTGATGTTACAGGATAAAATATCGACGATGAACTTTTAAATTCATATATAGAAGATAGTAGTTTGCATTCTCTACTTAACTCTTCTAATGAATTGTTGTTTCCACCGCAATTGTTGATTTAAAACCTGGTTGTCTATTGTATTCTATTAGATTTTTTCCTCGTTGGAGACTAACGATAATTTGTTGTATATTATCTTAGTCATAATATTCTTTTTCGGCTAGTTTGAGCTCACCATTTTCCTTGTTGTTCCATTTTTTCTTCCAGGGAGGCAAGAATGTAGCGAAGTCTTAGTCGGGGTATGGAATGAAGGTTACAGAGAGAGTTGTTTAGTAGTCCTCACCATTTTTTGTAAAATAATGTATCAATAATTATGATGAGGATTTATTTGCGTGTGGATATTATGCAGATGGCAATATCTCGTATTTAACTCACGATTTATATGTTGTAATAATAAAGTTGTAGTTATTTTCGTACCATGTATTTGGCGACTCGAGAATGGGTTGGATGGAATGGACCTATTTTGGGGCGCCACGGTTGGTATCGAGCTTATGGATATGATCTCTCTGGCGGAGATCGGGGAATAGAACTAGGAGGAGAGGCGAGTAAATCCTTCGCTAGTGTGTCCTACCTAAGCTTATTTGTTGATTGGTCATAATATAGGGTATTATGTGATTTGTTAATTTATTTAATTAACCCTTGTTTTATGATAGTTTTTAAGAATGGTCATTGAGAACGTTAACAATGGAGTGAATGAGATCGTGGAGACACCTCTAATCGCCAACCGAGGATAATGTGATGTCAAAGAAGAAGGAATTAGAGATATCCATGTGGTGAGTGAAGAATTGATAGTTGCACGAGAGATAGTCGTAGAGGTAATTAACGGTGAGAGTGAGGAAGAAGAGGTACACGAAGAGAGTTTATTAGAGGTATTTTATGATCAAAATGTAGAATTGCAAAATCGTATTCATGAGTTAGAAGAAGCAGTGAAGAATTGCGAAAATCGTGGAGCAAAAGGATGCAACGATTCAAGCTTATGTTACCCGATATGTGATCTTTGAATGAAGCACTCTTTGGCGAGTATAAGATGATAAAGTTGGAATCGAAATTTGAAAGAAGAAATAAGCGAACGCAGTGAGAATGAGTGATGCATGGGTAAAAAAGCCGACGATAGCGTTGATATTATGGGAAGAGATGTCCAATCTAAAAGGAGAAGATTTAACAATGACGGAAGAGGCGTCGGCAATGAAAGATCAAGACCAAAGAACAAATTCTAGGGAAGAGAAACGATCACCAGTTAGATCTTCTGAGATGCGGAGAGGAGGGACATATAAGGTCAAACTGTTCAAAGCCTTCCAAGGTATGTTTTAGTTGTGGAAAAGATGGTCACATAGCTCGATTTTGTCTATAGCAAAATCAAGTCCGGTTGGGACGTTGGCACCAGAGGCGGATCTGTAAAAGTCAAAGTCAACGACTTTGGAAGAGCGTTTTTGTGACTTCTCAAAAAGCGAGTAACCCGAACGAAGTTAGACGGGTTAGTTAATTATAAATTCTTGCGAAGTTTATACCTTACTAGATCTGGGTTCTACCCATTCTTTTATCTCTCTTGCTTGCGTTCAACGTTTGAACTTGACTCAGGAGAAATTAGACTTTGACTCTATCTGTGGAGACTCTATTAGAGAAACTTTCATTACATCCGTTGTTTAGAAATCTTGTTTGATCCAAGTTGGCACCATCACATTATGTAAGACCCCAACTTATTATTAATAATTTAATTTTCTCTATTTATTATTTTGAAATAGTAAGGGTTAATTTGATTAATGTGGATAGTTAGGGGTAAGATACATAAATATTTCAAAATAAGCAAGTGGTTATAAAATATTCATTGTTGTTTGGGAATATTATTCGTTTGGTCGTGGAATATTAATGATCGCGTGGGAATATTAAATATTTACAGTATGACCATGTGTGGACCCCATAACGGAAAGCGATTGGATGAAGAAAATGACAAATATAAGTTGTTTAAAAATAATAACGGCGTAGTTATTCAAGCTAATTATCTTGTTAAAATACTTAAATTGGTTAAAACACATTGCTTTGCAGTATTGCACCAATTATTGATTCTTACGTGAAGGCTACTACTCAATAATGGTTACGATAATTCTTATTCAAATATTTTATTGAGTTAATAATTCTTTGCGTTGATATTTTATATTCTTTGTTGTTTGATAATTGTCATTACACAAAGTATTTTTTATTATCGAAGCAATAATTCATATTATCTGAATAATATTATTGGATAACATTATTGGCAATGTCTAGAAAGTTCATGTCTAAGGAGAGGTTTGGTCACCCAATCAATTGCGCCGCAAGAAGGAGAAATTCTTATTGGAAAGCCCCCTCTCACAGGAGGCGCACAGTTGTCAATATTGTGATTACAGTAATATTATTTGTGGATAATTAATTATTGATTCATATGATGAGGAAAATATTGATTTTATGTGGATATAGATGGAGAAAAATTTTAAAATGACAATTGTTGAAAATTAATATTTTATCTTTTTCTGATAAAATAATTCATTTAAATATATTATTTTAATAATATATTAACGGTGATATTTTTACAATGAATGTGGGATATATGAGTATATGAGGAGGAAGAGTATTTTTGTTGCATTAAATGATTAACACATGTTTTGTGTGTCGGTGGACCCCATTTCTTGACTGAAATTTGATTATAGCCTATAAAATCGACCGTTTATGGGTTTCGGTCAATTTATGTTTGGAATTTGGAAAAACTTTCTTCTGCAAAGTTGTAGAGAATTGAATTTCCTATAAAAACTCGCGAGATTCGAATTTTCTGATAAAGGGCTATTTATTATGAATTATTGAAGTTTCGGAGTTCCGAAATAATTGATTTTTGGGAGTTTTAATTAATTATTTTGAGAAAAACGTTTTTGGTGAGTTTGTGAACCTCATTTAACATGTGTTATGGCTGAAATCAGATTTCAAAGGTGGGCTAAGGAATTTTATTTATAAATAATATTATTATATTCAATTTTTGCTTTGGTGTTCTAGCGATTTCACATAAATAGGGTCTTAGGTTAGAATTGAAAATCACACGTAAACTCGAAGTTCTCTCTATTTCTCTCGATATTTTGAGCGTATTCTTGTGAGTATACTTTGAGTGTTGCTATCTGATAAAGTTCAAGTCATAGCTTTATATCAGGTGTTTCATTTAGAAATCTTGTCTTTTCGAGGTAAGGGATGTTATTTTCTTCTCAAATGATATTATTTCTTCAATATCATTATCTTTGAAATATTAGTTGGAACTTTTATCAAATTTGGAACTTTTTCATATCGGGGTTCTTATTCATGAGTTCTTATTCACGAGTTCTTATTCATGAGTTCTTATTCACGATTCTTATTCACGAGTCTTATTCATGAAGCGAGAAGATATTTTTTTGTGGAATTTCTATCTTTTGGTGTGAGTTCTTATTCACGATATATGACTTTATTCACGATATCTGACACCTTATTCACGAATACGACCTTTATTCATTGAAAAATAAAATTTCTTCTTTTTGTCAAAATATCTTGTAAGACCCCAAATTATTCTTAATGAAATTTAATTTTTCTATTTATTATTTTGAAATAGTAAAGGTTGATTTGATTAATGTGGATAGTTAGGGGTAAAATACATAAATATTTCAAAATAAGCAAGTGGTTATAAAATATTCATTGTTGTTGGAGAATATTCGTTTGGTCGTGGAATATTCGTACTTATCGGGGAATATTAAATGACGACGATAGCGACCATGTGTGGGCCCCCATATGTAAAGCGATTGGATGAAGAAAGCGACAAATATAAGTTGGTTAAAAATAGCAGGCGTAGTTATTCTGCAGATTAATCTTGTTAAAATACTAAATTGGTTAAAACACGGTGCTATTACCGGTATTGCACCAATTATTGATTCTTACGTAAGAAGGCACTACTCGATAATGGTTCTGATAATTATTATTCGATATTTTATTGAGTTAATAATTCTGCGTTGATATTTTATATTCTTTGTTATTTTGATAATTGTCATTACACAATATTTTTCATTATCGAAGCAATAATTCATATTATCCGAATAATATTATTAGATAACATTATTGGCAATGTCTAGAAAGTTACATACAAGGAGAGGTTTGGTCACCTAATTGCTTGCGCCAAAGAAGAAGAAATTCTTATTGGAAAGCCCCCCCTTCTCAGAAGGGCACTGGTTGTCAATATTGTGATTACGTAATATTATTTGTGAATAATTAATTATTGATTCATATGATGAGGAAAATATTAATTTTATGTGGATATAGATGGAGAAAAATTTTAATGTGACAATTGTTGAAAATTAAAATTTTATCTTTTTACGATAAGATAATGTATTATTATATTTTAATAATATAATAATGGTGATATTTTACAACGAATGTGGGATATATGAGTATCTACGAGGAGGAAGAGTATTTTTGTTGCAATAAATGTTTAAAACATGTTAAACATGTAAATTGGACCCCATTTATTGGTTGAAATTTGATTATAAAT
The DNA here is from genome assembly GCA_020205615.1 of Panax quinquefolius. Classification (NCBI taxonomy): domain Eukaryota; kingdom Viridiplantae; phylum Streptophyta; class Magnoliopsida; order Apiales; family Araliaceae; genus Panax; species Panax quinquefolius. Next base: position 143,042,992 of record CM035162.1, on the reverse strand, counting down.
TTGTAAAATCGCCGCTTCGTTTGTGATTTCGGTCAATTTACATTTGGAATTTGGAAAAACTTTCTTCGCAAAGTTGTAGAGAATTGAATTTCCTATAAAAACTTCATGAGATTCGAATTTTCTGATAAAAGGGTTATTTATTATGAATTATTGATGTTACGAAATTCACGAATAATTGATTTTTGGGAGTTTTATTAATTTTATTAAGAAAAACGTTTTTATTGATTTTGGTGAGGGGGGGACCATTTGTTTGACTGATAATTTGAATCTTAGAAAGTGTGCGTAGGAAATTATAATATATATATTAATATTTTATTAAATTTTTGTCTTTTGGTGTTCTAAGCAATTTCTATAAATAGGGTCTTGGGTTAGAATTGAAAATCACACGAAGCTGAAGTTTTTCTCTCTATATTATATCGGCGTATTCTTGTGAGTATTTTGAGTATACTTTGAGTATTCTTTATGCGGTGCAAGTCCAAGTCATAGCCTTTATATCCAGGTGTTTCAAATTTAGAAATCTTGATCTTTCGAGGTAAGGGATGTTATTTTCTTCTCAAATGATATTATTTCTTGATATCATTATCTTTGAAAAATTGGTTTAAACTTATTATCAAATTTGGAACTTTTTCATATCGGGGTTACTTATTCATGAGTTCTTATTCACGAGTTCTTATTCATGAGTTCTTATTCACGAAGTTCTTATTCACGAGTACTATTCATGTAAAGCGTGAAGATGTTTTTTATGGAATTTCTTTCTTTTGGTGTGAGAGTTACTTTATTCACGTATCGGCACTATTCACGATATCTGACACTATTCATAGAAAAATAAAATTTCTTCTTTTTGTCCAAAATATCTATTTTGGATACTAGCTTTGATTGTATCCATGTTTTGATCATTCTTGAATTTTACACCACTATGATTATTTTTGAGGTATTATTTTTGAACATGGATAAAACAAAATCTGAATCCTTAATCCTTAATCCTTGTCATTTTGTTTCCTTTGGATTCGTTTCTTTAAAAATATTTTTCATCATCCTCGGTCTTAAATGGTGATATTATTGAATATCTTTGGCACAGTAGTGCAAAGATGAATGATTTCGAAGAAGAATATCTTTGGTAGTAGTGCAAAGATGAGCAGTGTTTAGATGAACATGACCGGTGATGAATATCTTTTGGCTGTAGTGCAAAGATGAATATTTGATTCAGATGTATATTGATTGATGTTACGAGGATAAAAGATAGGCGATGAACTTTTAAATTCATACATAGAAGATAGTAGTTTGCATTCTCTACTTAACTCTTCTAATGAATTATTATTTTCATTGCGAATATTGATTTAAAATTTGTTGTCTATTGTATTCTATTAGATTTTTCCTGTTGAAGACTAATGATAATTTGTTGTATATTATCTTAGTCATAATATTCTTTCTTTGGGCTAGTTGAGCTCACCCTTTTCCTTTTTGTTCCATTTTTTTCTCGGGAGGCGAGAATATAGCGAGTGCAGTCAGGGGGTATGGAATGAAGGTTTTAGAGAAAGTTGTTTAGTAGTCCTCACCATTTTGTAAAATAATGTATCAATAAATGTGATGAGGATTTATTTGAGTATGGATATTATGCAGAAGATAATATTTGTATTCAAACTCACAGTTTCTTGTTGTAATAATAAAGTTGTAGTTGTTTACATGCCATGTAATGACAACTCGAGAATGGGTGATGTATACCTATTTTTGGGGGCGTCCACGGTTGGTATCGAGCTTAGGGATATGATCTCTGGCGGAGATCGGGGAATAGAACTAGGAGGGAGAGGCGAGTAAATCCTTCATTTAGTGTGTCCTACCTAAGCTTATTTGTTAGTTGGTCAAGTATATATGGATATTATGTGATATATTGATTTCCTTAATTAACCCTTGTTTTATAGCGGTATTTGAGAATGTCATTGAGAATATTAACAATGGAAATGAGGCCAGTGGAGAGCCGCTGTACTCACCAAGCGAGGAGAACGTGCAATAGTTTGGCAATGTTCCTCCTGTGAACAACACCATTGAAAGCGAGATGATGAGCGAGGGGAATGTTTAGAAGCTTTTTTGCGATTCATGTAAAATCGAGACGAGGAGACTCGTGTTCAAAATCTGAGGAGGAAATGATAGCAATTCACGGGTTGTCTGACCAAGCGATTCAAAAAGTTGGGACCACGAATTTAAAGGAAAGCGGATCCGATCATGGCGGAAACATGGGTCAAACAAATTACCAAGATATTCGATGTCTTGGGATGCGGAGAACAGAAGGTTCCATTCGCCACCTTATATTAAAAGTGGCGGCGGACTCTTGGTGGGAGTCGTGAAGCGTACCCATCCGGTGCTTTTCGGCGTCTTGGGAGGCGTTTGAAGCTATTTAATGACAAATACTTTCACGAAAGTGTTCGTCGTATGAAGGAAGTGGAGTTCATCGATTGGAATAAAACAACATGAGCGGTGTCTCGATGACGAGGCAAAGTTTGCAGAGTTATCCGGTTTGCACCTCATTTGGTGGAGAATGAGGAGCGATGACGCGGATGTTTCTTAGAGGTTTGAAACCCAAGATACGTCGATATCTCATTTCTCATAAATTTTCTCTTTATTAGGATGTTATAAAGCAGGGCTCAATTATTAGGCGAGATACTTGAAGTACGGTCGTTGAGGACCATAACGAGGATCGTACAGAGATAGCGATCAGCAGAATAATGATAACCACGGAGAAAAGCAGACGGACAAAAATGGTAACCACTCTGGTGGTAATCATAGCCATGAAAAGCGAAGAAAGCGGAAGTCGGGAGGAGATTTTAAAAAAGGAGATTTAATAACGACCATGTGAAGCAGCGGTCTTGGCGTAAAGAATCGGGTTCTAAAGGAGGAGAACGATCACCGGTCGTATATGTTACAAATGCGGAAAAGAGGGACATATCGGTCAAAGCGCCCTAACAGTTCAAGGTATGCTATAATTGTAGAAAGGAAGGACATATCGCTCGAGATTGTATGGTAGCGAAACCTAGTTCAATGAGGGACGGTGACTCAAAAACATCCCGAGAAAAGTCAAAGTCAAGCGATTCGGGAAGAGCGTTTGTTGTGGTGGTCAAAAATCGAGAAACCCAAACGAGGTGATCACGGGTAAGCTATTTATAAATTCTTGCGAAGTTTATACCTTACTTGATACGGTGCTACCCATTCATTTATCTCTCTGCATGTGCTCAGCGTTTAAACTTGACTCAGGAGAAATTAGACTTTGACCTATCTGTGGAAACTCGTTAGGAGAAATTTTCATCACATCCTTTGTTTATAAATCTTGTTTGATTCAAGTTGGCACCATTACCTTACTGTTGACCTTATCTCTTTAAAGATACTTGCTTTTGATGTGATTTTAGGGATTGATTGGTTAACTACTCATCATGCCAAAATTGATTATTTTCGTAAGGTTGTTAGTTTTCATATTCCTAACCAACTTTGTTATGCGGATTCAAGCAACTAAACCATTAAAATCAATCAACATTGTCATATCTAATCATAAAGCTATTCGTTTATTGAAAAGCGGATGTCAAGCTTTCTTAGCCCATGTTATGGATTTGAATAAAGACACGTCAAATTTGAATAATATTCTGTTGTTATTGACTTTCGGCGTATTTCTGAAGAACTTCCGGTCTACCCCGAGCGTGAAGTTGAATTCTTTATTGATCTTGAACACAGTACAAAGCCCATTTCTAAAACCCCATATGGAATGGCTCTATTGAACTTCGGGAGTTAAAGGTCCAACTACAGGGAATTGTTGGACATCGGTTTCATTCGTCCAAGTACATCTCCTTGGGGTGCTCTGTTTTATTTGTAAAGAAGAAAAGCGGGAATATGCGACTTTGTATTGACTATCGGGAATTGAACCATGTCACCATCAAGAATAGGTATCCTCTACCTCGTATTGATGACTTGTTTGACCGATTGCAAGGGCACAATTCTTTCCAAAAATCGATCTTCGATTACGGATATCATCAATTTGAAGATTAGGCGAGGATATTCAAAGGCGCCTTGAGAACTTCGGTATGGGCATTATGAATTCTTAGTCATGTCTTTCGGATGACTAATGCTCCTGCTGGCTTTCATGGATATGATGAACCAAGTATTTAAGGAATATTTGGATCGGTTTGTTGTTGTCTTTATTGATGACATCCTCATATATTCCAAAAGTCGTGAAGATCATGAGCACCATTTTAGGTTTGGTACTCAAAGGCTTCGTGAAAACAAACTATATGCCAAATTGAAGAAATGTGAGTTACGGCTTGAGGAAGTAGCATTCCTTGGGCGCGTGGTGTCGAAACATGGAGTATCTGTTGATCCGTGAAGATTGAAGCAATACAAAGTAGGGAGCAACCGAAGTCGGTGGTTGAAATCGTAGTTTTTGGGCTTAATTTGGTTATTATCGGAGATTCGTGGAAGGGTTTTCTCGAATCGCTACTTCATTAACCCAACTAACTTCGGAAGGATACAAAATTTGTTTGGAGTGAAGAATGCGAGAAGAGTTTCAAGAGCTTAAGAGGAGACTTATTTCTAAGACTGTTCTAACAATACCATCTAGTTCGGATGGATTTGTTATCTACTGATGATGCTTGGGAAAAAGGTTAGGATGTGTTCTCATGCAGCGTGGGAAAGTCATAGCCTATGCCTCATGACAACTTAAAGAGTATGAGAGGAATTATCCTACTCATGATCTAGAGTTAGCGGCCCGATCGTTTTTTTATTAAAGATATGGAAGCACTATCTATATGGGAGAAAGTGGAGATATATTGGACCATAAAAGCCTTAAATATTTCTTCACTCAAAAAGAACTCAACATCTGGCAAATGACGTTGGCTCGAGCTATTGAAGACTACGACCACCACTATTGATACCATCACGAAAAGCGAGCGTGGTGGGCGCGCGTTGAGTAGAAGATCATATCGCGGGAGCGAGTGCGATGATGTCAAGTATACGCATAGAGCCAACTTTAATAGAAAAAGTTAAGGTTGCTCGAGCCAATCTTGGCCGGGTGATCGTATGAAGAAGAAAAAGTGAAGGAGCTATTAGGGGCGAGAATTGATGAAGAAGGAATACTTGAGTCCACTCTAGACTTTGTGTTCTAACGACTACGATTTGAAGTACAAGATTATGATGGAGGCACACAATACACCATTTGCAATCCATCACTGGAAGTACTAAAATGTATCGTGATCTTGACATACATTTTGGTGGAACAATATGAGAGAGAGATTGCAAAGTTTATCTCGATGTGTTTAACTTGTCGGCGTGTAAAGGCGGAACATCTAGTACCTAAGGGTCCGTTGCAACCACTTGAGATTCCGGAATGGAAGTGGGAACACATTACCATGGATTTCATTACGGGTCTTCCTACGGTTTCTCAAGGCATCAATTTATTTGGGTTATTGTTGATAGATTAACCAAGTCTCCGCTCATTTCTTGCCGACACGGAGACTTATTCCTTGAGCGTCTTGCTAGTATATGTACGTGAATGAGATTGTGAGGTTGCATGGCATGCCAAGTATCCATAGTTTGGATCGTGACCCAAGATTCACTTCAAGATTTTGGGTTAGCTTGCAAAAAGCTATGGGCGCGGTTTGCGATTTAGTTGACATACCATCCCCAAAGCAGACGGACAATCGAGAGAGGACTATTCAAACTCTTGAAGATCTATTAAGACTATGTGTCCTAGACTTCAAGGGTAGTTGGGATAAGTATTTACCATTGGTGGAATTCTCCTACAACAATGAGTTATCGAGCAAGTATAGGTGTGGCTCCATTGAAGCATTATATGGGCCGAAAATGTCGTTCTCAATATGTTGGGATGAGGTGGGTGAAGCAACATTGTTGGGACTAGAAGTTAATACGTATGACTCACCGAAAAGATCCAAATGATTCGACAAGCGTATACAAAGCGGCACAAGATCGACAAAAGAGTTATGCGGATCTTCATCGAAAGGACGTGGAATTTAGTGTGGGAATCATGTATTATTGCGAGTTGCTCCATGGAAAGGAGTTACAAGATTTGGGAAGAGGAAAGCTCAATCCACGATTTATTGATCCATTTCAAATTCTTGACCGAGTAGGAAATGTAACCTATAGACTTGCGTTACCTCAAAGTATGTCTCGTGTTCATAATGTGTTTCACATATCGTACTTCGTAAATATGTGAAAGACCCGAACCACATTATAGAGTTAGAAGCAGGACGAAATAATAGAAGACTTAACGTGTGAGGAGGTACTGTTAAGATCTTGGATAGGAAGGAGCATGTCCTACGCGAAAGGTCATACCACAAGTTAAAGTTTTATGGAGGAATCATGCTTTATAGAGAAATGACACGAGAATTGGAAAGCGGAAATGAAAGCGAGGTATCCTCACCTTTCAAAAACACAGTGTGCGTCACGTCGATTTCGAGGACGAAATTTCATAAGGAGGGAGGTTGTAAGACCCCAACTTATTCTTAATGAAATTTAATTTTCTCTATTTATTATTTTGAAATAGTAAGGGTTGATTTGATTAATGTGGATAGTTAAGGGTAAAATCGCAAATATTTTAAAATAAGCAAGTGGTTATAAAATATTCATTGTTGTGGGAGAATATTCGTTTTGGTCGTGGAATATTCGTCTTATCGGGAATATTAAATGCGGACGTGGTAAAACCATGTGTGGGCCCCATAGCTGGAAAGCGATTGGATGAAGAAAGCGACAAATATAAGTTGGTTAAAAATAACGGCGTAGTTATTACAGATTAATCTTGTTAAAATACTAAATTGGTTAAAACACGAGTAGCTTTGCAGTATTGCACCAATTATTGATTCTTACGTAAGAAGGCACTACTCAATAATGGTTACTGATAATTATTGTTCGATATTTTATTGAGTTAATAATTCTTTGCGTTGATATTTTATATTCTTTGTTATTTGATAATTGTCATTACACAATATTTTTCATTATCGAAGCAATAATTCATATTATCGAATAATATTATTAGATAACATTATTGGCAATGTCTAGAAAGTTACATCTAAGGAGAGGTTTGGTCACCTAATTGCATGCCATGAAGAAGAAATTCTTATTGGAAAGCCCCTCTTTCTTGAAGGCTGCTGGTTGTCGATATTGTGATTTCGTAATATTATTTGTGAATAATTAATTATTGATTCATATGATGAGGAAAATATTGATTTTATGTGGATATAGATGGAGAAAAATTTTAATGTGACAATTGTTGAAAATTAAAATTTTATCTTTTTCGATAAAATAATTATTTAAATATATTATTATATTTTAATAATATAATAATGGTGATATTTTTACAACGAATGTGGGATATATGAGTATACGAGGAGGAAGAGTATTTTTGTTGCAATAAATATTTAAAACATGTTAAACATGTCGGTGGACCCCATTTATTATTTGAAATTTGATTATAGCACAAAATCGCTTGGTTTGTGGATTTGGTCAATTTTTGTTTGGAATTTGGAAAAACTTTCTTCTGCAAAGTTGTAGAGAATTGAATTTCCTATAAAAACTCATGAGATTCGAATTTTCTGATAAAAGGTTATTTATTATGAATTATTGATGTTACGAAATTCCGAATAATTGATTTTTGGGAGTTTTATTAATTTTATTAAGAAAAACGTTTTTTATTGATTTTGGTGAGGGGGACCATTTGTTTGGCTGATAATTTGAATCTTAGAAAGTATGCGTAGGAAATTATAATATATATATTAATATTTTATTAAATTTTGTGCTTTTGGTGTTTAAAGAATTTCTATAAATAGGGTCTTGGGTTAGAATTGAAAATCACACGTAAAGCTGAAGTTTCTCTCTCTATATTATCGGCGTATTCTTGTGAGTATTTTGAGTATACTTTGATATTGTTATGCGGTGCAAGTCAAGTCATAGCCTATATCCTGTTTGTTTTAATTTAAATCTTGATCTTTCGAGGTAAGGGATGTTATTTTCTTCTCAAATGATATTATTTCTTCAATATCATTATCTTTGAAATATTGGTTGAAACTTTTTATCAAATTTAGAACTTTTTCATATCGGGATTACTATTCATGAGTTTCTTATTCACGAGTTCTTATTCATGAGTTCTTATTCACGAGTTCTTATTCACGAGTACTATTCATGAAGCGTGAAGATGTTTTTTTGTGGAATTTCTATCTTTTGGTGTCGAGAGTTACTATTCACGTATCATGCACTATTCAATAGAAAAATAAAATTTCTTCTTTTGTCCAAAAAATATCTATTACGGATACTAGCTTTGATTGTATCCATGTTTTGATCATTCTTGAATTTTACACCACTATGATTATTTTTGAGGTATTATTTTTGAACATGGATAAAACAAAGTACGAATCCTTAATCCTTAATCCTTGTCATTTTGTTTCCTTTGGATTCGTTTCTTTAAAATATTTTTCATCATCCTCGGTCTTAAATGGTGATATTATTGAATATCTTTGGCACGTAGTGCAAAGATGAATGATTTCTGAAGAATATCTTTGGTAGTAGTGCAAAGATGAGCAGTGTTTAGATGAACATGACCAATCGATGAATATCTTTGGCACGTAGTGCAAAAGATGAATATTTGATTCGGATGTATATTGATTGATGTTACGGGGATAAAAGATGAGCGATGAACTTTTAAATTCATACATAGAAGATAGTAGTTTGCATTCTCTACTTAACTCTTCTAATGAATTATTATTTCATTGCGAATATTGATTTAAAATTTGTTGTCTATTGTATTCTATTAGATTTTTCCTGTTGAAGACTAACGGTAATTTGTTGTATATTATCTTAGTCATAATATTCTTTCTTGGGCTAGTTGAGCTCACCCCTTTTCCTTTTTGTTCCATTTTTCTCGGGAGGCGAGAATATAGCGAAAATGCAGTGGGGGTATGGAATGAAGGTTTTAGAAAGTTGTTTAGTAGTCCTCACCATTTTTGTAAAATAATGTATCAATAAATGTGATGAGGATTTATTTTGAGTATGGATATTATGCAGAAGATAATATTTGTATTCAAACTCACAGTTTTACTGTTGTAATAATAAAGTTGTAGTTGTTTCTGTACCATGTAATGACAACTCAGAATGGGTGATGTATACCTATTTTGGGGGCGTCACATATCTATTCTGGATACTAGCTTTGATTGTATCCATGTTTTGATCATCCTTGAATTTTATACCACTATGATTATTTTTGTGGTATTTTTGAACATGGATAAAACAAAGTACGAATCCTTAATCCTTAATCCTTGTCATTTTGTTTCACTGGATTCGTTTCTTTAAAAATATTTTCATCATCCTCGGTCTTAAATGATGATATTATTGAATATCTTTGGCACGTAGTGCAAAGATGAATGATTTCGAAGAATATCTTTGGTAGTAGTGCAAAGATGAGCAGTGTTTAGATGAACATGACTAATCGATGAATATCTTTCGGCTGTAGTGCAAAGATGAATATTTGATTCGAGATGTATATTGATTGATGTTACATGGATAAAAGATAGCGGTGAACTTTTAAATTCATACATAGAAGATAGTAGTTTGCATTCTCTACTTAACTCTTCTAATGAATTATTATTTCCATTGCGAATATTGATTTAAAATTTGTTGTTTATTGTATTCTATTAGATTTTTCCTGTTGAAGACTAACGATAATTTGTTGTATATTATCTTAGTCATAATATTCTTTCTTCGGGCTAGTTGAGCTCACCCTTTTCCTTGTTGTTCCATTTTTTCTTCTCGGGAGGCGAGAATGTAGCGAAGTCTTAGTCGGAGGTATGGAATGAAGGTTCTAGAGAGAGTTGTTTAGTAGTCCTCACCATTTTGTAAAATAATGTATCAATAATTATGATGGGGATTTATTTGCGTGTGGATATTGTGCAGATGGCAATATCTCGTATTTAAATTCACAGATATATATATGTTGTCGATATTTTGTACGACAAATGTATTAATAAAGTTGTAGTTATTTCTGTACCATGTATTTGGCGACTCAGAATGGGTTGGATGGAATGGACCTATTTTGGGGGCGTCACACATTACCTGTTGACCTTATTTATTTAAAGATACTTGCTTTTGATGTGATTTTAGGGATTGATTGGTTAACTACTCATCATGCCAAATTGATTGCTTTTGTAAGGTTGTTAGTTTTCATATTCCTAAGCAACCTGTTATTCGAATTCAAGCAATCAAACCATTGTAGTCAAACATTTTCATATCAAGCCATGAAGTCATTCGTTTATTACGGATGTTAAGTTTTCTTTCCATGTTATGGATTTGAATAAAGACACGTCAGATTTGAATAATATTCCTGTTATTATTTATTTTTCTGACGTATTTCTCAAGAATTTCTTGGTTTACTCCCAAAGTGATATTAAATTTTGTATCGACTTTGAACCCAGACAAAACTCATTTCTAAAATCTCATATCGAATGGCTCTATTGAACTTCAGGAGTTAAAAATTCAACTATATAAATTTGGTACCGAGAGCTTTATCTGGTGACTTCCTTTGTGGAATGCACCAAGCGGACTCTCCGTAGGGGACACCATATTCGATGCGATAGTAAGAAAGCGATAGGTGTCATTGTAACGTCTTTATCAAGGTTGGGATATGAGTCACGATTGAGAACAACTAAGTCAGTAATCGAAATACGTAGCTTTCAGAAGCTTAGTTGGTTATTATCGGAGATTCGTTGAAGGATATTCTCGAATCGCTATTCCATTAACGCAATGACTCGAGAGAGATACAAAATTGAATGGAGCAAGGAATGTGGGAAGAGCTTGAAGAACTCGAGAGGAGACTCATTTCAACACATGTTACGACCATGCCATCCTCGAAAAGCGAACGTGATAGGCGGCGTGTTGAGTAGAAGATCGTATACAAGTACGAGTAAGATATTGTCAAAGACTCATTTCGTATAATTTACAAATAATAGAGATGGAGATGAAAACTCTAGGTACCCACGTGATGGTATACGAGTATAATCGACTTTAATCGATAAAGTTAAAGCTGTTCAAGCTACACACCGGAGCTGATGAATTTGAAGAAAGAGGTGCAAGAAGTTGTTATTTCAAAAGCAAGAATCGGAGGAAAGCTAAAACCTTCGATTTATTAATCCATTTGAAATTCTCGATCGAATAGGAACTGTGGCCTATAGACTCGTTTTACCGCCAAGTATGATGGCGTGTTCATATATCGATGTTACGTAAATATGTGGACGACCGAACCACGTCATTGAGTTAGAACCCAAAAGAGATAGCCAGAAGACTTAACATACGAGGAGGTACTGTCAAGATCTTGGATAGGAAAAGAACATGTCCTATGTACCGAGGTTATACCACAAGTTAAAATTTTGTGGAGAAACCATCTTTATTGAGGAAATGACACGGGAGTTGGAAAGCGAAAATGAAAGCGAGGTATTCTCATCTTTTCGAAACACAGTGCGTACGACGCCAATTTCGAGGACGAAATTTCATAAGGAGGGAGGTTGTAAGACCCAAAATTTTTTAAATAAAAAGGAATTTCCTTTATTTATTATTTTGAAATAGTAAGGTGGATTTGATTAATGTGGTTAGTTATGGGTAAAATGCATAAATATTTGAATAAGCAAGTGGTGATAAAATATTCATTATTGTCGGGGAATATTCGTTTGGTCGTGGAATATTAAATCTTGTGTAGGGAATATTAAATGCGATGGCCTTGATCTTTTGTGGGCCCCATAACGGAAAGCGATTGGATGAAGAAAACGACAAATATAAGTTGTTTATAAATACTTGGCGTAGTTATTCACAAGTAAATCTTGTTGGAATACCCCGTTGGTTAAAACACACTAATATGCGTTGTTGAGCGATAGCTTATGCAGTATTGCACCAATTATTGATTCTTACGTAAGAAGGCACTACTCAATAATTGTTACGATAATTCTTATCAAATTATTTTATTTTATTGATTCAATAATTCTTTGTATTGATATTTTATATTCTTGTTGTTTCAATAAATTGTCATTACACAAGATTTTCCATTATCGAAGCAATAATTCATATTATATCGAATAATATTATTAGATAACATTATTGGCAATGTCTAGAAAGTTACATACAAGGAGAGGTTTGGTCACCTAATTGCTTGGCCAAGAAGAGGAGAAATTCTTATTGGAAAGCCCCTCTTTCAGGAGGCGCACTGGTTGCCAAAGATCTTGTGATTCTGTAATATTATTTGTGAATAATTAATTATTGATTTATATGATGAGAAAAATATTGATTTTATGTGGATATAGATGGAGAAAATTTTAAAATGACAATTGTTGAAAATTAATATTTTATCATAAAATAATTCATTTAAATATATTATTTTAATAATATATTATGGTGATATTTTATAATGAATGTAGGATATATGAGTATATGAGGAGGAAGAGTATTTTTGTGACATTAAATGATTAACACATGTTTTGTGTGTCGGTGGACCCCATTTCTTATTTGAAATTTGATTATAGCATGTAAAATCGTCCGTTTGTGGATTTGGTCAATTTACATTTGGAATTTGGAAAAACTTTTTTACTCAAAGTTGTAGAGAATTGAATTTCCTATAAAAAGTAGCGAGATTCAAATTTTACGATAAAAGGACTATTTATTATAAATTATTGAAGTTAGAAGCTTCAAATAATTGATTTTTGGAAGTTTTAAATATTTATATTCACAAAAACGTTTTTTGTGTTTGGTGGGCATCTTTAACACATGTCATGTTCTTTGAATTCAGATGCTTGATGCGTAGGAGGATGTAGAAAAAATTATAATATTAATTTATTAAATTTTACGCTTTGGTGTTTCTAAGCAATTTCCTATAAATAGGTGCTTAGGTTAGAATTGAAAATCACATTGAAGCGAAGTTTTTTCTCTCTATATTATCGAGCGTATTCTTGTGAGTATTTTTAGTATACTTTGAGTATTGCTATACGGTGCAAGTTCAAGTCATAGCTTTATATCCAGGTGTTCAACTTAAATCTTGTCTTTCGAGGTATGGGATATTATTATTTTTTGTAATGATATTATTTCTTCAATATCATTATGCTGAAATATTGATCTGAAGTTTTTATCAAATTTGGAACTTTTTGTGTCGAGTTACTATTCACGTATACATGCACTATTTTTTAACGATATCTGCAGATTATTCATTCACGAATTTAAGATTATTCATTGATTGAAAATGAAAATTTTTCTTTTCGTCTAAAATATCTATTCTGGATACTAGCTTTGATTGTATCCATATTTTGATCATTCTTGAATTTTACTCTACTCTAATTACTTATGAAGTATTTTTGAACTTGGATTGTTTAAAATACGAATCCTTAATATTTGTTCTTTTGTTCCACTGGATTCGTTTTCTTTGAAATATTTTTCATCATCCTCAGTCTTAAATGATGATATTATGAATATCTTTGGCCGTAGTGCAAAGATGAATGATTTCTTGATGAATATCTTTGGTAGTAGTGCAAAGATGAAGCAGTGTTGAGATGAACATGACCGATCGATTAATATCTTGGGGCGTAGTGCAAAGATGAGCAGTGTTTAGATGAACATGACCCGGTGATGAATATCTTTGGCACAGTAGTGCAAAGATGAATATTTGATTCAGATATATATTGATTGATGTTACGAGAGGATAAAATATCGACGATGAACTTTTAAATTCATATATAGAAGATAGTAGTTTGCATTCTCTACTTAACTCTTCTAATGAGTTGTTGTTTCCAATTGTAATTGTTGATTTAAAACCTGGTTGTCTATTGTATTCTATTAGATTTTTCCTGTTGGAGACTAACGATAATTTGTTGTATATTATCTTAGTCATAATATTCTTCTTTACGGGCTAGTTGAGCTCACCATTTTCCTTGTTGTTCCATTTTTCTTCTCAGGAGGCAAAAATGTAGCGAGTACTAGTCGGGGTATGGAATGAAGGTTCTAGAGAGAGTTGTTTAGTAGTCCTCACCATTTTTGTAAAATAATGTATCAATAATTATGATGGGGATTTATTTTCGTGTGGATATTGTCTAGATGGCAATATCTGTATTTAACTCACAGTTTATATGTTGTAATAATAAAGTTGTAGTTATTTCTGTACCATGTATTTGGCGACTCAAAATGGGTTGGATGGAATGGACCTATTTTGGGGGCGTCACATAATCTGTATACGTGGTTTACCCTATACTTGGTGACATTCTTCTATTATTACATTGGAACATCCCACATGCGTGTGTTTTACACACCGACTGGTTAAAATCTTTATTATTACATTGGAACATCCACATGCGTGTGTTTTACAGGACTGGTTAAAATCTTTATCATTCGTTGGAATATCTATCGTGTGTTTTACACGGATCCGGTTTCATCTTTTTATTATTCATTGGAACATCCTGTCGATTGTGAATTTCACACGATTGGTTTCGTTATTATTATTACGTTGGAATAACTTTATCATCGCAAGCACCGCATGCGTGGTGATTTCCTTTGTTATTCCATTCTTTATTATACCCGGTTGGTTAAAACTTTGACTTTATACTCCATGAAATTAGTAGAATATCCTTGATATTTACGTTTCATCCAAAGATCTTTTCATGGAAATATTCTTACGATCATTCTTGAATTTTACTCTTCAAAACGAAGATCATGTTGATAATTTGGACGTTAATAATTCTGAATAAAATAATTCTTGAACTTGTTTTATTGAATTATTATGTCATCATATCATCATCCTCATGTTATATTATGTTATCTTTGGCTTACGATGCATAGATGAACTTAGTATGATTATGACCAAGGATCATTCGGTATAATCATGGCTTGATATAAATGATGTGACAAAAGTCCTTAGTGCTCTGTAATGCGATGATGGATAGTTTTTGGTATGATTATGACCGGGGGTGATTCGGTATAGTCATGACCATTGATAATTTGATTAAAATCCTTGGACCGTGGTACGAGGATGATTAGATATTGTGGTTTATTCATTAAAGCTGAGTCTTAGTGATAAATATTGATGAAAACCTTTTAAAACCTAAAAGATAGTAGACTTTATTTTCTACTTGACTCTTTTAATGGATTAGATATTCATTATGATTAAAGCTGGTTGTCATTGTATTTTATCGGTTTAACATTGTTGAAGACTATTGATAATTTATTACGCATTATTATAGTTATAATATTTCTTCATTGGGCTAGTTGAGCTCACCCTTTCTTTCAACATTTCTCTTCAGGAAATGAGAATATAGCCGGGACGAGTCGGGAAAAGAGTGATGGTCCAGAAGATAGCATTAATAGTCCTCACTATTACATTAAATAGTGTGACAATAAATGTAATGAGGACTCCTTGAGTATGGATATTGTCTAAATGACAATATTCCTATTAGAACTCTCGGTTTATGTATTATCGTATGTTTACCTACGGATGTATAATTAAGTTTGTATTTGAATTTATGTACCATGTAAGTGGCGACCCAAGATGGGTGACGTATACCTAGTTTTGGGGCGCCACAGGTTGGTATCGAGCTTAGGGATATGATCCTGGCTAAGATGTGAGACTAGAACTAGGAGGAGAGATAGGAATTCTTCAGTTAGTATGACCTACCTAAGTTTATTTGGTACTTGATTGGTCGGTCGGAGTATAGTGATAATATGTTGCATGTCAATTAACCCTTATTTTATGGCGGTGTTTGAAAATGGTATCCAGAATGTTGAGAATAGCAATGGAGCATGTGAGCTCGTTGATTTTCCACAAATCAATAATCGGGACAATGTGCAATGAGGATGGCGATAATCCTCCCGTAAACAACAACATCGATCAATTGACGAGCGACGATACGTTTAAGAGGTTTTAGAATTCATGCAACATCGGAAAGCGACTTACATCCAAAACGTAGGTGGAAACACGGAAAACTCTCGAGGCGGTCACCGCTAAACAATTCAAGGAGTTTGGGACCACCGGAGTTTAAGGAGAGCCAAAACCACTTGGCGGAAGCATGGATAAAGCAGATTACCAAGATATTTGATGTCTTGGGATGCTCCAAGGAGCAAAAAGTTTCCCTTTCGCTTTTTATGTTGCGCGAGAGACAGATTCTTGGTGGGAATCCAGAAAGCGTACTCAATCTGCATCTTGAAGATATCTTGGGAGAAGTTCGGGAGTCATTCAACGATAAATACTTTCCCGAAAGTATTCGCCATACATGAAGGAGGTGGAGTTTATCAAGTTGGAACAAAACAATATGACCAGTGTGTCGCAATACGAGGCAAAATTTGCGGAGTTATCACGATTCGTCCCACTTGGTGGATAATGAAGAGAGAATGGCGCGAATGTTTTTAAGAGGTTTGAAAGCGGGAGATACGTCAACATCTTATTTCTCATAAAGCGTGTTTGTATTGGATGTTGTAAATAGGGCTCGATTAGTGGAGTAGCGATAACGAGTCAACGCAACTAAAAAGAAGCGGTAAGCAAAATTATAATACTAGCGAGAGTAGTCATCGAGCGGTGACAACAAGCGTGGAGGAATCAACAGGCGAGATATGGTAACCCGCCGGTGGTAATCGTGGTCAAAGCAATAAGAATGGACATTTCAAGAAAAGGAGATTCAACAATGATGGAAAGACGTCGACCAAAGACCCGTTGTTAAGGAAGGAGAAAGACCACTATCATATGCTTCAAATGCGAAGGAGAGGACACATCGATCCGAACTGCGCCCATGCGGTCAAAGTATGTTATAATTGTGGAAAGAAGGTCACTTAGCTCGATTTTGTCGTTTCTGAAGACAAATTCAACTAGGATGGAGGCACCAAAGGTTTGTCCCGAGACAAACCAAAGCCAGTAGTTTAAGAGAGCGTTTTTTTTCTCGTGACGAGGAACCCGAATAAAATTATCACGGGTAAGTTAATCATAAGCTCTTGCGAAGTCTATACAAGTGTTAGATACCCGATTCTACCAACTCTTTTATTTCACCTAGTTGTGTTCAACGTTTAAATTTGACTCCGGAGAAGTTAGACTTTGACTTATTGGTTGAAAATTCGTTAGTAGGAGCCTTCATTACCGCTACTATTTTTAAATCTTGTTTGATTCAAATAAACACTTTCACGTTACCTGTCGATCTTATCTTTTTGAAAACACTTGCCTTTGATGTGATTTTAGGAATCAATTGGTTAACTACTCATCATGCTTTTTAGTAAGGTTGTTAGCTTTTATATTCATAACCAACTTTGTTGTGCGAATTCAAGTAACCAAACTACTAAAGTCAATTATTGTCATATCAAGCCATAAGTAAAGAGCCCCGAACCTTTCGTTGTTAACTTCCTTGTGTGGAATGCACCGAGACCAGATTTTCTCTAGGCGACATCATGAAAGAAGATGGCGAGTTGATAGGCATCATTATGAGGTGCTATCTAGGTTAAAGGATAAAAGTCACAGTTGGTATCAATGTGACGTATTATCCAAGTTTTGGATGAGAGTCACAGTTTTGAATGATATTTCTATCATTAATAAATTTCTTGACGTATTCTTGAAGACTTTCTAGCCTACCCTAGAGCGTGAAATTGAATTTTGTATTGACCCCGGTACAAAAACACATTTCTTAAACCCTAAAATATTTCTTCAACTAAAAGGATCTGTTTGCGAGGATTATGATAAAAGTCATAATAAAAGCATTGGACTAATGAAAATCATGGGTATATGAAGTATTAGTAAGTGTTATGATGAGTTATGTGGTTATTATGTAAAAACATGAAAGTTTCTTAGAAATCACAAAGGGTTGAAAAATCAGATTTTGGTAAAAACGTAACATGAAATTCAATTGACCATATCTCCTATTATATTTTGAATTTTTGAGTGTGGTCAAGTCCTAGAGTTAGATCTATGAGTTTTGCAGCTTATCCAAGTGGAATCACTGAAAAAGGTGCTGTAGATTTTCGTGTGGACTGAATTTAGCAAAAGAGTCCAAAAGCTGCAAATTACAAAAAACGCTACTTGCCCAGAAACTTTAAGGGCTGTTTCGGCCACTAAATTTATGTTAAAAATTCTGGCCTTTTGGGACATGAAAATATATGTTATAAAGTACCTCATGTCCAAAAATGAGCTCATTCTGACTTAAAATGAACAAGTTATGACCATTTTAATATTTAGGTTTTTTGATTGAAAAATGCTATACTCGGAGTTCTATAACTCCGATGACCATGAAATTTAAAGCGGAGGCTCACATTAACATGTGTAAGGTCCTGCCAAGATTTGGGAATTTCTGGAGTTAACCTTGAGGTAGCTAATTTCTTAAGAAATTAATTAGAAATTGATTTTTGAAAAATAGTAAATGAATTTTAAAAATTCCGAGAGAAAATGTATGTTCATTATGGGACTATATTATGCTAAATCCCAGAAAAGAAATATATTTGGGACTGATTTGGTATTTTCTATGAAAATAGTTTAGTTACTGAACATATGAGTTAAATATGTTATGTGAAGTAATGAAAGTTGAAAATAGGATTTTATGGCTAGAGAATCCTATATAGAGTATATGCATATTTTTTTTTTTATGAGGATTTGATCATTGGTGATGATATCTTATGAGTATGACATTTTGAATGATTAAATACATTATATAGTAAAGCGTAAACAATTGAAATAAATTGTTTATAAATTTAAGAAAGTGATTAAATTATTGTTATAATATTAATGATATTAGATTATGAGATTATTAAGTGATTGATAACATGGGATATTCTTGAATCTGGATAAATTATATTATAAATGTTTAATATTTATCCTTTATCTCATTTGATTGATTCTTTATATCATTATCCTCATGCTTATATTGTGTTGAAAGTCATACATGGGTTTACGTGCATAGATGGACTTGGTATGATTATGACGAGGATTGTTGTTAAGTATAATCATAACCTTAGTAATTGAAAACACGATTATCTTTGTACGAAAGGTATGGATAATTGTGGTCGTGATCTTAATGAAAACACGATTATCTTTGGCACGTAGTCATGGATAATTGTGGTGGTCGTGATACTAATGAAAACACGATTATCTTTGTACGTAGTGCATGGATAATTTGTGGTCGTAATACTAATGAATACACGATTATCTTTGGTAGTAGTGCATGGATAATTTGTGGTCGTGATCTTAATGAATACACGATTATCTTTGGTAGTAGTCATGGATAATTTGTGGTCGTGATCTTAATGAATACACGATTATCTTTAGTCGTAGTGCATGGATAATTTGTGGTCGTGATACTAATGAATATCCTTGGCACGTAGTGCGGGGATGATTCGATGATATGGTTTAATTATTGAAAGTGAGTCTCGTGATGAAATATTAATTCATGGATGTGGTAAAAGTCATCTTTGGTCGTAGTGCATTGATAGACTTGGTATGATTATGACCAAGGATTATTTGGTATAATCATGACCGTAATTAAAAACACGAATATCCTTGGCCAGTAGTGCATGGATAATTCGTGGTCGTGATACTATTAAGCTGCGTCTCAGCTTTATTGGTTTTACAGTTGTATATCTTTGGCCTGTAGTGCAAAAATGAATTGTTAATGAATATCTTTGGCCGGATTGCAAAGATGAATTTAATATTTTTAACGATAAAGGTATTCAAGGTATCCTCGCCTCTTATCATACCAGGTACGTACCCTAATTTCGAGGGCGAAATTCCATAAGGAGGGGAGATTGTGAGACCCCAGATTTTATCAATAAAGATTTAAATTTTGTGAAATAATTTTTTAATATTATGGTGTGAATTTGAGATAATATTATAGTTGTGGGTAGTATTTATAAATTTTGCAAAGTATGCAGTGGTTATATTATATTCGATTGGTGGGGAATATTTGGTTTAGCGAGAAATATTAAATACAATACTCAATCATTGGTGGATCCCACAATGAAATTATTGTCGGATTGAGAAAACGACAAAATATTTTATTGAAATAACGGCGGAAGTTTTACTAGTGGATCTTGTTGAACTACTCGGTAGTAAAAATACAAAGAATGTCGTGTGGTTGCATAGAACATTACACGGTATTGATTATTGATGCTTATGTGAGAAGTTACTCGGTTTGATTCCATTATTGTCGATTAATAATATGAATTATTATAGCGATAATGACGTTTTGTTTTATTCAGTATTATTAACGTAATAAAAGCGAAACATCTTTTATATAAAACATAATACTTTATTAAAGTTATTCTATAAATATAATATATTATATTTTATTATGCATAGTGTTGCGTAGTGTTTTGCGTAGTGTTGCATAGTATTTGCGTAGTAAAATGTTTTTATATAAATAGAATATATGATATTTTATTTAAAAGATTTTGCTTTAAATATGGACCGTCGATTAAAGTAAATCAATCTGGATAGTTCATGGATTAATTACTATGCATTCTATTTTCCTATAAATAGAAGCTCATTCCTTCATTATTTTCTTACGAATTCACCTTTGAAACTCTCTAGAGAGAAATTATAGAGAGAAGCTATAGAGAGAAAATCTATAGAGAGAAAGAAGAAGAGTATTTTGGTACTTCACTACTTTGATATCGGGTGTCTTTTACGGTAAGGGATATTATTTGTTGTACCGTAAGGGGTGTTATTCTTTCTTTTCATGAAGAGAACTTACGTTATTCCATTCTTTATTATTACGTTAGAATAACTTCATATATGGCATACCCTATACATAATCTGTATCGTGGTTTACCCTATACTTGGTGACATTCTTCTATTATTACATTGGAACATCACATGCATGTGTTTTTACAGGACTGGTTAAAATCTTTATTATTCGTTAGAACATCACATGCATGTGTTTTTACATAGGACACTGGTTCCGTCTTTATCATTACGTTGGAATATCCTATCGTGTGTTTTACAACAGGATCTGGTTTCATCTTTATTATTACATTGGAACATCCTGCCGATTGTGAATTTCACGACACTGGTTCCGTTATTATTATTCTCATTGGAATAACCTGTCTCATCTGAAATACCGCATGCGTGGTGATTTCCTTTGTTATTCCATTCTTTATTATACCCGGTTGGTTAAAACTTTGACTTCTATACTCCATGAAATTAGTAGAATATCCTTGATATTTGCGTTTCATCCAATATCTTTTCATGGAAATATTCTTACGATCATTCTTGAATTTTACTCTACAAAACAAGATCATGTTGACAATTTGGACGTTAATAATTCACGAATAAAATAATTCTTGAACTTGTTTTATTGAATTATTATGTCATTGTCATCATCCTCATGTTATATTATGTTATCTTCGGCTTTACGTGCATAGATGAACTTAGTATGATTATGACCGAGGATCATTCGGTATAATCATGGCTTGATATAAATGATGTGACAAAAGTCCTTAGTGGCTGTAATGCACGATGATGGATAGTTTTTGGTATGATTATGACCAGGGGTGATTCTAAGATATAGTCATGACCATTGATAATTTGATTAAAATCCTTGGACCGTGGTACGTGGATGATTAGATATTGTGGTTTATTCATTAAACCGAGTCTTAGTGATAAAAATTGATGAAAACCTTTTAAACCTAAAAGATAGTAGACTTTATTTTCAACTCGACTCTTTTAATGGATTGATATTCAGCATGATTAAACCGGTTGTCTATTGTATTTTATCGGTTTAACATTGTTGAAGACTATTGATAATTTATTACGCATTATCATAGTTATAATATTTCTTCTCGGGCTAGTTGAGCTCACCCTTTCTTTCTTTCATTCTCTTCAGAAATGAGAATATATTTGGGACGAGTCGGGGAAAAGAGTGATGGTCCCGAAGATAGCATTAGTAGTCCTCACTATTTTGTTAAATAGTGTGACAATAAATGTAATGAGGACTCTTGAGTATGGATATTGTCTAAATGACAATATTCCTATTAGAACTCTCGGTTTATGTATTGTCGTATGTTACACTACGGATGTATAATTAAGTTTGTATTTAAATTTATGTACCATGTAAGTGGCGACCCAAGATGGGTGGCGTATACCTAGTTTTGGGGCGCCACGGCTCAATCATTGGTAGACCTCATTGGCGGAAGTATTATCGTAGTTAGAAAGCGACAAAATTAACTTCTATAAAAATAACTACGGAAGTGTTACCGATAAAATTGTTGAACTACCCTATGGTGGTAAAAAATGCGAATAATCTGGCGTGGTTGCATAGTAAGACACACGGTATTAATTATCGATGCTTACGTGACAAGTCACTTAGCTATACTCAATTATTGCTACTGAGAATTTGCCGCATCATATCTCTTATATTATTGATTCAATTATTGTTACAAGATCATCCGTATAATATGTTATATTATTAATTGAGATGACAAGTTATAAATGATTAATAATTGTTGAAAGATTAAATATGTGTTGATTAAAAATAAAATGATTTGTGGTAATTCAATCCTTGATGTATATAAAAAAGTACATTATGAGACGTTTGTGGTAAGTTTGATTATTTTATGGGGGCCCATATGTCATCATCTAAGAGTCTCTTCGTCGATAGTAATTACCTTTGTGAATAGTAATTACCTTTGTGAATAGTAATTACCTTAAATCGATAGTATTTACCTTCGTCGATAGTATTTACCTTCGTCAATAGTATTTACTTTCGTTAATAGTAATTATCTTCATCAATAGTAATTACTTTCGTCAATAGTAATTATCTTCGTCAATAGTAATTACCTTCAATGATAGTAATTACCTTCATCGATAGTAATTATCCCTTTGCAAATAGTAGTTGTCCCTTCAATATTACCAAGAGTTAATCGCCTCTTGATTGTTCCAAGGGTTAATTACCCTTCGCAAATAGTAGTTGTCTCTTCAATATTACCAAGAGTCATTTTGACCCTTCGTTAACACCAAAGAGCCACCCTCGCTTTTTTCTATAAATAGAAAGCTCATTCCTTCATTATTTCTTACTTAATTTCATGAAACTCTACAGAGAAACTATAGAGAGAAGAAGAAAAGTATTCTCGCTACTTCACTTTTCCAATATTCAGTTCTTCTAAGGTAGGGAATATTATTTGTTGTACCGTAAGGGTGTTATTCTTTCTTATTCATGAAGAGAACTGTTGTTATTCCATCGCTTATTATTTTGTTGGAATAACTTTTGTATGTCGTGGTTTACCCTATACTTGGTGACATTCTTCTATTATTCTATTGGAACATCACGTCTGTGTGTTTTACAGGACTGGTTCCGCTCTTTATTATTATTCATTGGAATAACTCAGATATCGTGGTTTACCCTATACTTGGTGACATTCTTCTATTATTCATTGGAACATCCTATTCGTGTGTTTTAGGACACGGTTCCGCTTCTTTATTATTATTACATTGGAATATCCCGTCTGCATGTGTTTGTTTCTGGGACCGGTTCCATTCTTTATTATTACGTTGGAATATCACATGCATGCTTTTTCTTACGGACCTGTTCCATTATTTATTATTACATTGGAATAACCGCATGCGGCCTATCGCATTTATGGTGATTTCTTTTGTTATTCCATTCTTTATTATACCCAGTTGGTTAAAACTTTGACTTCTATACTCCATGAAATTAGTGGAATATCCTTGATATTTGCGCTTCATCCAAAGATCCTTTCATGAAAATATTCTTCTCAAGATTCTTGAATTTTACTCTACAAAGCAAGATCGTGTTGTGATTTGGATGTTATTGGTTCCTAGATAAATTAATTCTTGAACTTGTTTTATTGAGTTCTTATATCATTGTCATCATCCTCATGTTTATATTATGTTGAAAGTCATCTCAGAACTTTGTAGTGCATAGATGGACTTGGTATGATTATGACCAGAGACTATTCTTGGTGTAATCATGATTGTAATGTTACAAATGATGTGGTAAAAATCCTCGATTGGTAGTAGTGCATTGATGGACGATTGTTGGCATGATCATGACCATTAATGAATACACAACTATTCTCGCCCGTAGAAGCGCATGAATAATTGTGGTCGTGATACTAAAGAATATCCTTGGTCAGAAAAGGGGGTGATTCGATGATGTGGAATATTTATTAAAGTTGAGTCTCAAATATATAATGTTGATGAAAACCTTTTAAATCATAAAAGATAGTAGATTTTATTTTCTACTTGACTCTTTTAATGGATTGCTTATTCACCGCAGTTAAACTTGATGTCTATTGTATTTTATCGGTTTAACATTGTTGAAGACTAATGATAATTTATTACGCATTATCTTAGTCATAATATTTCTTCTTGAGAGCTATTGAGCTCACCCTTTCTTTCACCGTTCTTCTCGTGAAATGAGAATATAGCGGGACGAGTCTGGGAATGGAGTAATGGTCCGGAGGATAAGATTAGTAGTCCTCACTATTCTCGTGAAATAGTGTGATAATAATTATAATGAGGACTCCTTTTGAGTTTGTATAATATCTAGTAGACAATATTTGTATTCAAACTCACGGTTTATGTCGTATTATACATGATGGTTATATTAGTAAATTGTATTTAAATTACATACTATGTATCCGACTACCCAAGATGGGTGATGTATACCTAATTTTGGGGCGCCACACTTTTGGTGGCTAATGTGGGATCTGAATCGTTGGTGACACTTCTCACACTTCTTTACATACTCGGTAGCTTCTTGAAGATCGTTGGCGATAGTACCTTTAGAAGAACTTTGTATGCTAATGACTTAGCGACCATATGATCACCGTAAATGCCTTTTATGAACTTCCCGAAGGCATACTCGACTTGACGAATCGGAACCAGACACTTCAATAATGGTGACGAAAATGCCCTTCGATAAAGATCCCCATCAATAAGAACGAAGTTGACACTCTTGTACTTGATCTTCTTTCACAAAGATCTCGATCAGAAGGAAGGACGCCATCCGCCAAATATTCGATGTAGGAGTCATCCAACAATTAGATCGCTTCAATACACATCACCGCTTCACGCCGAACACTTGGCCATCGCAGAAAACTTCCAAATAAACCGATCCATTGAAAACATCTCGCATCGTGGTGGCGAGCCCGACGGTGGCATCAAGAATGGAGTTATCGTTACGCCTATGCCCGTAAACTCATAAGAAACAAAGTAATCAAGTCGGTCTTTTAATTCGCCAGATACTTGATCATCCCGGTCCCACGAGCTTCATAATCTCCGACGGTTGTTTGACGACCAACCGAGAGTCATCGTAAATGATCACCACGGACTCTCAGACTCTTTGCCAATCGAACACCGCCAACATCGCTTCATACCCGGCCGTTGTTTCGTCGCTTTAAACCCGAATCGATGGCTCGCTCTGACTTTGAATCCTCCGGACTCGTCAAGATAATACCCACCCACCACTATCAACATCAGAGGATCCATCTGCGTCCATGCATTTCATCCCTCTTTGAAGAACCGCAATACTCGACGGACGTCTCAACTTCGGCGATTCGGAGATCGCTTCGGAACGAAAGCACTCCACCATAAAATCGGCCAAGGCTCGACTTTTGATAAGCGGTTCGGGGATGATACTCAATGAAAAATTGGGACAACTCCATAGTCCACGCCGCTTTAGTCTCCCCGAAACCTCTCGGCTTGCTCATCACCTTCTTCAACGATCGATCCGGTAAGCGACAGAGCCAACCTGAAAAAATATCGAAGCTTTCTACTAGCATTTATCAAAGTAAAAGCAAACTTTTCAATGTTCGCACTGGTTTCAAAGATCTCGTGGGACGCGATCGACATAATAGATCGGATCTTCGCTTCCACCGACCTCCGAACCAAAAGATCGCTCCAACCGCCAACGAACTGCTGTTGTAAGGTATAAATATAAGGTCTCTGTTGGGCGAGCTTCATCAATAAAGGAGCCAAGATAGATATGTCTTTATGCTCGAAGGCGTCTTCGATTCGGCAATCCAATCGGAACGTCTTTGCATTTCTTTGGTCCTTTTAGTGTATCAAAGTAAGGAAGGCACTCTCCGCAGACTTCGACATAAACCTCCTCGAGCTGCAATCCTCGCCGATCGCCGACGTTGGACGTCTTTGAACGACTGAGGAGTCTTCATGTCAAGAATGGCCTGGATCTTCTCCGGATTGGCTTCAATGCCCCTCTGATTGACCAGATATCCCAGAAACTTCCCTGCACCGAGCCCGAAGGTACATCTGGCCGGATTGAGCCTCAGCTGATGATGACGGACAGTCTGGAAGCACTCCTCCAGATCGTCCAAATGTTTCTGAACCTGCATGCTCTTCACGATCATGTCATCTACATAGACCTCCATGTTTCTCCCTAGTTGCCTGTTGAAGACGAAGTTCATCATTCTCTGGTAAGTGGCTCCAGCATTTATAAGGCCAAAGGTCATGTTCTTGTAGGCGTACACCGAACGGTGTATAATGAATATTGTCTTTAGAACATCCTTCTTGCACATGAATATTTGATGATAACTTGAAAAAACATCCTTAGTAATGCATACCCGACTGGCCTATATGGGGCAAAGGATAAACTCCCGATGTTTATCACTTCTCATTATTTATTACGGCTTTCTTAAATTTGTCTTAGGCTGACCCTGAGACGGATGAAGTGTATGCTCAGTTGACACTCCAACCTGTTCCTTCGGTATGAACCGGTTTCATTGTGCACTATTTTCTATTTGGTTATTCAAACCTAATATGTTTACAAATGGTGTGCAGTTCGACAAGGATTCACTATTAATATCTGATCTTTCAATGAAAGCTAACAAACCACAGACAGAGTTCTTCTGTAAAACATTGACAGCAAGTGACACAAGCACTCATGGAGGATTTTCTGTTCCTCGAAGTGCAGCTGAGAAGATTTTCCCTCCTCTTGTATGCAACTTTATTTTGATTTCAATGTTCAAATTTGTTGATTTTAAACTGAAATCATGTATAAGAAAGTGCTCGTCTTTCATAGGATTTCACAATGCAGCCACCTGCTAAAGAACTTGTTGCTAGGGATTTGCATGACAGTGTATGGACATTTCGCCACATTTACCGCGGTAAGTTCATTTGGGGACATCTTTGATCAATTAAAGATGACTGTTATACTATGATCTGCTTCACTTATGACACCAATGCCCTCATAATTCAGGGCAACCAAAACGTCACTTGCTTACAACTGGTTGGAGCCTGTTTGTAAGTGGAAAGAGGCTTTTCGCCGTTGACTCGGTGTTATTTATTAGGTAACATATTGATCATCTAAATTATTTATTTTTCTGTTCTTGATACCAATTATGTTGTCCTGATGAACAACTTTAGCCTACATTTCCTATATAATATATTTATTTGAACCTTAATTTTCAATAATTGTGAACAGGGATGAAAAACAACAGCTTCTTTTGGGTATCAGAAGGGCTAACCGGCAACCCCCCAATTTATCAACATCCGTGTTATCTAGTGAAAGTATGCATATTGGAATCCTTGCTGCAGCTGCCAACAATAGCCCGTTCACTGTGTTCTACAATCCGAGGTCAGTATGCATTTTTTATGTTAAATCTTTCTTATTAGATGCCAATGTCCTTAAATCATCTTTACTCCCAGGACTAGTCCATCGGAATTTGTCATTCCTTTAGCCAAGTATTATACAGCAGTATGCAATAGCCAAATATCCCTTGGCATGCGCTTTTGGATGATGTTTGAAACTGAGGAATCAGGAAGAAGAAGGTATCAATATTCCTGAAGATGCTATTTCAACTTGGGTCCTTTGAATTGGCACATAAAGTTATTTACTTGGAAACACTGATGACAGTTTGTTGTTTGATAACTGAAAATTAATTCAACTTGTCTTTTTTTTTTTCTTTACTTCCCTCCCTTCTTTTAAAAGCAGCTAATATTCCCAAATTTGATCCACTTTACTGAGATTCCAGAATCTCTTTTTGCAAAACTATTCGTAATATGGATTCAAATTATTTATTACTTGATCCGCATGAAAGCTTAAATACATATATCTACACACACCCTTTAATATAACAAATTATTGGCTCTGCAGGTATATGGGTACAATTACAGGCATCTGTGACCTGGATTATGTGAGATGGAAGAATTCACAATGGCGTAATTTGCAGGTACAACTTAAAGAATATTTCTTGTTGATCTTTCTCATTCTGATGTAATTTGGTTGTTACTTATACAAGCCACTGCTGCAATCACATATAATGCTCGTGTAGGTTGGTTGGGACGAATCAACTGCTGGGGAAAGACGAAATCGGGTCTCAGTTTGGGAGATTGAGCCTGTGTCTGCCCCATTTTTCATCTGCCCCACTCCCCCCCTTTTCAGAACTAAGCGTATGAGGCAACCAGGAATGCCAGGTACATCATTACAAGTGGGACTGCTGTCAATTAGCCAATGAATTATCCAGTGTTCTCTCTTGTCTATTTATTACTGTTGCTTGAGCCTGGTTTTGATATTTGACTATAAATGTTGACCCTCTTATCTGAATGGCCCACCAATGTGTTGTGCTCTGTTAAAGTGGATGCAACAGCTGATCTTATTATTTAGTAATAAAGTAACAATGGAAAGAGCCCAGGGCTGATTTATGTTAGATGCTCTTTTGTCATGTCATAGTCAATCTTTGACCTAAAAAAGCAACTTTCTTGTGGTCCTTGAATGTTGCATAGTGTCAATGTGCTGAGATCATGATTTTACCTATAAGATGCTCTGCCAGAAGAGCTACACTTTCTGCTGAACAACGATTTGAAAACTAAAACCCATGTTTAATTTGATAGTTATCCGACCCTTTAATGATGTTCTCTTTGCAGATGATGAAACTTCTGATCTTGACAACCTATTAAAGAGGACAATGCCTTGACTTGGTGATGATTTATGCATGAAGGATCCTCAGGCACTCCCTGGTCTAAGCCTAGTCCAATGGATGAACATGCAGCAAAACCCTTCCCTGGGTAACTCGGTACAGCCAAACTATTTGCATTCCTTGTCTGGGTCTGTTCTGAAAAACCTTGCTGGGGCAGATCTTTCACGTCAATTAGGCCTGCGAGCACCACAAATCCCTGTGCAGAACAACATACAGTTCAATGCCCAGGGGACAGTCCATCAAGCACAACAGCTTGATCAACTTCAAAAGTTAGCATCCTCATCGCTAAACCCATTAAGCTCCATCATACAGTCACAGCAACAGCAGCAACAACTATTGACTGATATTAACCAGCAGCAAAGACAAAATTACGTCAGTCAAACTTTGCCTGCAAGCCAAGTTCAATCCCAACATCTGCAGCCACAGAGTCATGCCCAGAATCAGAAAATATTTCAGCAGCAACCGTCTATCCAAAACCATCAGCTACACGTAAACATTTCTCAGAACCTGCAGCAGCAGCAACAACAGCAGGTTGTGAATCAGATGCAACAACAAAACTTAATTCAATCCCAGCAGCCTGATCAAGCTAATCAACAATTACAGATGTCCAAGAATCAAATACAGCTTCAACTTTTACAGAAGCTTCATCAGCAACAACAGTCACTTTTAGCTCAGCAATCTTCTCTGCAGCAGCCTTCTCAATTGTCACAACTACAAGATCAGCACAAACAGATGTTAGATGCATCTCAGAGCTATTCTAGGTCCACGACAACTATCCAAGTGCTGGAAATGCCTCAAACAACGTCCACCTTACTCCCTCAAATGCACATTATACCTCAGCAGATGACAAGAAATAATAGCCAGACAAATGTTCGGTTCTCCCATCCCCCCAAGCAATCAAAGCTCCAGCAGCAACCCAGTGTACTGCCCGAATTTTCTGGGCGTATGGGGCACACTCCAACAACCAATCAGCTCTCTACAGCGGGCAGCAGCTTATTGACGGGAGCTGCAGGTGGAGGACAATCTGGGATTACAGATGATGTTCCATCTTGTTCCACATCACCTTCCACGAACAACTGCCCAAATGTGGTCATGACAACAAGAAATGGTAGGAGCAGAGGTTCCATCTTGGGTGATGAGATAGCTCAGTCTTCTGCTACACTACTGAATTCCAGTGGTTTGGAAACATTTTCGGCCATTTCTAATATAGCTAAAGATTTGCAGCAAAAACCTGATAATAAGTCTTCAGTGAACATATCCAAGAGTCAGAACCAAGGGCTTTTAACCCAACAAACATACTTAAATGCAGCTGGAACCCAAATAGATTACTTGGACAGTTCATCTCCAGCAACTTTGGTTTGCTTTTCTCAGAATGACTTACAGAACACTAATCCAGCGTGTTTCATTTCACAATCAATGTCGTTCAGAGAAACAAGTCACGTTGGGGAAGTTCATGTCGATTCCAGAAACAATATTCCATTTGTGGCTAACATTGATAGCCAGTTGGGTCTGCCCATCATGATTCCCGACACTATGATTGCAAAGGGAATGGTTGGTTCAGGGAAGGATTTCTCAAATAATGCATCTTCAGGTGGAGGTATGCTTTCCAGTTATGAGAACCCTAAGGAAGCTCAGCCTGAGCTTTCATCATCAATTGTTTCCCAGTCATTTGGAGTCCCAGATATGGCATTCAATTCAATTGATTCCACAATAAATGATAGCAGCTTCTTGAATAGCAACGCCTGGGCTCCAGCACCACAATTTCAGCGGCTGCGGACATACACAAAGGTATGTTGATTATGGAAAGCCAAATCAGCAAGTCAAGTGTATTATATCTTTTCCAATTTTTTTGGTTAATCTTGATTATGGAGTTTGACTTGCATGTATGGTTTAAAGGTCTACAAACGTGGAGCAGTTGGAAGATCAATTGATATTGGCCGTTATTCAGGATATGAAGAGCTTAAACAAGATTTGGCTCGTCGATTTGGTATAGAGGGACAGCTGGAGGATAGACAAAGAATTGGGTGGAAACTAGTTTATGTGGATCACGAGAATGATGTCCTGCTAGTTGGGGACGACCCTTGGGAGTAAGTTCACAATCTTAAGTCTATTTAAGTTTCACATATATCATATATACAAATATCTGGTTTATGGAAAACATGCACAAGATTTTGCCCTCAATTCAAAATGCAGTACAACATTCTTATAGTGAAAGGTCGGCCTAGAATATTCCCTAGTTTATTGCCCACCTCTTCTGTAACTCTTGAACCATCTCTGATTTGTGCAACGTAACTTAGTCAGCTAATATTAGTCATTCTATATATGTCAACAACTTGTGTGTGTATACACACACACACTGATTTGGTCATATATTGTTGACCAGGGAGTTTGTGCACTGTGTCCGGTACATCAAGATCCTTTCTCCTCAAGAAGTCCAGCAGATGAGCTTGGATGGAGATTTTGGGAACAGTTCCCTTCCAAATCAAGCCTGCAGCAGCTCTGATGGTGGATTGATTGTGTAAAGTAGTCGATTGGTCGGTCGGGTCTAGACTTGTAGCAATTCTTTTACCAAGTTGGTTGCTTACTATTATTATTACCAGGACCAGGAAGCTGCCCTTTATTTGCTCTCAGCATGTTGATTATATTGCCAGCATGGGGTTTTTGTATATAACCATTAGGGGCTTGTTCTTGAAGTTTGGACCAACCTTGACGAGGTGTGTGGAAGAAACAAGGAAGCTTCATCACCTATGAATTTGGTTAATGGTCCAAAGAATGACTGGCAGGGAATTCTGATTGCTCGCCAAATCACCAAACAACGAACTGAAAACCTGCATAGTCAACAAACAAACGCACCAAAAAGCTTGACAGCGTTCTCGATATGAGAATAAGTACATACCAAAAAGGTCAATGATGCTAACTAAGGAGACTACTACATCTTGCTCGAGGTATGTAATTGCTCTAAAGAATAATAATGTGTGTTATGATTGTATTTATAGCTCGATAACACCACCTCAATTTACTATGCCCGTTCCCAAGTAGTAATAAGAGTTTTATGTAGAGGTTCCTTATAACTGTAAGTCTTCTAATTAAATAATTAAATAGGATTTGTCTTCCTCAAAATAAGAAGTCAAATAAGACAAAAGATCATAAGTTAATTTGGATTGTGACCCTTTTAGAATATCAAACTCCTCATCCGTCAATATATCCATCCAGTCACGTGGTGCGGGTCCCCTAAATTCTCTGGACCCAATCACACCCCAACAACTATGTTCAAGTTTATACCAAGAAGAACCTATCTTTGACATGTTGATGAGTGTTATTTTAGAAAGTTTAAGACTTGTAATTTTATGACATGGGTACATAACATAAGGAGTGTACAGATAGATGTGTAGAATTTTCCTTTTACCCTTTAATGGAAGGAAATGGCTTATAATGAATTTAGATATTCAGTGCTGGTTGGTGGATAATGCATTTTGGAATTGTGAACATATTCAATGGTGTCCTAATTCTTACATGTTACAAAACTTTCCAAATTTGACTCAATAGTAGGTAACTCAACAAAGAGTTGTGATTCTTCAATTGTATCAGCTTTAATCTCCAAAATATCACATTTGAACCTCTAAACTCGACATTTCTTCAACCTGTGGTGTATCAATGGGCTTTGTAAGTTGACAACATGTAGCTATATAATCTACATGCTCACCGCCATTAATCTTGTATTAATACAATTCAAAATTTAGCTTTAGAGATCTTGGAGTGGGTATGTATATTTGATTGGTAAGGACCTAAACAAAATTTTGTCTTTTCAAAATAAAAGCTACAAACATTTTCAGTACTAAAATATTCACCTTGCAATATATTTGTTACCTCTATAGGCAGAGCATTACAAACCTCCTCAATCGTAAACCTTTTAAATTTAATTGAAATAACACATTAATGTGAGATTGTAATTGAGGTATTATTGAACCAAGGAATCTCAAAAGGAAAATGATTTGGTTCGGGCTACAAATTTAATTCTTTCACATGTTTAAGTAAAACTATATTAAAATCACTATCTTTATCAAAAAGTTTCAAATTCGCCAAACACAAAAAAATAAAAATTTATACTTCCAAAGAACAAACGGTAAAGTAGAAGATGAAGGAATGTTATGTCAATGGGAGACTGAATTATGAGGTGAATCAAACCTTGTGACTAAATTCAAGTTTATGCAAGGGAGTAAGGGCTATAGTATGCAATGCAATACTATGAAAGTGGTTAGCATGAAGTTCATTTTTGGGTTCAATAGAGTTCTGACGGTTCTGTGTGTGTCAATTTACCAATTTAAAGAAAAATAAACTTCATGCTAACCGGATCCCAATACTATGATATGATGATTGGACGCCATGCACGGTCATGACGACGTGTGTGCTTATTTAATTAATTTCAAAAAGCAGCTATATATATTTTTGGAACATAACCTAATTAATTTCCCATAGAGATCGATTATTCCATGATGGCATTGAATACAACCGTGGAATGTTTTGCAATGTGCAAACTGAACTGCCCTCCTTCCTCACTCACATCAATCTTTCCCAACCCAGCTGCTGCAACCTTCATTTCAAAATTCATAACAAGTTTTGCAATCACAAGCCCCAGAATTGGCAGTGCAAGTATCATCCCGGGGCAGCTCCGCCTTCCCACTCCAAACGGCAAGTATCGAAAATCAACCTGCACCCCCCCTGCCAACCCACCTTCCTCCTCCGTGAACCGCTCTGGCCGGAACTCCTCAGGGTTCTTCCACCATGCCGGATTATTAGCCAGCCACCAGGCGTTAACCACCACCTTAGACTCTTTAGGAATGGTGTAACCCCCAAGCTTTGCCTCTTCAAGATTCATGTGTGGAACTAGCAAGGGTATGGGAGTGTGTAGCCTTAGAGTTTCTTTTACCGTGGCTTGTAAATATGGCAACTCCTGTAGATTGGCTTCTGTGACTGGGCTTCCTTTCAGAACGGTTGAGATTTCATCTCGGATCTTGCGTTGAACGGTAGGATGATTGACCAACTCTGCGATGGCCCACTCCATGGACCATAGCGTTGTCTCTATTGCTGCAACATTGATGTTCTCCACAATATAGAGCACGTTTTCATCACTGATCTCTCCCTTCATTTGAGCATCTATTATGTGATCCATTGCACAAATTATCTTGTGCTTCTCCCCGTTGGCAACCATTATTTTCCTAAGTTAATTTAATCATCAATAATTTGGAATGTTAAAATTGAATGTAATGAAATAGAATAATCATAAGAATCTTCTTCTTCTTCTTTTTTCCTATAATATATAAAAAGTGTTTTTAACGACAAATTCATGTCTATTAAATGAGGGAGTTAGGATCAAGGGACCACCCACATATTAGTGTTAGTTCCACGTTGGACATAAAATTAGTCGTTTATTTTTCATATTAAATATTGTTCTATTTATATATATATATATATATATATATATATATATATATATATATATATCGTTAATCGCAATTCAAATTCAACATATAAAATTTAGTAGTATACATATACAAGTCATTAAGGAAATATTGGTACGGTACGTACGTACGTACCTTCTCTTGTCAACATAATAATTGTTGAAAAATGCGAGCCTTCGATTCTGCAAATCCCTGCACTTGTTCAAGTACCCCCTTAAGAAGGGTCTGAGCAATGGAATGAAGTCTCCATAATTGTAATCAAAGCTCTGAGCCAACCGGCTCCTCTCGGAATTAAACCGAGTTGCCTCAATGAACAAGGGATCATCTTGTGACTCGAACTTAGCATCAAACATCATGCGATACATGATATTATATAACATCAACTGCAACCGTTTTCTAATTACAATCCCTTCTTCCTTGCCATTTCGTAAATCATGAACAACCAGGTCCATTTCTTCCACCCACATGTGACTGTATTGGTGCACCACTTTGTTAGTAAAAAATGGGAGTGTCATTATCCGTCGCATTTTGCGCCAATGCTCACCATAAATAGTGAAAACCATGTCTTGGCCATTGCCTGTGAAGATATCGAACACCACATTGCGTGGGCGGGACCCAAATTCCACGCCTTGTGTGTGTAGAACTTGGTTGGCCAGCTCAGGGTCTGATACAACTGCCAAATTTTTCGACCCGAGTTTGAGTCAAAAATACAGGGCCATAGGTTTTTGACATGGCTGCGAGGAGCCGGTGGTTCAAGTCATTGCCAACTTGAAGCCAATTGCCAAAAATTGGAAGGGAGAGTGGGCCCGGTGGGAGGTGGGACTTGGAGATTGATGAGCTGAAAAGGATTAAAATGAATGGGAGTATACCTATAATAGCTACAGGGAGAACAAGTGGGAAAGGAGTAAAATTAATAATACTATAGAGGGAGCAAAGTAATTTGGCTAATGAAAAAAATGCAATTGTAAAGATGATGGAATTTGCCAATATTTTGGCCATTTTAGAGGGAGAGACAAGTTTAATGAATGGAGAGAGGTCAGAGGAGAATGTGTGTAGTAGTAGTAGTCTACATATATACTTGGGGTTGGGGTTGGGGTTGGGGTTGGGGTTGGTTATACTAAAGACTATCTATGGCCATGGAATTTGGTAATAATGGAGGGTTGGTGTCAAATGGTATTGGGAAAAATTCCACGGGCTGAACAAGGTAGGAGGAGTTTATTTCAAGTCAAAAGTGGTGATTGTAGGCGAATGGGTGGGTAGGCATTTTATTTCTGTCTTTGATTGAAACAAGTATGATGTAATGTGCAACGTAAATATGGTTTCAATATTTTCCTTGCATTTTTTATATTTCTCATCTCTAATAGTTATTTTTTGCAATCACACTCGCCAAATAAATAAATAAAGTTAATTATTTCATATAAGAGTAATGCTACTATCACATAAAATTGTTTTGTATGGCCTCATATACGACTTTGCTTCAGACATCGAACATCTGTATATAGAATCGGTATGTACAGAGCATTCTAATGATGAAGTGCCAATACCCAATTGATTTGAGGAAATCAACAATCGGAAAAGAAGAAACTATGTCAATCCATTTCAGTATTTAACAAGAATTAAGAACTGTCGCCTCAACTATGTGAATCCGAAAGAGAGATTGTTATGAAAATTTGTCTAATCTATATCTGAAAAGGAGGGAAGGGTTCATTTTAGCCATTGAACTTAACCCCAACAGCTTCCAATACTTGGGGTAGAATTACTAAATAAATTAAGAACATAAATTAAAAAATCCAAGATCAGTAAGATGGGAGGTTGAATGTATCTGAACAGTGTATGTATATTGGTATCGATGCTCACAAAATGATGATACTCAAGACGCCATAACCCCGACTCTTTCTTTCATATTCTTAATTAAGTAATTAGTCCAATAACATTTGGGCTTTCAGGCTTTGGAATTTTGATACAATCAACACTAAATAACAGCAATATTAAGCAGAAACTTCCCACTGTTCCCTCATTGGGCTGAAATGAGACCACACTAGAAGGGCCCATTGATTGGGTTGCAATATGACCACATTACAAATGTTTGTCCTTCAATCGGTATAAACGTATGCAAAAATTGGTACCCAACCGGTACCCGGTACCCAATACACCGGTATAACTGGTACCGGTACCGGTATGTAATTTTGGCCATTTTTAATAATTAGTTCGGTACAGTTCGATCCGATCCGGTTATTTATGGATGCACAGTCCTACCTCTTTCTCCTTCTCCTTCTCCTTCTCCATATAGAATTAGAATTTCTCATTAGTTATGATTCTTAATCAAATTGAACAGAATCCTCTTTAAAAAAAAGGAAGTCAGATTATATAGAGTTAAAAATTAAATGCAATTAGTAATCTTTGATTTCTTAAAGTACTGTGCGCCAAATTAAATTCTTACGCAGGGTAAATATTTCTACGTAAACTTTGGCTCACCATATCAATCAGGCTCAAATAATCACTCCCCAACAATATATATATATATATATATATATACTCACTTCTTAATAACAAGTATACCTTATATTTTTAATAGTAAATATGGTGAAAAAGAAAACTTTACGATTTAGTTATTAAAAAATCATTTAAAAATTAACTATTACTTTGCAAGTGACATATTCGCTAGTATATTCTTTTAAATAAACCTTTTAATAAAAATTGATGATTATCGAATTTTGACGCACAAAATTAAAAAAAAAACAAATATTAGAGGATACTTTTGTCACTAACACCACATGCATTAGTACTAGAATTTGTGACGCACATTATGTGTGTGCAGTCAATTATTTTTTTAATATTTGATTTTAAAACATTGGTGAAAAAATATAAGAGAAATTTAAAATTTAATGTGGGAGAGAGAAAGTAAATTACTTTTTAACAAAATAAATAAGGGAGTATTATTTTTACATGTGTATTTAAAATTTGCACATAGTCACCCCACATAAAAGTGAGACTCGCTTTTTTTTTATATAAATTATATGAAAAATCAAGAACATATATAAAAATATCAATTTTAATAATTATTCTATATACCGATTTAAATATATACAGTAATTTTATCTCTCTTAATTAAATATTAGTCTTGATGGCACACGTTACATATATAATTATTATTGTAAAGATGTAATATATAAACCCAGTTTTTATAAATAAAGATGAATTTTCTATAAATATTATTTTTTGAATATTATGGAATAATTTGATATAATGTTATAGTTATGGGTAATATTTATAAATTTTGCAAAGTATGCAAGTGGTTATATTATATTCGATTGGTGGGGAATATTCGATTTAGCGAGGGAATATTCGCATAACTACCAATCATTGGTGGACCCACGCATGTAATTATCATGTCGGATCGAGAAAACGACAAAAATATTTTATTGAAATAACGGCGGAAGTTTTACTGGTTGATCATTGTTGAACTACTCAGTAGTAAAAGTACTGATGTACGTGTGGTTTGCGTAAGAAGCGCGGTATTGATTATTGATCTTTATGTGAGAAGTCACCGGTTTGATTCCATTATTACATTGAATTATTATAGCGATAATGACTTTTTTGTTTTATTCAGTATTATTAACGTAATAAAACAAAAACATCTTTTTATATAAAGCAGAATACTTTATTAAAGTTATTTTATAAATAAAATATATTATATTTTATTACGATAGTGTTGCGTAGTGTTTTGCATAGTGTTTTGCGTAGTGTTTCAGATAGTAAAATATTTTATATAAATAGAATATATTATATTTTATTTAAAAGATTTTGCTTTAAATATGGACCGTCAGATTAAAGTAAATCAATCGACCGTTTCATGGATTAATTCTTATGCATTCCATTTTCCTATAAATAGAAAGTTTCATTCCTTCATTATTCTCTTACGAATTCATCAAACTCAGAGAGAGAAATTATAGAGAAGTTTATAGAGAGAAAGTTATAGAAAGAAGAAGAGTATTCTCGCTACTTCACTACTTTATATTCATTCTTTTTACGGTGAAGGGTGTTATTCTTTCTTCTCGAAGAGAACTTACATTATTCCATTCACTATTATTACATTTGAATAACTCGTAAAAAGTGGCATACCCTATACATAACCTGTGATCACGCTGGCATACCCTATACTTGGTGAAATCCTTATGTTATTCCATTCTTATTATTCTCTTTGGAATAACTTTGTATCTGTGATTTACCTATACTTGGTGACATTCTTCTATTATCCCGTTGGAACATCACGCTCATGTGTTTTACAGGACTGGTTAAAATCTTTATT
Organism: Panax quinquefolius; assembly: GCA_020205615.1. Lineage (NCBI taxonomy): Eukaryota > Viridiplantae > Streptophyta > Magnoliopsida > Apiales > Araliaceae > Panax > Panax quinquefolius. Next base: position 143,004,307 of record CM035162.1, on the reverse strand, counting down.
ATTATTCTCATTGGAACATCCACATCGTGTGTTTTACACCGGACCGGTTAAAATCTTTATCATTCTGTTGGAATATCCTATCGTGTGTTTACACCGGATCGGTTCCATCTTTATTATTCTACATTGGAACATCCCGCGATTGTGAATTTCACGACGACACGGTTCCGTTATTATTATTCATTGGAATAACCTGCGTCATACATGCAAGCACCGCATGCATGGTGATTTCTTTTGTTATTCCATTCTTTATTATACCTGGGTTGGTTAAAACTTTGACTTCTATACTCCATGAAATTAGTAGAATATCCTCGATATTTGCGTTTCATCCAAAGATCTTTTCATGGAAATATTCTTCCGATCATTCTTGAATTTTACTCTAAAAAGAAAGATCGTGTTGACAATTTGGACGTTAATAATTCCTTGATAAAATAATTCTTGAACTTGTTTTATGAATTCTTATATCATTGTCATCATCCTCATGTTTATATTTTTTTAAAGTCATCGTGGCACTGTAGAGCATGGATGGACTTGGTATGATTATGACTGGGATCATTCGATTGTAATCATGGACCGTAATGTTACAAATGATGTGGTAAAAATCCTCGATTGGTAGTAGTGCATTGATGGATGATTGTTGGCATGATCATGAATTAATGAATACACAACTATTCTCGCCCGTAGTGCGGGAATAATTGTGGTCGTGATCTTAAAGAATATCCTCGTCAGTAAAGTGCGGGGTGATTCGATGATGTGGATTATTTATTAAAAGTGAGTCTCATTTATAATGATGATGAAAAACCTTTTAAATCATAAAAGATAGTAGATTTTATTTTCTACTTGACTCTTTTAATGGATCAGATATTCGTGCGCAGATTAAACCGGTTGTCTATTGTATTTTATCGGTTTAACATTGTTGAAGACTATTGATAATTTATTCGCATTATCTTAGTCATAATATTTCTTCTTGGGCTAGTTGAGCTCACCCTTTCTTTCATTATTCTCTTGTGAAATGAGAATATAAATTTGGACGAGCCTGGGAAAGCAGTGATGGTCCCGAAGATAGCATTAGTAGTCCTCACTATTCGTGAAATAGTGTGATAATAATTGTAATGAGGACTTTTTGTTTGAGTTTGTATAATATCTAGTAGGCGATATTTGTATTTAAACTCACGTTTATGTCAGATTGCACAAAATACGATTATGTTAATAAGTTGTATTTAAATTTGCACCATGTAAGTGGCGACCCAAGATGGGTGATGTATACCTAATTTTGGGGCGTCAGGTTAATATATCAAAAGCTAAGGATATGATCCCCGGCTAAGATGTGAGAAAAGTACTAGGAAGGAGAGGCGGGGAATACCTTCGCTAGTATGACCTACCTAAGTTTATGTCTTATTTTATTGGTTGATTAGAATATAAAGATAATTGTTACATGTCAATTAATCTTTTGTTTTGTGGCGATGTCCAAAAATGACATCCTCGAGAATGTTGAGAATAAGAATGGAGCACAGCGATCGTTGATTCACCACATATCAATAATCGTGGATAATGTGCATCGAAGGCGACAATCCTCACGCAAACAACAACTTGACCAAATGATGAATGATCAAATGTTCGGAGGCTTTATCACGAATTTATGCAACAATGAAAGCGAGAGCGACTCATCATAGCAAAACGTAGGTGGAAACACGGAAAACTCTCGGGCGGCCACCATTAAACAATTCAAGGAGAGTCTGGGACCACCGGAGTTTAAGGGAGAGCCAAAACCACTTCCGCGGAAGCATGGATAAAGCAGATTACCAAGATATTTGATGTCTTGGGATGCTCCGAGGAGCAAAAGGTTCCCTTCACGCCTTTTATGTTGCGCGGAGAGGCAGACATTGGTGGGAATCAGAAAAAACGAACTCAACTCTTTGTCATCAAGATATCTTGGGAGAAGTTCGAGGAGTGCATTCAACGACAAATACTTTCCCGAAAGTATTCGCCACATAAAGGAGGTAGAGTTTATCAAGTTGGAACAAAATAATATGGACCGTGTCGCAACACGAGGCAAAATTTGCGGAGTTATCACGGGCCATCGTCCCACTTGGTGGATAATGAAGAGAGAATGGCGCGAATGTTTTTAAGAGGTTTGAAGTCGGAGATACGCCAACATCTTATTTCTCATAAACCGTGTTTGTATTCGGATGTTGTAAATAGGGCTCGATTAGTGGAGCGCGATAATGAGTCAACCTTAACTAAAAGAGAAGCGGTAAGCAAAGTTATAATACCAAATGAGTAGTCATCGTGAGCGGTGACAACAAGCGTGAGAGGAATCAACGGGCGGATATGGTAACCACTTCGGTGGTAATCGAGGCCAAAACAATAAGAATGGACATTTCAAGAAAGCGGAGATTCAACAATGATGGAAAGACGTCAAGACCAAAGACCGTTGTTAAGGAAGGAGAAAGACCACCTATCATATGCTTCAAATGCGGAGAAGAGGGACACATCGGTCCGAATGCGTGCCATGCAGTCCAAAACATGTTATAATTATGGAAGAGAAGGTCACTTAGCTCGATTTTGTTGCCATCAAGACAAATTCAACTAGGATAGAGGCACCAAAGGTAGTCCCGAGAAAAGTCAAAATCCAGAGCTGCAAGGAGGAAGCGTTTGTTGTGACCTCCCAGAGAGCAAGGAACCCGAATGAGGTCATCACGGGTAAGCTTATCATAAACTCTAATGAAGTCTACACTTTATTTGATCTGGGGTTCTACCCATTCTTTTATTTCTCCTACTTCATTTCATCGATTAAATTTGACTCCGGAAATTAGACTTTGACTTATCTCTGTGGAAACTCCGTTGGGAGAAACCTTCATTACATCCATTTGTTTATAAGTCTTGTTTGGTTCAAATCAGCACCTCACATTACCGTCGATCTTATTTCATTAAAAATACTTGCATTTGGACGTGATTCTAGTGGATTGATTGGTTAACTACTTATCATGCAAAAATTGATTGTTTTCGTAAGTTGTTAGTTTTCATATTCCTAATCAACCTATTATGCGAATTCAAACGACCAAACCATTAAAATTAATCACTGGTCATCTCAAGCCATAAAGCTATTCGTTTATTGAAAAATGGATGTCAAGCTTTCTTAGCTCATGTCACGATTTAAACAAAAATACGCCGGTTTTGAGCGATATTTCTATTGTTAATAAATTTCTGACGTATTCCCGAAGAACTTCCCGGCCTACCCCAGGCGTGAAATTGAATTTTTGTATCGACCTTGAACACGGTACAAAACCTATTTCCAAAGCCCCATATCGAATGGCTCTATTGAACTTCGAGGAGTTAAAGACCCAACTGCAGGAATTGTTAGATATTGGCTTTATTCGTCCTAGTACTTCTCCTTGGGGTGCTCATTTCATTCGTGAAGAAGAAGAAAGATGGGAGTATGCGACTTTGTATTGATTATCGGGAGTTGAATCATGTCACCATCAAAATAGGTATCCATTGCCACGTATTGATGACTGTTTGACCGGTTGCAAGGAGCCAAATTCTTTTCAAAGATTGATCTTCGCTTAGGATATCACCAATTGAAGATTAGAATCACCGACATTCCAAAGACGGCTTTTAGAACCTCGATGCGGGCATTATGAATTCTAGTCATGTCCTTTGGATTGACTAATGCTCCCGCCGCCTTCATGGATATGATGAACCAAAGTATTCAAGGAATATTTAGATCACTTTGTGGTCGTCTTTATTGATGACATCCTTATTTATTCCAAAAGCCGTGAAGATCATGAGCAACACTTGAGGTCGACACTCCAAAAGCTTCGTGAATATAAGCTTTATGCCAAGTTGAAGAAATGCGAGTTCGGCAAGAAAGTAGCATTCCTTGGACATGTGGTATCAAGTCATGGAATATCCGTTGACCAAAGAAAGATTGAAGCTATTCAAAGTCGGGAACAACCTAAATCGATGGATCGGCACGTAGCTTTCTCGGTTTAATTGGTTATTATCGGAGATTCGTGGAAGGATTTTCTCGAATCGCTACTCCATCGACTCGGTGACTCGAAAAGATACAAAGTTCGGTTGGAGCGAAGAATGTGAGAAGAGTTTTCAAGAACTCAAGAGGAGACTTATTTCAAAGACTGCTCGACAATACCATCTCGGCTCGGAGGATTTGTCATCTCTGGTGATGCTTGAGCAAAGGTTGGGATGTGTTCTTACGCAACATGGAAAAGTTATAGCTTTATGCCTCGCGACAACTCAAAGAATATGAGAGGAATTATCCTACTCATGATCCGAGTTAGCATTTATTATCTTTGACTTAAAATTTGGAGGCATTACTTGTATGGGGAGAAAGTGGAGATCTTTACGGATCATAAAAGCCTCAAATATTTCTTCACTCAAAAGGAACTCAACACGCGACAACGACGTTGGCTTGAAGCTGTTGAAAGATTATGATCATACCATCCAATACCATCCCGGAAAAGCGAACGTGGTAGCCGATGCATTGAGTAGAAGATCATATGCAAATACGAGTGCGCGTATTGTCAACACAAAGGCCCATTTTGTGTGACTTGCAAAGGATGGAGATAGAGTTAAAGACTCGAGGGACGCATGTGATGATAGCGAATATCTGAGTAGAGAACCGACTTTAATCAATAAAGTTAAAGTCGCTTCAAGCTACTGGACACGGGAGTCGATGCGTATGAGGAAGAAAGTGCAAGAGGGTGCTATGCCGAATAAGAATCGATGAAGAAGGAATACTTCGAGTCAACTCCGGACTTTGTGTTCTAACGACCACGATTTAAAGTATAATATCATGATGGAGGCGCACAACACACCATTTGCAATCCATCTCGGGAGTACCAAAATGTATCATGATATTTAATCGCCATACATTTTGGTGGAGCAATATGAAGAGAGAGATAGCGTTGTTTATCTCAAGGTGTCTAACTTGTCAACGAGTTAAAGCGGAGCATCAAGTACCAAAAGGTTCATTCAGAACCACTTGAAATTCCGAATGGAAGTGGGAGCACATTACCATGGATTTCGTTCACGGCCTCCCTAAGGTTTCTCAAGGCATTGATGCGATTTGGGTCATTGTTGATAGATTGACCAAGTCCGCTCATTTCTTACCGACACGAGAAACTTATACACTTGAACGTCTTCGCTTTCAGATGTACATAAACGAGATTGTAAGATCGCATGGTATCTTGCAGTATCCATAGTTTCGATCGAGACCCAAGATTCACTTCACGATTTTGGGTTAGTTTGCAAAAAAGCTATGGGCATGATTTCACGATTTAATTTCTAAGATATCATCCTCGAGACGGACGACAATGGAGAGGACTATTCAAACTCTCAAGATCTATTAAGACTACGTGTTCTTGATTTCAAGGGAGTTGGGACAAGTTCTTACCATTGGTAGAGTTTTCCTACAACAACGGTTATCATCGCAAGTATTGGCATGGCTCCATTCAAGCGTTGTATGGAAGAAAGTGTCGTTCTCCGGTATCTTTGGGATGAGGTGGGTGAAGCAACGTTGTTGGGACCGGAGTTAGTACGATATGACTCATCGAAAAGATTCAAACGATCCGACAACGTATAAAAACCTCACAAAATCGATAAAAGAGTTATCTTTGATCTTCATCGAAAGGACGTGGAATTTGATATAGGAGATCATGTGTTGTTAAGAGTTGCTCCATGGAAAGGAGTTACAAGATTTGGAAAGAGAGGAAAACTTAATCCTCGATTCATCGGTCCATTTTAATCCTCGATCGAGTAGGAATCGCGGCCTATAGACTCGCTTTTACCGCCAAATATGTCTCGTGTTCATAACGTTTTCACATATCCATGTTACGTAAATATGTGAAAGACCCGAACCATATTATTGAGTTAGAACCCAGGACGAAATAGCGGAAGATTTGACGTATGAAGAGGTTCCTGTTCAAATTTTGGATAAGAAGGAACATATTCTACGCTCCAAGGTTATACCTCAAGTCAAAGTTTTGTGGAGGAACCACGATGTTGAGAAAATGACTTGGGAGTTAGAATCTGAAATGAAATCAAGGTATCTTTACCTCTTCAACATACCAGGTACGTACCCTAATTCGAGGGGCGAAATTTCATAAGAAGGGAGGTTGTAAGACCCCAGACTTTTATAAATAAAGATGAATTTTCTATAAATATTATTTTGAATATTATGGAATAATTTGATATAATGTTATAGTTGTGGGTAATATTTATAAATTTTGCAAAGTATGCAAGTGGTTATATTATATTCGATTGGTTGGGAATATTCGATTTAGCGAGGGAATATTCGTACAACTACCAATCATTGGTGGACCCATAATGTAAATTATCATCGGATCGAGAAAACGACAAAAATATTTTATTGAAATAACGGCGGAAGTTTTTCTGGTTGATCTTTGTTGAACTACTCAGTAGTAAAAGCAAAGATAATACATGTGGTTGCATAAGTAGATTACCTGCGGTATTGATTATTGATCTTTATGTGAGAAGTCACCTCGGTTTGATTCCATTATCATCATGAATTATTATAATGATAATGACTTTTTTGTTTTATTCAGTATTATTAACGTAATAAAACAAAAACATCTTTTTATATAAAATGTAATACTTTATTAAAGTTATTTTATAAATAAAATATATTATATTTTATTATGCGTAGTGTTTACGTAGTGTTTTTGCGTAGTTTTTTGCGTAGTGTTTCAGATAGTAAAATATTTTTATATAAATAGAATATATTATATTTTATTTAAAAGATTTTGCTTTAAATATGGATGGTCGATTAAAGTAAATCAATCTGGAATAGATTCATTGGATTAATTACTTATCATTCCATTTTCCTATAAATAGAGTTCTCATTCCTTCATTATTCTCTTTACTTAATTCATTCAAACTCTACAGAGAGAAATTATAGAGAGAAGTTTAGAGAGAAAGTTATAGAAAGAAGAAGAGTATTCGCTACTTCACTACTTCTATATTCATTCTTTTTACGGTAAGGGTGTTATTCTTTCTTGAAGAGAACTTACATTATTCCATTCACTATTATTCATTGGAATAACTTTGTAAAAGTGGCATCATACCCTATACATAACTCAGATACGCCAGATACCCTATACTTGGTGAAATCCTTATGTTATTCCATTCTTATTATTCATTGGAATAACTCAGATATGCCATTAATTCTATACTTGGTGACATTCTTCTATTATCCTGTTGGAACATCCGCATGCGTGTGTTTACACACGGACCGGTTTCGTCTTTTTATTATTATTACATTTTGGAACATCCATCATGTGTGTTTTACACCGGACTGGTTAAATCTTTATCATTCTGTTGGAATATCCTATCACGTGTGTTTTACACCGGATCTGGTTCCATCTTTATTATTACATTGGAACATCCCGCTTGTGTAATTTCACCGACCGTTCCGTTATTATTATTCATTGGAATAACCTCGCTCTCTGCAATCTGCGTGCGTGGTGATTTCTTTTGTTATTCCATTCTTTATTATATGGGTTGGTTAAAACTTTGACTTTATACTCCATGAAATTAGTAGAATATCCTCGATATTTGCGTTTCATCCAAAGATCTTTTCATGGAAATATTCTTCCGATCATTCTTGAATTTTACTCTAAAAGCGAAGATCGTGTTGACAAATTGGACGTTAATAATTCCCGGATAAAATAATTCTTGAACTTGTTTTATTGAATTCTTATATCATTGTCATCATCCTCACGTTTATATTTTTTTAAAGTCATACGCTACCGTAGAAGCGTGGATGGACTTGGTATGATTATGAATGAGGGGATCATTCGAGAATGTCGACCAAGTAATGTTACAAATGATGTGGTAAAAATCCTCGATTGGTAGTAGTGCATTGATGGATGATTGTTGGCGTGATCACGACCATTAATGAATACACAACTATTCTCTACCGTAGTGCGGGAATAATTGTGGTCGTGATCTTAAAAGAATATCCTACCAGTAGTGCGAGGGGTGATTCGATGATGTGGATTATTTATTAAAGTTCGAGCCTCAAATTTATAATAAATGATGATGAAAAACCTTTTAAATCATAAAAGATAGTAGATTTTATTTTCTACTTGACTCTTTTAATGGATTGACAGATATTAGATTCTAGATTAAACCCATTGTTATTATCAGATTTTATCGGTTTAATATTGTTGAAGACTATTGATAATTTATTCTGCATTATCTTAGTCATAATATTTCTTCTTGAAATTTAGTTGAAATTTCCTTTCTTTCTTTCATTCTCTTCGTGAAATGAATATATATTTGAGACGAGTCGGAAACGCAGTGATGGTCGCGAAGATATTAGTAGAATTCTTACTATTACGTGAAATAGTGTGATAATAATTGTAATGAGGACTTTTTGTTTGAGTTTGTATAATATCTAAGAGGCGATATTTGTATTTAAACTCACGTTTACGTCAGATATATTATCTGAAACAGTTATGTTAATAAGTTGTATTTAAATTACATCTTAGTATAAGTGGCACCCAAGATGGTGATGATATACACAATTTCAAAAGGCATACATAATAATAAGTTTTATTTAATTTTGAGATGCTATACAAAATAAAAAATAAAATTAAGAAGAATGAAATTTTAATAAAATAAAATTTGCAAGAATTAAAAAAAATAAAAGTTATGTCTCAATCTTAAGAGAAAAAAAAATTATTTTCTCTCATATCCGTTAATAATAATTGAGTCCTATATACTGTGCAAGATTTGTACCGAATTATAATTACCACCTATATCAATCAATATATGTGATTGAATAGGACTATAAAGTTAGTCAATTATATTAAATAAATGATAAAAATATTAACAAATAGATTTATTTACATAGGACAATAAAAAAGTCGGCCTATATAGTCTTAATATATATCATTATATATATTAATAAAATATATGTATCTTAACGGCCTCGATAATCCAATAATTCAAATCTTATATTACAACCGTTGGATCATGTTCCACCATGACTATAAATACAACCTCATGTTTTATTCTAGATGATTAAAAACCCTAGATCAACTCTTCATCTTTTCCTCCTCTTTATTGCCTCAAGCAGAATGACTAGTATTTGACCGATTTTATTCTTTTAAACAGAGAAATCACGGTTGAGTAAGGATAAATCAAATGATTTGTATTTATTTCTCTCTCTACCGTGTTTCTCTGTTTAAAGAGATGAACTTGGTCATCGATCATCATCATCTGTACATAACACTTGTAGATCCATTTGTTCTTTTCTTTTTGTGCCTTTATATGTTGCGGTAAAAAAAAAATTCGATTCTTGTGCATATTGGTTAGTTTATAAATTATATGATTAAATGGGTTGATGATTTATGTATCTACTACATCTTTTAATTGGAATACAATTTTTTTCCATTTTTATTTTTATTTAGTAAAAAAATTTATTATGTTTTCTGGGTTGTTATATAGTGAGTTATTATTTTATTAGTTATTTTATTTGATTATTTGTCTAATAAAAATTTGAATCTGCTCGATATATGTAGGTTGGATAAACAACCAAAAAGAATTAGTCAAAAAATCAAATAAAACAACTAATAAAATATTTGTCTACTCCAATTCAATTTTTTTTAAATTTCTATGTTTTTGTTTGATGCAAGCTTGATAACCCGTGCAAAACAAGAGAAGTTTTGAGCAAATATCTATTGCTATATATGATTGTGGTTAGAATGTCCACGGTGCTTATTAGAACCAAACGAAATGTTAGTATGTGTTCCTAATATATTCATTCTAGCTAATAAGATGCATGTTAATTTATTTTTTATTAGATTTTGCACAAGCTATATCGTCTTGTAGACGGTGTCTCTAAAACTGTTGGTTCGAATGAGCATGTTTTTTGTATGATTTTTAGAGCGTAGGTCAAGTGCTATTTAGTATTTATAGTGAATCAGAGTCTTAGCGCGGAAGGTATGGTTTTGGTGGAACTCTAATTTTATGCCTTTATATATGTTTCTTCTTCTTCATATCTGTGTATTATTTGTTGTGGCTTTCTTTTATGACCAGGATGCCGGCCGGAGGTCTACAAATCTGCAAGATCCTGAAGGAGGAGAGGGGATGGGATGGGAATATTTTTATTATATTTGATTTTTGTTTTTGTATCGATAAAATTTTTCTAACTTGCTTTTTAGATTGGAATATATTGGAGTTTTTTTTGAATTTCTTAATTTTTTTAATTTTTTTATATTATAGTATCTTGTGGGTAGGATTGAAAATTAAAACACATTTGTTGATACTCCTATTATATAAATTAAATATAGTTTACGAGATAGTTTAGATCTTATTTCTAAGTCATATTTAAGTAGTTTTGGTACGTATACATGGATGGGATTAGTTTAGTGTTGGTAATTTCATTTAGTTTTCTGGGAAAGAATGTTATGCACAGTATTGTTTTTTTATTCTTTAGCAAATTGAACTATTTAAATATTTTGAGGCTAATATTGAATATGAATACCGGGTTATTTGTTGAATGAAAAATAATCAAATGATGGGATGTTTTTGGGAGGTATTATAAAAGAAAATTTGTATCCAGAAAATTAATGATCATGGTAAAAACGAAATGCAACTTGCAACCGCTTATAATATAAAGAGTCGATTATAATATCAAAAACCCTTTTCAAACTTGTCATAGCATAATTCTTTTGCCACAAGCATCCTAAACATTGCTGAAGAAAGAATCATATTCATTTGGATACATCTCTGTACGTATACCTAAATCTCATGGCTCAGAATCCAGTAATCTTTAGCATTAAACAAAATCTTTTTACTTTTCCTTTCTTCTTCACAATTCAATTCATTCAAAATTGCACTTGCTTTTCAATTTAAAGTCCGTCTCTCTCGGTATAATATGGTAAGCTTAAACGGCTCCGCATGCTTTCATATCCGGAGGAGTGTCGCACCTGATGAGATTCAGGCGGCGGCTGAAGACCATTCTTTCCCTACAAAGATTTACCATGATTGCATTAGGTGTATTGAGTTTTTATCTTTTTCTACATATAATCTATCTCATTTCTCTAGAAATGTCTATGACTCCCAACACTCTCGAATTGGAAAATAATAAAAGTATAAGTAGACACTCACTTGAGAGGTGGATATTTGGCTCCGACTCGGTGAGCTTCTTGGGCCGCTACCCATTTGATTGTTAGGCATACATGTCTCTTCTGCGAGTAATCTCAACCTGTTAAGCTCAGGTAAAATATGTTTACCAAGATCTGGTCTGTCTTTGCGCCTCAGCTCTGCACATTTAAGAGCCAGCTTAGCAAACTTTTCAGCCTCTTCAACTGGCCAGTCGGTAACTGCTGGATCGAGCATTTCAGCAAAAGTTCCCCTCTCAATAGCCCGCTCTACATGATGAGTCAAACCCATTGGGGGTTTTGCTGTAATTATTTGAAGAAGCATAATCCCTAGTGAGTAAATATCCGACTTTATTCCGAGCATGCCGGTTTGCTGATACTCCGGGTCTATGTAACAGAACGTTCCAGCTGTTGATGTCATGCGATACTGAGTTACCGTGTCGGCTACAGATGGAGGAACTAGCCTGGCTAAACCAACATCACTAATCTTGCTCACATAGTTCCGGTCGAGCAGAATGTTCCCTGGTTTCAGGTCACGGTGGACTAGTGGTTCTGGCTTGGTCTGGTGTAGGAAAAGGAGCCCAGTGCCAATTTCTGCGGCTATGCGGAATCTTTGTTGCCAAGAAAGCACTGGAGTGTTTCCACCCCGGAAGAGACAATCTTCTAAACTTCCATTGGCCATGTACTCGTAGACCAGGCAACCATACTCTGGACAGGCTCCAAGGAGTAGAACCATGTTGGGATGTCGTATGCAGCAAAGAACTTCGACCTGCATCATAACTGAATATAAGGAACACATAACTCGTTATTAAAGACAAAAATGATGATGTTTCTTTTAAATTCCTCCAAGTTCAGAGAATGAGATTGTTTCTATTGTTCTGACCCTATCTATTTAAGACTAGGAAAGTGGCACTCCATGTGATTTGGTTGTGGAAGTGCATTTAAATCCTTTTCTCTCCCGCAAAGAGGGTGCTTGGGGAGTTGAGGTTGAGAATATTAGAGCATTGTTAAGTAGGAAACAGGGGAAACCAAAACAAACTTGACAGCCCCCTATCCCCTCCCTTGCTTCATGTTCGTTTTTAAATTAGAGATGCTACATACTTGTAGCAAAGAAATACTATTGAGATAAATCAAATGTGAAATTCTTGAGTAGTCTACTTCCCCCAGGTAGGATTCGAACAGTTAACAGCCGGATGAAAAAATAAAAGAAAGGATGGTGCCATAATATGCATTCTGAGGATTTTCTTAACATTATTTTCTAGTTGACAGTGAGAAGTCCAAACCTCTTGCTGAAATTGTGACCTTCCTTGAGCTGCATCTGGACGAAGAACTTTTATCGCAACTTGCGTGTGATCCAGATAACACTTGTATACTGGACCATAACCTCCTTCCCCGATTTTGCGAGACTCTGCAAAGTATTCAGTTTCTACTTCAATTTCCTCTATTGAGTATTTCCTGTACCTAATATCACTTTGTGCTATCGAATCCATAACCTTCTTCTTCTCCTCGGATTCTTTGAGTGCTTTCTTTTCTGCACTAATTCTTTTTTGTGCTTCCAGTTCGGCAATCCTCTGAGCCACTTCAGCTGCTTCAATGGCTGCCCTACACTTTTCTTTCTCTCTCTCTGCAATAGCTAATGCTGCTTCCTCCGCTAATCTTGCCTCTTCCAATCTCTGCTCTTCCTCCATCTTCCAACGATGAAGTTCTTGTGCCTGTTATCAATTCATTACAAAACTTTTCTGATATTTACCTTTGGGCTTGTAAGATTGTATATATTATACATATGTTTATTTTATATGTTTCTTGTACGTGTATTTCAATATCTCAACTCATATTTTTAATTATCTTTGGCACAAAACCTAAACAAACCTTCTGTTTTGCTGACAGTGCTTCTTTGCAGGCGCTGCTGTACATATCCATTGTTTGCTTGAGCTCCAACTTAAGCCTTCTCATTTCAGCTTCCACTTCATCCTACATATTTGAGAAAGATGTTTTGTGAGTTTCATGTACTTTATACCTACATAGATGCACAACTAATAGGAATTTATATTGTCCTCATTAATCATGCATGAGTCTGCAGCTAAATTTTCAAATGTTAGTTATCTTGAGTGAATATCTAAGATTCTCATAAATGGTATAATATAGAATTGCCTAAACTTATAATCCCATATATACCAAGAGCTTCCGTTAAACAAAAATATGAGTGCTGATGAATATTTTAAGCTATAAATTGAACAATATAATGCGATGCTAACGTAGACTGCTAGTTGGAAATTGATTGATTTTAGCCCCATCATACAATGTGGTAGGAATTCCAATATTCTACACAGATCTTCATTGAAGTTGGAAAATAAAATTCAAAACTAGATAACCATAGACTCGTATTGATTCATTTACAGAATACTCCAACTAGTTTGGGATTAAAGGCGTTGTTGAGTTGACATAACCATAGACTATATTATCTAGTTTTAGGAATAAAAAATGAAAACACATGTATAGTAGGTAGATAATGTACTGTTTTATATTTTAATTCCTATTACCAATGATTTGTTGAAATGCACCTCAAAGCAAGCACATATCCAGTTTTGCCAGTACCGGTACTACAGTACTACTATAGGACAATCCATACCTTTTCACCCCACCCCCAACACCAACAAAAAAAGGAAAAAACTTAATAGATCATTTGAACTAGTACTATGTAATTTGGGTTGGTCTGAGCCTTCCCCCCACCCGCATGAGATTCTCTGGGAATAAACAAGTTAATGCACCAAAAAGAGCAAACTAAAGGTTAAAGAGAAAGAAACACAAAATAGGATTCCATATACTTTTGAATGACTGTTTTTGGTCCTCGAAATTAAGATGCTTTGTTAACTACATACATATACTTTATGGGAGATGAAAGAATGTGCAAGTATATTTTGTAACTTGTATATGTTTTACTGTCATAACATGGACCAAGTTGCAGTACCAACATGCTTATTGTTTTCCGGTACATGTTTTATTAAACTGGAAGTTAGTGAATATGTCTGTCAATACCTCAAGTATTAATTCAATTCTTATTGTGCATGGAAGGGATTTTTATTTATTTCCTTCTAATTTTCTGTTTTGAATACTTATGGAACTAATTGTCTGTTTTGATAGTACAGCTACTCTTGATGGTATCTGAGTTTGATAATTAAATGGTACGTAATTATTGGACATGGGTTAAATTTTTGTAACTAGTATATGTTCATCTGTTTTAAGCTGAGTTTTTGAGTTGCATGTACATAGGTATCACCATGCTTTGTGACACATGTTTGACTAACCAAAAAAGAACAAAGAGAAGGATAAATGTAAGGTTGGAAAGGTTGACAACTCAATTGTGTCTTCGTGTCCTAGAATTTAAGTTAATAAATATTACTGGTAGACTCTACGGTGCACCAATTTGTCCAATATCTCAAACATGCCAATTCATGTTGTTTAACATGGATCTCACTCTTTTTTCTTTTTTTGGCTTATTCCTAAACTATCTAGTATACTTGTGAATTTAATTGTCTGATTCTTGATAATACAACTAATCTCTCCTGTTGATTCCTGAATTTAATTTTTAAATGGGATATTTGGGAGTATACCGCATTATGTGACGATGACCACGAGTTTCCTGTGCTATCTTTTGGGCTTGTAGATAAGCTGGATGAATTATTTCCTTCATTTGACTTGTGTGTTGAACCAAAGCTTAATCTGTTTTCTGTGTCTGAACTGCATGAAAGCCGAGAGCCAAGACTCATCTCATCAGATGAAGGATGCATGCGATCGGTGCTTGGCCTGCTGGAGCTTACAAATGATATATCACTATCCGGCGGCAGGAGCTCTCCATATGATCTGTTTGAAGCTTTTCCTCTGGTAAATGGAGACCTGCAACAAAGGTTTTCAAGTCGGTGTCTCGTTGTGTGATTTTGACCATATTGTTTACAGAAAATCAACAGTGAATTTACCTGTTCATTTATACTCGTCGTGTTTTCTGCATGATGTTATATTATAAGCAACCAGCAAGCACCATTTATTATTCTCTTTAAGATTCACAGGCTTTTTTAAAACTCAGTTGGATGATTAAAAGTAAAACAATCTAAGCACTCTCCAATGAGGCGAAAGCATTATGGTAGAGTAAAGCATATGTCTATTTTTCCCTCGTCATAAATTGACTCCTCAAGAAAGAGACATTCATAATGAAGTCTAGTATCGTAGTACGTCATGTAAATTTGCATTGCTCGTACAACTATAGTGCTGTGTCATTCACATTCATTACATGAGACATGCCTATAGTTACTAGTGCAATGCATTAATATTTGTAATATAAATTCTCTAAATAAAGATATTACTAATAATGAGACATCTCACACTATGCGAAGAAACTAAGGAAAGAGGAGCCAATCATCAAAAAACATAAACAGTAGGATTAGGATTAGAGATGTGATAACGAGGAAAAGGAGACCTTGTATTAACACGGTGTTTAGAGTATTTGCTTAGACATAAAATTTTACCTTGAAACTCTGCTACATGATCATCACAATATAAGAAATATTACATGTTATAACCTTCCCTATAATTAATATATCTATATGTATTAAAAACTTACTTGATCTCTACGTCATCTGTGAAGTGGCGAGGTGCAAATGGAATCTTCTCAGATGCTGAAATGGGATGAGATAATTTTTTGTGAGTAGTGACAAAAGCTAGATAGATAGAGGGAAGTAGCATGAGGCTAGGATGGAGTCAGACCTCTTGCATTGTTGCCTTGCATGAATCGTGCATCCATATGATTCTGAATGGCACTGCTTTGGGGTTGCAATTGCATACGAGGGGCTTGGTTTGGGACTGAAGCAGAGGCAGACCGTAGAGATGAAATTTTCCCTTTAGAGATGATATATATGGTGCAGAACTCTGGAGCCCCTTTTGTAACACTGCTAGGAACATCTAGAGCTTTGAATTTACTGAGACAAGGGATTTGTAAGTAGTCTGATCTTTTGTTTATTTGTGCAGGCAACAATTCTGAATTTACTGTGTGTTCAACTTGTCAAGAAGAAATTACTATTTTTACATACAGTGGTTTAATTACTCTATAGATGTGAATTTTGGTAGGAAAACTAGATGCCTCCTTTATTTACAATAATCTTTTGAAAAACTTTCAGATTGGCTGCATATCTTTAGTTGGTGTAGGATTTCAAAACTGCTTGAAATAGAAAGAATACTCAAAATCTGACGTATTTATTCCAAATTGAATGAAATACCTTTTACTACATGTTAATTTAGAGTTTTTTCATACGAGTGCATGTGTGTGTGTGTATGGGTTTTTGTTAAAAGTAAAAGTCGTAGGTAAATGCTTTTAAGCGAGCTGAGCTGCAAAGCTACCCAGAACACACTAGGAGTTGTTTTTAAGTTCCCTTATTGCATTTTTATTTATTTGTGTAATAAGTAGAAATTGCATGTAAACAGAAAACATGTAAATTACCCAACAAGACCCTTGATGGGGAACCAAGCACCAGATTCTGAATCAAGTTGGCGTTAACATAGTCACAAATGGCTTTTGAAACATCTGTATCCTCGACTATGACTTCACTAACTTTTATCTGTACGTTCATGAAGGGGGGGGGGGGGGGGGTGAAATTCCAAAAGTTAGTAGTATAATTAATGATTCTTACTGCATTTGGTTGTAGTTTAAATGGATACAACTACTTTGATTTCTTTCGCTTACTGCTTGCTTTTCATTTTGCCTAAATAACATTCCCTTACGGCTCTTGCAGATTTTGGCAGGTGGTAAAATGAAGAATTGGAGCAAGCAAGAAGAAGGACTTACATCTTTACGCGTGCAAAAGCAACGGAAGGGAAGGAAAAACTCCTTATCAGTCTGGCTGTTTGTTGCTGCAACAGAAAAAAAGAACATTTCAAGGATTAATTCCCCTCAAACTTTTGAGATTAATGTAGCCTACGACATAGTAAGTGATTTTCATTATATATCAAACACAAAGTATGCTTCTGTCAATTTAATAGTCCATTTGAGATATTTTTAGATGTGATTCATTTAATTTTTGAAAACAATAGTAATAGTAGTAGTAGTAGTAGTAGTAGTAGTTTTGGATATTTCACAAATTTCATAATTATGTTGTCTAAAAAAACTAAATGAATTCATGTCAATGTTGAGTTTAAAAAAATCTCAAATTGACTATAGAAAGTCCAAATTCAACCTATATTTTGGAACAGAATAGTAAATAATATGGATTCCATGCATCCATAAATAATTGGTCCCATTTTGGTTTTAGAAACAAGATTATTATTAGTATTATTATTATTTCCTTCTCCTGTTTGTGGAATTTGTGTTGTCCTGGGTTTCTGAATGATGACATGCATGTAGAGAACAACAATAAACAGGAGTTGTGGTGCAAATTGACACTATATTACCCATTACATATTAATTCATTTATTTTCATCAATAAAAAAAAATTGTTTTGCTTTTATTTACATTACATGAATCAATGGGTACTGTGATTGGGGAATGAATATGCATATATATATATATATATATATATATATATATATATATATACACACACACACACACACACACACACACACACATTAAATTAAGTGTGATAGATAGATAGATAGATAGATAGATAGATAGATAGATAGATAGATAGATACCTGGGGTTGGGGTTGGGGTTGGGGCAGAAGATGGTTTTTGTTTGACATGGAGGAGGGTGACACTTTTGCCCTTCCCAAGAAGATTATCAACAGCCCATTTCAGAGCATATTGGCTTCCTTTATCCTTGTCTATTGCCACTGTTGCCATTTCTACATTATTATTAATCCCTTTTTGGTTAGAAGACATGTTTTTTTTAAATTAAAAATAATATATTTATATTCCGCAGGAGGAGCAGCAATTGATCTGTCTTTTTCTTTCAAAAAAAGAAAAGAAAGATAAAATAAACAATGCAGCCAGCCAGCCAGCCGAATCCTCCCCTTCCTTCCTTCAGTTAATATTTTGTTCCTGATTGTTTGGGTCCTCAAGAAGGGGAGGATGGAGGAGGAGGTCCCAAACTCTCTCTTCTTCTTTTTTTTTTAAAAAAATTTAATTTACAATGTATTCTCTCTAAACCTTTGAGAGGCTCTAAATAAACCAACCCCCTATAATATAGCTTTAACCTCCTTCAAGTTCGTTGGTTAAAAATTTAGCTCTCTCCCAAAATTGAATTTTTATTGGTCCTACTCCTACTCCTACCCAAACTCACTTTAAGTATATGATTCAGGTTACTTGCATTATACATTTTGTGTCTCTCATCTTTTAATTTCATCTCTAAGACATTTTTTTCTCTTTTATTATTATTATTATTGCAAATTAAACAATAAAATATACTAGTACTTGCATCATTGATTATACTTTTATTTATTGATATTAAGCCTGTTATTTTACATTTAAAATAAATAAAAGTTTATTGATATTATTAAGAGGGGCTTGGAAATTGGACTTCTGATTTTTAATATTTTCCAACTTTTTTACTCCAGATTTTCTGATATTTCTTCTCCCACTCCTATTATAATAATAATAATAAAAAAATTGTGTAATATAAAAAACGAAACAAATATAAATGTAGTCGTTGAAATTTGGTGGACCAAAATACCCTCTAAAGAAGTCTTTATATAGCTAAGGAGGGGTGTTTAGAGAGGAGGGTATTTCAATAACTATATTTAAAAGAAAGAAAATGCCTAATTTTTCAAGCCCCATTCAAGATGACTGTGTAAGAGCATTTTCAATGGTAGCAGCAAAAAAAACTCTTCAAATTAAAGTTTGTTGACCTACGTGGCAATTTGAAGAGTATTATACAATTCTTTTCATAGCAAAATCCTCTTCAATTCAATGTCTTTCATAAATGTTTTAAGCAAAATAAATGTTTTTAGTTTTCATAAATGTCTTGAAGGGAGAGAATAAAGTTGCAGATTTGATGACTAAGGATAAAGAGTTGTTGGAAATAATTTTTTTGATGTGGTTAACCTATTTGAGTATCCCAAAGTGGTTGAAGAAGCTATTGGAGTTGCTCTAAGGTCCCAGACAAAAAGAAGACCATATTTTTTTCAAGTTGGGTGAGGCTGGGCTTTGGAGCTCAAGCCTTTTGTGCACATTTGAATTTTTGAACCAAATGGTGAAATGCAGTACTAGTTCATTGGCTAGTCCTCTTACTCCTGTGTTCATGGCTAAAAGAACATGTCATAATTGATAAATGAAAGCCGAGCATACAGTATGAAGACTGCCGGAACCTGTACGTCAGGATAGAACCTCAATTCAAGAATTAAGCTTAGGGTCCTAAATTTTGATACCATATTGCATTTTGATCGATTATATATATCATTCATGTGTGAATTAATACGTGTATTAAAATAATTCACAAACAGAAATATGGGACATGAATATTTGTTAAGAGATACATTAAGAGTAGTAGGTTATTTTCATCTATTTACCATTACTCTACCTCAAAAATACCCATTCAGTTAGGTAAATTTGAGCACTAATACCGAATATCAATAATGTCCACGCATAAATAGTAGTATTAAATAAAAGAGAGATAAATGTATGTTTTTGGATATGGCACACATATTCTGGTTATTATTTAGCAACGAGAAAACTTGGAAGGTTCATAATCATGTTGTTCAACAGCGATCATCAGGGGATATAATATGATTTAATCTTTGATTAATTAACCAAAAACCCCTCATGGTGGATTGATTAATGAAAAATCAACCCCAATAAAAAGGTAGGTTGGTAGGTATAATTAACAAAACAAAACTAGAACTAGGTTTTACATGATTCCCAAACACAGTGATGAATATAAATATGTTATTGAAAATTAGTGTTCATAAAAACTACTGATGGATGGATGATCAATCTTCCATTCTTCCAATATTAATTAATTCCAAGTTGATGAGGAGTTTGATGATGATTGTGATTAATTAATTCCCTAGCTCACCTCTTCAATCCTCTCCACAACCTCTTTCATATCCCACCTCTTTTCCACATCCATCTCACAACAACCCAACCCTATTTTCAAAAGCTTCACCATCTCTTCTTCTTCACAGCTCTTCCCAATCACTCCAATATCTTTATCAAACACTTTCTCCATCCAATCTTCTTCTCTCACATTAATAATACACGACTGAACCCACGTCGCCAAATCCGCATCGCCGCTGCCTTTCCCTTCCCATTCCCAGCTTGTTGTATAGTATTGGTGGGGAATCTCCCAGTTAGGATCTCCAGTATCAGTATCCCCAGGCTCCAAACGTCCGTCTTCTTTGTGATGCGCCCAAGTTGCCTGTACTCTGGCGACTTATACGCGATCATGAGATCTTGTGCATGCTCTTGATTCACTATCGGAGACAATGCATAGTCGGTGAGCAGAGGCTCCCACGAATCGTTGAGGAGGAGCACATTTGCAGATTTCAGGTGACCGTGTGGTGCAATTAGGCCCGAAAGCTCGTTGTAAAGGTATAGAAGCCCTCTTGCTACTCCTTTCACGATTTTCAACCGCTTTGGCCAGTCCAGCCTTGGTAATCGGTTGCCATGGAGATGAACGGCCAAGCTTACATTGTCAATGTAATCGGAGACCAAGAGCTTCTCTTCTTTCCTGTAGTAAAAACCCACAAGTGGAAGCAAATTTTGGTGTCTCAACCTTCCTAACCTTCTCATATGCTCTTGAAACTCCTCCCTCCCCACATTATTCATTTGCCTGTACCTCTTCACAACCATAACCGGGCCGTTGCTCCCGATGGCCGCTTTATAAGTAGACCCAAACACCCCGCTACCCAATATCTCAGCCGACGCCCTCAGCAAGTCCGCCAACTCAAATCTCTCCCGATCATCTCTCAAGAATGTCAGTTTCAAGCTATTATTCTGACTATTATTACTCTTCCCATGGACCGACGGAGGATGATGTATAACAGGTGATGGCCCTACATCCATTTTGTCCAAATCGGTAGAGCCCATTCTTTTGTGGCCTTGCAACGTGGGCCCACCTAAGTTTGGATTGTCTGGTTCGGTGGTTTGTTTACGGTGGCGGAGGATCATGAAAGCTGCAACTATTGCCGCCAGGGCTGCCACCGCCACTATTAAACTGAGGATAATTGTTCCAATTGGTAATTTGGCCAACGGATTACAATGAGGCAGTGGCCCACCACAAAGATGTTTGTTGCCTGAAAAATAATTTATTCCTTTTTATTTGTCAACTTTTCAATAAATTTTACTAGAAGATAAATGTGGTATAACACATTATTTTCCAAAAAAAAACTTAATTAATTGCATGCAGGAAAAATAATTTAACGAATTATTTTAAAAATTAAAAATGTAGATGAATAAAAAGAAGACAATTAATTATATAGCACTTACTTACCCAAGAATGAGGAAGCATCAAATTTGGCAAGGCTTTGGGGACTGGACCATCCAATTGATTGTTGGATACATTCAACCAATACAACCTCTCTTGCTGAAAATTGGGCAACTCGCCGGTGAATTTATTCTGTTCAAGCATCAACACCAAAAGCCTCGGCAAAATAGTCAAGGACACCGGAATTGGACCTGAAAACTGATTCCGAGCAGCATGTACCTTCTTCAACAAAATCATGCCGTTGAATGCGTCCGCCTTTATTTCCCCAGAAAGCTTGTTATCCGACAAATACACAGATTTTAGCGCACTCACAAACCTTATATTGGGAAACTCCCCTTCAAATTCATTGCCCATTATGCTCATTGTCCTCGACCCTATCAAATCCTTAAGAGCCTCCATATTAAGGGATCCCTTGAGTCCCATTCTTTCGAGTCTTAGTCCCCAAACTCTGTCATTTAAGCAATAAACACCTACCCAATTCCCAGTTGGGCAGGGCGGTTTAGAGGCGTTCCAGCTGGATAATGCGGAATTGTTAGATATGGTGTCTTTGAATTTGAGAAGTATTTCAGATTCTGATAAAGGGTGTCTGAAAATGTGGTTAGGCAAATGTTTAATAAGATTGACAGTGTGATGAGAGTCCGAAGACGATGATTGCTGTTGATAAGGGCCATGACAAATACAAATAATGTTGTTGATGTGATGATGATCGTGGGTGGTGCGCGCACTTGTGCGTGCGCGCCTCGCCCTCTGGAAGGGCTGCTGCTGCTGCTGCAATGAGATTTTTATGGTTTTTTCCCGGGGGGAGAATTAATTTAGAAAAATTAAAATTAAGGTAATTGAATTTTGTGTGGGCATAGATCGAGAGAGAGAGAGAGAGAGAGAGAGAAATGCCAAGAATAGAATAGGGGCGGCGAGGTTGGAGTGGAAGGGAGTTTGATCATTTTGACCAAGTCTTTGTACGTCTTTTTCATCCGTCTCCTGTCTGAATTCTGCATGCACGATGCATGGGATATGTAGACTAGCATGAGATATAAGCGGTTGACCTTTCACTCTTACATATATATATATATATAAAAAAAACATTACTTATTCAAAATCTTTTTATTAAATTTAGTATGGTTTTCGTAAAATCTTTCCCCAGAATGCATATATATATATATATATATATATATATATAAAAAAAAGGGTTTCAGCTTATAAATTTACTTCAATTGAAGGAAAAAAGAACAAACATCTGGAAAAATAAGTTCAAGAAAAAAGATTGGAATTTCAAATTAAATATTGTGTACATAACAGCTTGCATTACAATTGAAACCATTACACTTTGAGGGATTCCAATAAGACTGGTCCAAGAGAAAACAATGTGGTCTGGACTCTGGAGGGGCAGGGAAGGCAGTTAAACACTAGAATTTAGTGAATAAGAGTTGGAAGTACAGACAGTTTAGGTTACATGACGGATAAGATCTTTGTTCGTATCCAATCAAATACATTTCTTGCTTGGTCTGAACATGTCTACAGTCCGTACCTCAGGTATATATGATGATTCACTTTGATCATGGAAAGTTGCAAATGTGTGATTGGCAAAAAGTGACTCTCATTGGATTAGGCAAATTTTTGGATCGAATTCTGTATACCCAACATCAACAAGGCAGAGTCCATCGGGGGGTGCAGGCGGAGCAGTGGCGCGCCTGCACGTGGCATCCATCAGCTTTATTAATGCATCATCTTCTGCACCAGCAGATGCTTCCCTTATTGATGTTGCAACAAGAACACGAACCATCTGCCAAGCATGATTTCACAGAACAATCGAATAAGAGTGCAAAGTAGAAAGCCTTAGATTGGACGCCAAGGGGGTTGGTTTAGAAATTACATTATTATTGATCAATATATGCAAAATGTTCATGAACACCATCCACTCTGATCAATTAATAGAGAACTCGTCAAATATTTATCTATTATTTTTCATAACGACCACCATGGACCTTCATTTTTTGATGGAGAAAAGCGAGAAACAAAGTAAGACAGTCTACTAACAATTAATAGCAGACATATCCAATATCCCAAGGATCAGCTGAAAATCATGTTCTTGGTTTAATTTTTCCTCTATTCCCTCCTTCCACAAAATTGATTTTCCATGTTTGTTTTAGGTGTTCCAAAGTTAGAACCCATATTATATATAATATATATATATATATATATATATATAATGAACTAGTCTTTGAAACTTGTAACACTTTTAATAGGGAAGCATCTTAAAGTTCACACATAATTTAATAAGTGAATCTACTAAATTCAGAAGCTTTGGATTATACAAAAATATGCATTTTGACCAAGTGTGAATGCATTAAATGCATGCCACTTTGAACAACTAAGAGAATTAACCATTAACAAGTATGGAGTATCTCATTTTATGTAATGCCATTCTAGTGTGTTTATAGAAGAAAGTATATTTTAATGTGTGGTTCCATAGGATTTTATGGAGTATATGCCTAGAAAATGTTAGTAAAATGTATATTCCAATCTGATATAATTTAGAAAGCAACTTAAAGTTAATGCAGAAAATTTAGAAAAGAATTGTAGTATGTTAAGGCTAGTACTTGATACTATGTCTTAAGACAATTATACCCTCCACTTATGGTGCTTAGAATTATTAGTGCTTGTAATGCAATGACACTATGACAGCCTGTATTTTATAGCAGAACTTCAAATAGCACACTCAATGAACCAGACAATGCCTTGAACTCTCTCAATTTGACTATGAATATAATTGAAAAAGATGATGCAAAAAATGAATGCCTGAATTCGTCACATATTTATAGGGTGATACAAGACCTACTGCCCGGCCGGCCGGTCAGCGACGCGTGGTCAAACCAAGCCTTAGGTCTCTCCCTCCACAAAAGTTGGGTGCTCCTTGAGGTCCAAACTCAAGAGTAATCTAATTGTATATATACACATTTAAAGTTTAGTTCTCAATCAATGTGGGACAAACATTCATTTGTCAAGATAGTTATCTTTGGAAGTAAATTTCTCATTCACCATGGATTTGAGCTTCCTAATATTTGGTTTTAATATACTCATGAAATAAAACATATTGATATATGGATTCATCTCAAATGATTAATGGAACTCACTTTAATTTTTAGCTTAAAACCCAAGTTTAAAACTATATTAAAAGCTCAAATTCTAACAGAAAAATGAGCCAACAATAGAAAAGAAATAAGTAGCGACTCCAAGTAATTGGAAGCAAGGTTTAAAGTTATGAAAGCCTAGTATGTTGGACGACGAGGGTATTTCACAATACAAGTATGATACACTGATGCATAATTTGTAAAAGGGTAATTACCTTGCGTAAGAAGCGGTTAGCAACCAACTCAATACACATTGCTTTTGTACCTTCTCCATCCTTAAATTAAAACAAACAAAAAGCAACGACATTAGTATGCCAGTTATGAGTTATCTCAATTAACACAAACAAATAAGTAAATCACTTATCAATGTGGATAAAATTGACTAAAGGAGTTTCTATATTCCAATACTTGAAAAGAAAAAGAATAAGAAACATTAAGCAGAAAAAGAAATCTGAAGATGCTTGAGCAAAAAGAAAGTTTGCATTTAATCTCAAGTGGTGCCTAAGCTGGCACAATCATCATTCCTATCACACATTTTTTATGTTACATGAATTCTGTTCACTTTGTTCATATGCAGCCCAGATGTAGTGCTAGAAGCATTAGTCGATCCTAAAATGCAGATATAAGAAGGAAAACATTCAGATGAACACACGAGCATATCAAATTATGTTATTGCATGTACATCATAGACACAAGAACAAGGCAAAACCACAAGGACAAAGTTACTCTATTTCCTAAAATTTGTATTTTCAACTTTTTCATTAAGATCTTAGAGCCTGAAACTCTCTCTTATTTAATATGTACTCTTTCTAGCTAATTTCCCACATACATCAAATTCTACAAAACTGATCATAAATTTCTGTAGTGCTAGACTAAATGTACAATTTTTTCCTCTTCTTACAAGTGGTCACTTTCTTTGCACTCCCAACGCAATATATTATTTTATTACATTTGCAAGTACAAAAAATACTGAGTTCTCTACATACTGTTGTGAATTTCTAGTTAAATTAACCTGTGACATTGGTCTGATTGCAATACAAAGACATTTCCCAAGTACACTGCATTGCAAAAAGAATGGATAGGGTGATCAAAAGCTTCCAAACACTATTTTTGTTAAAAATCAGCATATATTCCGTTCCTTCCATTTTAATTAAGAGTATAAGGCAGATCAAGCATATATATAGACAGAAAGTCAAAAGCTAATATATTTTAAGAAGAAAACGATTTGTATTGTCCAGACAAAGTTAACATGGTTAGTAGTTGTAGAAAAACCTTTGCATCAGAAGGTAATGTGGTTTCAGCTGCTCGAGCATGGAAGAAAAACACTCGGTTGGTGGGCCACTGCAATATGAGTAAAAATGCAGTTAGTAAGTGATGTCTTCTCCAAGAAAACTAAATTCTTATGCAGCTAATATTGAAGATGTTGATTACGAAAACAATGTCTAGATTAAAACTTCATCTGCTCCTATATGCTCTTTACTGATACTAGAATAGATGAGCAAAATCATGTCTGACTATCAAACATACCAAAAGCACCTAAATAGTGCACAGAAGTCCCTTTAAAATATTCATAGTACCTGAATCTCCAGTATATCTAAACCAACATTGGCAGATGCCTATAACTGAGGCTTTGCCAGCTAAATTAACAAAAGGATTTTCATTCTTACACGTTTCTCGACGCTTTAGTATCCCGCGCAAACATCCTGTAGGATAATAACTTCCCTTCTAGTTGACGTAAAAGTTGGTTAACCTTGTATACACTGAACCTGGTTGATTTCTTTTCACTTCCTGTTTCAATGTTGTCATTGTAATGTTGCAATTCAGAATCTTCCTCAGCAATGTGTATATCGCCATATTCATTTCTTTGGCCACCATCTTTTACATTATATTCAGTGTCCTCAATGTCCTCCTTACTCTGACTGCTTTGTTCGTCTCCACCATTGAAAGGGAAGATATACAGATAGCGTCTCCATTTGGCAGAGAAATTAGGATGAAATGCACGTGATACCTGAGGGAATTTATACCCAGATCAGTACATCCTAAGAAAATCTATTGTAGCAAATATACAGTAACCGTTCACCACCTAACAAGCAAGTAAAATGCACTTAGGAGTGTTTTGAATAATTGTGCTTGTTTGACATAAAAATTGAGGAAGCATTACCACAGAAACAGATATGACCCTGAGCTTTCCTGGTGCTGTATCATTGATGGCTTCTTCAATATCTTGAGCTTTAACATCCTTTCTCCATGTATCTAGACATATAGCCAGTTTGTGAACAGATCTAACAGTGTATTTGAAAAAACCAAGAAATTGGCAAAACTTTATATTATAGTTTTCATAGTTTTGTGGATACAGTCCAGATTTGTCATTGCCATTAAAGAAAATAAAGTAAACACGCAAATGATCAAATATATGATGACAAGCAGGCAAGGCCACCATACAAGACTGTATTGTAATTTGTACGTCTATTGAAAAAATGGATTGTGAGTGTGACTTATAACATACAGAAAGAACAGACTTGTTGGAAAGCTGTCACCCCTTTGTCAGTACGACCAGCAACTATAGCACAGCCTTCTATTGGTAAACCCTTGTCCTTGAGCAATCCAAACTTCTTTTCATCAACGAACTTTCCAAGAGACCTTTCAACGAAGCTAATACAGCAGACACCAAACAAATCTAGGAATAAGAACAAAAAATTAACCCCTCGTATTGTCACTATATTATTGTGCCAGTCTGCCAGAAACTTGAGCAAGGAAGTTCTAACATTGTTTAAGTTAGCGACTCAATTTCACGTTAAAAAATAAAATTTCCAACTTAGAACTGTCCATATGCATTTATGTGTAAAGTATATGCGCAGGTTTATGTTCACCAGAACCATCAAAGGCACAAAAATAAAGTTTAGACTGTAGTCATTTGCACAAGTCTTAGTAATTATACAGTAATATCACACAAACAAAAATCTTGAAGAGCAAAAAGTAAATTAATTTCAAATACCAGTGAAGATAAAACCTACTCTTTCAGATGTTGTCCATAATAGAGTTAAGTAACACCAGGTGACCGATGTGTATTTGACCAACGAATATTTAAAAGATTCCACTTACCACCAAGTATCACTAATAATGGAGGCGAAGAATTATTATATTCTGATTTTATTCTGAGGCACATTGTAGAATGTTGACTTATAGTTCATTAACAATCAGGCAAAAATTACCCTTGAACAGTGTTAAGGCCAGGCTGCTTCTGCCACCCGTCAAAGGAACCTCCATTATATGACAAGACTATCTTAAATGTTGCTCTTGCCCACCTTCCAGTCCTTTTGCTAGTTGGAAAACTCACCATTTCAGATTCATCAGAAGCCTCTAGAATGTCAGCATCATCATGAATAAAACGTGTCTGTAAGAAATTTGTCCATGATAATAATAACAGAAAATAATTATAATAAGAACTTGTAAAATCTTTTGAAGTGAAGATATAATCATAGCAGTTCTGTATTAAATCACTAAGATAACCAAGTTCATACCAAGGTTTTATGTTCTAAAATGTCATAAAAGAGCAAAATGCAGAAATAATGGAGCACCTCTAGACACTTTTGACATAGCTTATACATGTCGAATTATCCATCTTTAAGACTAAATTCCACTATTTCTGACATTTAGATTTGTTCGGTACTCAGCCTGGGGTTGGGGTTGGGGTTGGGGTTGGGGTTGGGGTTGGGGTTGGGGTTGGGGAACTTTTATGATGTCTTGAGATGAATAAATAAACCACTAAAAGCAATAGAAAATCAAGAGAAATGGAGTGAGTAATGAATATTTAAGCCCTGAAGAACTTTATTTACGATCAAGAGAATGAGAGAAAATATTGTGAAATACAAAGTAAAAAAAGAATGAATATTTTTTAGTTTTAAACAGGTCCGATGGTTAGCCCAGATTCAGATGGCTTGTGAATCTACAATTCACATCGATTATCATATCTATTCACTACTAGTAGCCTACAATCCACAGTGAATCTTGATTCACCCTTGACTCCGAACAGCCACTGCATAGAATGGAACAATGGAATAATGATTCACTCTATCCTAACAAATATGGTAAATATGACAAGTAGCTAGCAGTCATTGGTCTTCATTCATCAAGGTTGTTACTTGGGATTTATGAAGGGTGAACTAGACCAAAACTCCTGTTGCATGGTCTTGCTTGACAAATCGAGCACATGCCCATTGTGTTTAGTACAATCTAGCTATGATTTTGCATTTCCTTGAACATGTATCTCATTTTGTCCCAACAGTACAAAACAAATAACAAAAAGCACCTACCTATCAGAAATTACAATCAATTTATTTAATTGATATCCACCATTCCAACAAGGCATCAATGAGAGCTTATACTATCAGTGGTTACTTTAAAAATTTATGCAATTTTCCCTTTGATCGTCTAAGCATGCTCATTACAATATTCCAATCATGTTTAGAAATATTTTTAAACTAAATAAAGAAAGGGGAAAAAAGTGATCTGAGAACTCAAATAGAACCATATATTGCCATAATTTTCCTAAAACCAGAAACTAAATACATAATAATGTTTGCCAATGACCCACCTCAGTTCCAAATATTCCCGATAAAGGTATGTTACTCTTCACCAAATTCGAGTAAAAATCTACAACTTTTTGCCATGGCCTTGCATACATGAACTGGTAAGACTCCCTGCCACAACAAGTGAATTCTACATTATCTAACGAAACAAAATAACTTTAGCTAAGCTAACTAAAAAGTAAAAAATAAAATTCCCTCTCAAGAATTGAACTCAGTAGACTTAAAACCTTATTAAGTCAATATTAAACTAAAATCAAGAGCTTCTCAGAACACGAATCAACTTGTTTTTATCATATAAGTCGCCCTCCCAATCCGAACAGTAATTCACCTAGCATTCCACCTGGAGAACTTGCACGCATCAGTGTGGTTGTAGTGTAAATAAACCTTCTTCTGAGCCTGGATTTCCATTATGTATCTCGCCGCCGTCTGCTCTACTCTCGGGTACGCTGTTGTCATCACCCCTCGCCAGAGCTACCACGACGTTACAATCGGAAACCTAATTCACGCATCAAAGTTTCGTTAAAATAATTTCTCTGAGATTTGATTAAATTTAATTTAATCGACTTTCTTGGTACGTAGCCGCGATATTCCGCGATTATTACGAAACTACTCTCCTTTCTTTTCCTCGTGTAACGACAAAACTAATGAAATATGAGTTTTACTCGTTATATAATTCAACTTTTAATTTTTTAAATTATCTTATTAAATTAATTATTATTTTATAATTAATAAAAAAATAATTTTTATTTATAAAAACTAATAAATTATACCGACATTTTATTGATTACCCATTAAATTTTTATTTTTTCAAATTATGCGCCTCATTAAACTAATTAAAATTATAATTTTAAATATTTTTAAAAATAATTATTATTTTCAATAAAAAATATTAGAAACTTTAATTTTTCTATAAAATGAGTTTGAATTTCTTCGATATAATAACAATTTCCTTTTGAATTTCTAATTAATATTTCATTATACAAGAGTTTATATTAAAGCAACATGAGTTGATCATCCTCGTGATCAGAAAGACAGAGGACTAATTCCACTATACCAGCATGCGTCGAGACTTGAATTAGCGTACTCTCCATTTCAAATGTTCCTACTTAATATTTCAATACCACCAGCCAGCAGTCATCGACACATACGACTTGAAATCACTATGTAATACAACATTGTCCCTATTCTATTCTATTTAAAAGAGAGAAATGAGAAAGAAATAAGGGATCCAACATAAAACTTCTCAGCTAAAGATTAGCAATTGTTTGAGTTGTTGTTTATCGCGATGCTGCTAGTTTATGGACTTGTAAAGAAACAATTCAGCAGTGGTTATACCCTTGAGAATAAGGAATAGGATTCTCCCTCACCGGCTCCCTCGTAAGGCCAGTGGGAGGGGTTGAACAGCAGCTAGAGGGTTCACTTGGTATGAGAATGCCAGTTGCCACAAGTCCATCACCGCCTTCTTTGCAGACAGGGCTTGTCTCTTAAGAACGCTGCAAGATAGAAAGAATCTTCAGTGAACTTTAAATTCAAACATCAGTAACAATCATGTTTATCCTTCGGCTCTTATAAAGTAAGATGATGTTTATCCCTTCTGCTGTGCTTATGAAATAAAAGTACTGGGATGATTTTTCTTCCAAGAAAA
Organism: Panax quinquefolius; assembly: GCA_020205615.1. Classification (NCBI taxonomy): domain Eukaryota; kingdom Viridiplantae; phylum Streptophyta; class Magnoliopsida; order Apiales; family Araliaceae; genus Panax; species Panax quinquefolius. Next base: position 142,973,389 of record CM035162.1, on the reverse strand, counting down.
CAGGGAATACAACGAAAACATTCATCTTCTCATTTGATTTCAGTCACAAAACTATGTTGTTTCACATACCATTAAAAAGAGAAACAAACTAATGATCTAATTCTGTGCATTTTTATGAGTGAAATAATATTCAGAAACTTACCACCACTGGATACTGATAAATTAGTGGGCAATAAATTTCCAACTTCAAATATTTGGGAACTCATCTTCCAAGAAAACAGGGAATACAACGAAAACATTCATCTTCAGATATGCAAGTCATTTGATATTACCATACATTAGGGCTATGATGGGATCCTAGTTAATATAAAATTCTAACAAAGTCATGGATTTTGCATCTAATTAGAGCTATCAAACGCAGCCTGAAAGCGACATTAAACTGTCTATTTGTCTCTGTGATTATATGTAAGGTCCGATTCCTGAGTCACGAGCTCAAAGCTTAGAGCCTTAGACAATTAGACCATATCTTTTTAGTTATTAACATGGTACTATCACATTTTTTAGATTTTCCTTTTCTAAAGTATTAGGAGTATGTCTCTTAATAGAAAAATATTGGGAGAAATGAATTGAATAGGAAGAAAATTGAATACTCAAAATACACAAGTGTTCTTACTAAATATTGAAAATAGAACTAGACACGGATTTTCAACTTTGAAGAAAACATAGGAGATAACGACTTGTAGATAAAACAGCTGGAAAAGCACATCTTACCTTTTCAAATTAGCTTGCTTTCTCCGCATAGTATAATACATGAGAAACAGCAAACATCCCAGCAGGATACTTCCTTTGATATGACCAACCGGCCAGTTCCAAACTTCAAAGTGATGGTTCTGAATCACCAGAAGCATGGAGCTTTCTGTTTAGACAAATTCATAATTGCTTCTTTTGCACCATTATTTCCAATAGATGGGTTCTGGGCTTCAAGGACTTTTGGTAATCCCTCGTGCATATTTTTTTCTTTTTCAGCAGTACGAGTTTTATTTTGATGCAACAAGCTGGTGATATTATCAGAATATATCGACTGTAATTGTCTCAAGAGGTCCTAAAAGAAAATTAGAGAAAACTCAAGAGAGTAATGGTCTTACAGTACTAAGAAGGAAAACAAAAACGTACCATTTCATTAATATTTAGTATGAGTTAATCAGAATGCACTTTAAGTCTATAATGCATATCTCATATACTTGTGTGAAATTTGTTACCAAAATAAAGTAATGTTCCTTTTTCAAATATCAATCAAAAAAATCAGGATTAATTATCTCACCTAACTGTGCTCAAAGTCAAAAGGGCACTAATTTATGAAAATGTAGGGAGTACAATATATCCTAAGTCCAAAATCTATTAATCAAAGGTTCCTTTTTTATAAGTAAAAGGTTAGGTACAAAACTGCAAAATGAAGGAATTTAATGTTTTAAATCAGGATTTGATAATGATAGATATAAACTCCAAATCACGCAAAATTCAAAAAGCAAAATACACGTGTGTGATATTTGGTAATTACACAATAGATTTACTTAATTCAAGCAAAGACCTAGTTTAAACTAAGATGAGGAAACAATGGTTACCTGTCGCTTTTTTTCAGGTAAGGCAGCTTTCTCAACCCAAGAGATGGCAAGATCCATGTCCTTCAAAAGCTTTGCAAGAAGTGTTATTACATACACCTCCACAACTTCAAGGTACTTATCAACTCCTATTACAAACGGATTGTCATATCCTCCCAAGTTACCCATATTTTCTTCTGCACTTGCAAGAACATAATATCTGTCATCCACACATCTCCACATACTAAGGAATTCCTCAAGAAAATCTCGAACATCATAAGAACCTTCTTCTATCTGAAAACATACCCTGGAAAAAAGAAGGATGACATAGTTTTATTGCCTTCAAATTTTGTATAATACCTCTGCAAGAGAAATTACTTCCTTTAAGCATATATTACTTAAATGAAAAGGTTACATTGAAAACATAGGAAACTTGCGACATCATTCAGTGCAAAAAGAAGTAAGAAGAAACACTAAGATTTTCAAAGTGGAACCACAACTAAATCAAAAGGTCATGCCATGACATGCTCAAAGCATCTCAGGAGAAAGTTAAAACAAAACCCTTCGAAGAAAGGATTCATGTAGGAAATTCATGAATTGGAAGTTTTGGATCATGTACACTTTTTTCTTTCTAGTATATATATACATATTGTGTTTATATTGTTGATGGAGGACTGGGTCTGGAACAATAGGAGAGTATAAAGTTCGTAATATGATCATCACTAAAGGAGAGATTGAAGCATGAAGCCCTTTATTATATTTAACACATTAGATTAAATAAATTTAACAGTAAAAAGGAGAACCATATTGAATTTCTGAAGGTTTGATTTGTAATATGTCCTTAGATTGCAAAGTCAAATGGTTGATGAAACAACATTAAAACATATACAAACTGCCCAGCTATTACCAATTTATATAAATTCTTATTTGAGCAGGAACATTGGATTTGTTAACTATGGAGATAATTTTACTCAGAAGATGTGTGGAATTATGTTGAGTTAGAGAATTTAAATTGATATGGAAAGTAATATATGTAAGATATTTGCATACCCTGTTAGGAAAACCTGTATAGGAATGGCAGTGACTGAACCAAACAACAGTTTAAGCTCCTTCAGAATTTCCAGTGTTCTGCATAGTAAAAAGAGAGAGTATGACATATATTTTGTGCACTACAATGTGTGTGTATCTGATTCTGTTCAAGCATGTCAGCCAAGCAGATCATATATATGACAAGAGTTCTATTGTGCTAGAAAAATAAGATATGAAGCTATATAGATCGAACATACTAAATGTATCTCCATGCATATGCATTCATATACATAACACAAAGATTCAAGCTCATCAAGATGCTCTTATTGGCAATGGAATTGTAGTTAAATATCAACCAAGTTTGAAAGTAAATCACATTGAGCTATCTGTCATCAGTGATCACTTTATAGTGATATTGATAAAAACATCACCAGTCCAGTTACAAAGAAATCTAAGAACCAATTAAGCATTCTGCTTCTCAACAACAATTCATAAAAATATCTGAACATGTATATTACCCTTTTGTTTTCACTTTCCCCTTCTTTTGGATTTTTCTTTTAAATTTGGGCTTGTGGTAAGCTCGTATATGCAGTGAAAAGAGAAACATTCATGGGATAGTTGTAAAGTGTCAACCTTTACTGGACAATACTGAACAAACAGTCATTGAAATTGTAGTCCTGGGAGGCAAAAGTTAAATAATACAGTTTCGTGAGAAGTGAATAAACAAATAGTCAGCATTAGCATATCCATAGGTCTCCCTCACAAGTCAGAGCTGGCAAGTGACAGTGATACTTTTTATTTTATGAAGAAAAAAGAAAAGAATTTATAGAGGAAAATCTTCCTCTTTAGTGGCTAAATTATAATTGAAAAAGCCTAAAGAGAATCACCATACGAGTATGATTGATTATAGTATTCTGTACTAAAGACAATAAAACTGTCATGAGAAACTGCCAAATTTCAATATCATGTGTAAAATTTTAATATTGCAAAATTATGACAATAAACATGAACCATCTAGTGACAAATTTAATAAGTTATGCATAGAAAAACAACATATGCCGACAAGAAATGCAAGAGATCTTAGAAAGAGGAGCACAAATACAAAATATGTGTACCTTCCAAGTTCCTTCAAGGACTGAACAAACACCATACCAGCAGATTCCAACATGTCATTAAATTCAATAATTTCCATCATTGGTTCAGAGCATTCTTTGTCACATAAACGCCTGAGAACAGAAGACGCTAATGATGCCGCTTCGTTAAACATACAGCACACAAGGAAGCTGCAAGTCAGTCAAATTATTGCAAAATAAATATGATTTCAGCCTCATGTAATTGTACAATCTTCCATATTCTGATAAATATAACAACCCCAAACCCAAATATTGGCATGTATATAATCAATTACTTTCTCTTCAAATGATATATAACATACTGTATAACGAACTGGTTTTTGGATAATTAATTGTTTGATACAACCACAGTTAATGAATTTATTTTCCATTGTAAACAGGACACGGGTATTTTATGTATATATTATTAGTGCGGATACTGTTGGAAAAATTACAAAAACTACAACGGGTTCATCAGAGAGCTCAGAATTCTGTCAAAATTTATTGGTCTTCTACCATATTTGGTTAACAATCAAATTCTCAGTACAGGAATTTTAAAATAATAAAAATCAATACAAGTCCTAGATATTACCTTTCGGAACGCTCGATTTCATCCCAAATAATATGATTGTCAACTGATATGATATCCATCTCTCTCCTCTGTCGATCGTTAAAACCTGAATCCAACTAATTCCAGTTATTTCTGCCAGCAACAAGCTGCCAAATGCCAATCTCCTCGGTGAAACTTGAGCTTATTATCTTCATGTTGTTTTATAGCCGCTTTTACCTTCCTTTTGTTTTATGGCTTTTGGCAAAGATAACAAGGAGTACACTACCGTACCAATTTTGACCCAGGTCAATATACAACTCCTCATTTTGATCAAACAAACTTATTTTGTAAGAGTATGAATTTCTTTTGTTTTAATATTATCCTCAAAAAAAATAAATTTCAAAATTTTCATTCGCAAAAGAAATAAAAGCAAAGGAAATGATATATTACAAATTTATATTTTAAATTTTCCTAAATTACGTGAGTAAGTATTAATATTAATAATAATTTTTAATGAAAATGTGTAATAGATTTGGTCACTTTTATGATAAGTTTGGGAACTGAATAACTTATTTCTATATAATGAAAATAATTATATTTAGGCCTTTGGTTGTTTTATTGAAATGTAATTAAATTAGAATGATTCATATAATTATAATGAAATGAATCATCCGATCTTAGATCCATTTATTTATTTCATTCATTGATTATATGATGTAGTGTGTGGATTATTTTTATTAATATAAGAGATATAACACTATTGGGTGTATGACCATCCACAAACTGACACGGACAATTTTTATTTATTTTTAAATATCATCTGCTATTATTAATAACGAATCGCTTATTTTTTTAAAATTTGGATTGTCAAATCTACTATGAACGATTACAAATACTCGAATGGTAACATAACAAATTATTGTTATGGATTAGTTCTCTTAAATATTTAGGTTATTTACACTACTATACAACAATTAAAAAGTAATTACAAGATTAATGTGTGACGCCCCCAAAATTAGGTATACGTCACCCATCTTGGGTCGCCACTTACATGGTACATAAATTCAAATACAACTTACTAATATAATTGTCAGTATAATATCTGACAATATAAATCGTGAGTTTGAATCTGAATATTGTCTACTTAGATATTATACAAACTCAAAAGGAGTCCTCATTACTACTATTATCACACTATTTCACGTAGAATAGTGAGGACTACTAATGCTATCCTTCGGACCATTACTCCGATTCTCCAGGCTCGTCCCAAATTTATATTCTCATTTCAAGAGAAACGGTGAAAGAAAAGGTGAGCTCAACTAGCCCAAGAAGAAATATTATGACTAAGATAATGCGAATAATTTATCATTAGCCTTCAACAATGATTAAACCGATAAAATACAATAGACAACAAGTTTAATCATGCAATGAATAAGCAATCCATTAAAAAAGTCAAGTAGAGAATAAAGTCTACTATCTTTTAGGTTTTAAAGGTTTTTCATCAATTTATATCATTTGAGACTAGAACTTTAATAAATAATCCACATCATCGAATCACCCCTCGCACTACTACGGCCAAGGATATTCATCAAATTATCAATGGTCATGACTATACCGAATCACCCCTGGTCATAATCATACCAAAATTATCCATCATTTTGCATTACAGACCAGCGATGTGGCGACCCCAAAATAGGTCCATTCCATCCAACCCATTTCGAGTCGCCAAATACATAGATGTAAACAACTACAACTTTATTATCACAACAATAAAGCGTGAGTTTAAATACAAATATTATCTTCAGACAATATTTATACTCAAATAAATCCTCATCACATTTATTGATACATTATTTTACAATAATGGTGAGGACTACTAAACAACTCTCTCTGAACCTTCATTCCATACCCCGACATTAGACTCATTTACATTCTCGCCTCACGAGAAGAAAAATGGAACAACAAGGAAAAGGGTGAGCTCAACTAGCCCGATAAAGAATGTTATGACTAAGATAATATACAACAAATTATCGTTAGTCTCAAGCAAGGAAAAAATCGATAGAATCTACAATGAGACAACAAGTTTCGGATCAATATTCGCGTGAAATAATAATTCATAGAAGAGTTTCGTAGAGAATGAAATCTACTATAATCTATGAATTTAACGGTCCATCATCAATATTTTATCCTGTAACATCAATCAATATTCATCTCAAATCAAATATTCATCTTTGCACTTCTGAGCCAAAGATATTCATCAATCGGTCGTGTTCATCTCAACACTGTTCATCTTTGCACTAAAGGCCAAAGATATTCATCGATCGGTCGTATTCATTTAAACACTGTTCATCTTTGCACTACTGAGGCCAAAGATATTCATCGATCGGTCATGTTCATTTAAACACTGCCTTCATCTTTGCACTACTGGCCAAAGATATTCTTGAAATCATTCATTAGACTTTCTGAGCCAAAGATATTCTTGAAATCATTCATCTTTGCACTACAGCCAAAGATATTCTTGAGAAATCATTCATCTTTGCACTACTGAGCCAAAGATATTCAATAATATCATCATTTAAGGCGAGGATGATGAAAATATTTTTTAAAGAAGCGAATCCGGTGAAACAAAATGACAAGGATTAAGGATTAAGGATTAGTACTTTTGTTTTATCCATGTCCAACAATACCTCAAAAATAATCGTAGTGGTGTAAAATTCAAGAATGATCAAAACATGGATACAATCAAAGCTAGTATCCAAAATAGATATTTTGGACGAAAAGAAAAATTTTCATTTTTAGGTGAATAGTGCCGATTCGTGAATAGTGTCAGTATACGTGAATAGTCGTAGTATCGTGAATAAGTAACTCACACCAAAAGATAGAAATTCCACAAAAAAAAAAACATCTTCACGCTTCATAAATAGTACTCGTGAATAGTAACTCGTGAATAGTAACTCATGAATAGTAACTCGTGAATAGTAACCCCAGACATGAAAAAGTTCTAAATTTGATAAAAAGTACCAACCGATATTTCAAAGATAATGATATTGAAGAATTAATATCATTTGAGAAGAAAATAACATCCCTTACCTCAAAGAATCGATTGCCGGAAGGAAGGTCGGAAGTGATCTTTGAATGAAACTTATCTTGAACAACAACTCTCAAAGTATCTAAATACTCACAAAATACGCCAATAATATATAGAGAAAGAGAAAACTTTGTTTATGGTGTGATTTTCAATTCTAACTTAGCCCTCTATTTATAGGAAAATGTTAGCCCAAAAGCAGACTTGACTGCTACTACGATGGCTTTACACCGCTACTATTGCCACCCACCACATTTGAAATAAAATTCAGCACATTTTTTCACCAACCACAAGTGGGGCCCACTCAATTCTAGAATTTTCCACCAAAATCAATTATAAACCTAATTTAGAATCAGACACCTCTTAAAATTCACAACAAATCATTCGTGCATTTTAACGGTTCAAAATTTGTGGACATATACTCAACTTATGTATGTATAACATACCCAAAAATTACCACAATCCAACGGTCGGATTAAAAATTATAACCCCCATAATATATATCTCAAAACCCCGATTTGATTTTTTAATACCTCCAATCAGATAAAATCTCGATAAAACACCTCAACATTAATTCCTTCATTAATAACCACATAAATAATCCATCATTTATATTCATATAAAATAAATATTTCCTTATCATATGAATCAATAATTAATTATTCACAAATAATATTACGTAATCACATTTATGATGACCAGTAGTTCCTCGAGAAAGAGGGGCTTTCCGATAAGGATTTCTCCTTACTGGCGCGCAATTAGGTGACCAAACCTCTCCTTGACAAAACTTTCTAGACATTGCCAATAATGCTATCTAATAATATTATTCAAATAATATGAATTATTGATCTGATAATGGGAAATACTGTGCAGTGACAATTATTGAACAACAATAATATAAAATATCAACGCAAACAATTATTGAATCAATAAAATAAAATATTGAGCGGTAATTCATCGTGAAAATTATTGAGTAGTGCCATCTTACGCATGCGAATCAATAATTCAACAATCTTTGTAATACTGGTGTACTCTTTATCTGCAACCACGCGCGTATTCATCGTATTTTAACCACCGGGTATTCAACGATCTTAATTGGTAACAACTACGGCAATTATTTATAACCACCCAAACTTTGTCGTTTTCCTCATCCAATCGCTTTTTCCGTTATGGGGGCCACACATGGGTCTGCTTGTGGTTATACGAATATTCCCGACAAGCACGAATATTCCACGACCAAACGAATATTCCCCGACAGTACGAATATTCCACGACCAAACGAATATTCCCCGACAAAAATGAATATTTTATAACCACTTGCTTATTTTGAAATATTTGCGTATTTAACCCTTAACTATCCACATTAATCAAATCAACCCTTACTATTTCAAGATAATAAATAAAGGAAATTCCTTTTTATTTAAAAAAATTTCGGGGTCTTACAACCTCCCCTCCTTATGAAATTTCGTCCTCGAAATTGACGTACGTACCTGGTGTTTCGAAAAGGTAAAGATACCTCGCTTTCATTTTCGTTTCCAACTCCCAGGTCATTTCCTCAATAAGCATGGTTTCTCCACAAAACTTTAACTTATGGTATAACCTCCTGACATAGGTCGTGTTCTTTCCTCTACAAAATCTTGACAGTACCTCCTCGTGACGTTAAGTCTTGACTATCTCGTCCGGTTCTAACTCAATAGCGTGTTTGGGTCGTCCACATATTTACGTAACATCGATACGTGAAAAGCGTTATGAACACGCGTCATACTTTGGTGGTAAAACGAGTCTATAGCCACGTTCCTATTCGATCGAGAATTTCAAATGGATTAATAAATCGAAGGTTTGAGCTTTCCTCACCTCACCGATTCTCGCTTTTAAAATAACAACTTCTTGCACCTCCTTCTTCAAATTAAATACACTCCGGTGTGTAGCTTGAACGACTTTAACTTTATCGATTAAAGTCGATTATACTCGTATATATCATCACGCATCTCGTATATCATCACGTGGGTACCTAGAGTTTTCATCTCCATCTCTATTATTTGTATATTATCTGAAATGAGTCTTTGACAATATCGTACTCGTACTTTATATCGATCTTCTACTCAACACGTCGCCTACCACGTTCGCTTTTCGGGATGGCATGGTCGTAACATGTCTTTGAAATGAGTCTCCTCTTGAGTTCTTGAAGCTCTTCCCACATTCCTTGCTCCATTCGAATTTTGTATCTCTACGAGTTATTGCGTTAATGGAATAGCGATTCGAGAATATCCTTCAACGAATCTCGATAATAACCAACTAAGCCTAGAAAGCTACGTATTTCGATTCTCGACTTAGGTTGCTTCTCAACCGTGACTCATATCCTAATCTTGGATAACACGTCACAATGACACCTATCGATTTCTTATCGCATCGAATATGGCGTCCCCTACGGAGAGTGCGGCAGGTGCATTCCACAAAGGAAGTCACCAGATAAAGGCTCGGTACCAAATTCTATAGTTGAATTTTTAACTCACGAAGTTCAATAGAGCCATTCGATATGAGATTTTAGAAATGAGTTTTGTCTAGGGTTCAAATTCAATACAAAATTTAATATCGGTCTTTGGGAGTAAGCAAGAAATTCTTGAGAAAATACGTCGGGAAAAATCAATAACAACAAGAATATTATTCAAATCGGCGTGTCTTTATTCAAATCCATAACATGGACTAAGAAAACTTGACATCCGTAATAAACGAATGACTTCATGGTTTGATATGAAAATGTTTGACTTCAATGGTTTGATTGCTTGAATTGAATAATAGGTTGCTTAGGAATATGAAAACTAACAACCTTACGAAAAGTAATCAATTTGGCATGATGAGTAGTTAACCTTAAAATCACATCAAAAACAATATCTCTATAGAAATAAGGTTAACAAGTAATGTGATAGTGCCAACTTGAATCAAACAAGATTTCTAAACAACGGATGTAATGAAAGTTTCTCTAACTGAGTCTCCATAAATAGGTCAAAGTCTAATTTCTCCGTAGTCAAGTTCAAACGTTGGGTAAGCGAAGAGAGATAAAGAATGGGTAGAACCAGGGGTATCTAGTAAGGTATAAACTTCGCATAAAATTTATAATTAACTAACCCGTGCTAACCGTTCGGGTTCTCTCGATTTTGATCGGTCACGACAAACGCTCTTCCAAGAACCGATTGACTTTGACTTTTACGGGACATCCTTTTGAGTCACCGCCCATTTGACTAGGGTTTCGATATCGCACAATCCCGGCGATATGTCCTTCTTTTCCACAATTATAACATACCTTAAAGCTGTTGTAAGGCGGTTTGGGTGATATATCCCTCTTTCCGCATTTGTAACATCTGACCGGTGGTCTTTCTCCTCCCTTGGAACCGGTTGCCTTGGTACCGACATCTTCACATGGTCGTTGTTGAATCTCCTCTTTTAAAATCTCCTCCCAACTCGCTTCTTCTATTTTCATGGCCACGATTACCACCACCGAGTGGTTACCACCTTTGTCCGTATTCTTCTTTCTCCTTTGGTTATCGTTATTACGATGACTACTATCTTTGGTATGATCTCGGTTATGGTCCCTCGGTTGAGCGTACTCGTTATCTCATTTCTAACAACCGAGCCCCATTGACAACATCCGAATAGAGAAAATTTATGAGAAATGAGATCTCGGCGTATCTTGGGTTTCAAACCTCTCGAAACATCGCGTCATCGTTCCTCATTCTCCACCAAATGAGGTGCGAACACGGATAACTCATGAACTTCGCCTCGTCTTTGGGACACCGTCATGTTATTCTCGCTCCAATCTAATAAACTCCACTTCCTTCATATAGCCGAATACTTTCGGGGAAGTACTTGTCATTGAACTATTTCAAACGCGTCTCCCATGACATGCCGAAGTTCTGAATTGAATGGAGTGCGCTTCATGATTCCTACCGATGTCTGCTTCGCCACGGAACATAAAAGTAGCGAATGGAACTTTCGTTCTCTTCGTACATCCCAAGACATCGAATATCTTGGTAATTTGCTTGACCCATGTTTCCGCCATGATCGGATCTGGCTTTCCCTGAATTCGGTGGTCCCAACTCTTTGAAGCGCTTGCATTTGTGACCACCCGTGAATTGCTATCATCTCCTCCCGTATTTTGAACACGAGTCTCCTCAAATCGATTTTGCATGGATCGCAAAAGCTTCTAAACATCCCTCGTTCATCATACGCTTTCGGTGGTGTTGTTCACGGGAGGAACATTGCCGACTGTTGCACGTTCTCCTCGTTGTTAAATGACAGGCATCTCCACGGTCTCATTTACACCACTATTAATATTCTCGATCGACATTCTCAATTCTCATCATAAAACAAGGGTTAATTAAACAAATTAACAAATCACATAATAACCCTATATTATGACCAACCAACAATAAGCTTAGGTAGGACACACTAGCGAAGGATTTTCGTCTCTCCCCTCCTAGTTTCTATTCCCCGATCTCCGCGAGAGATCATATCCCTAAGCTCGATACCAACTGTGGCGACCCCAAAATAGGTCCATTCCATCCAACCCATTACGAGTCGCCAAATACATGGTGCGAAACAACTACAACTTTATTATCACAACAAAAAGCGTGAGTTTAAATACAAATATTATCTTCAGACAATATTTATACTCAAATAAATCCTCATCACATTTATTGATACATTATTTTACAATAATGGTGAGGACTACTAAACAACTCTCTCTAGAACCTTCATTCCATACCCGACTAGTACTCGCTACATTCTCGCCTCACGAGAAGAAAAATGGAACAACAAGGAAAAGGGTGAGCTCAACTAGCCCGATAAAGAATGTTATGACTAAGATAATATACAACAAATTATCGTTAGTCTCCAACGAGGAAAAATCGATAGAATACAATAGACAACAAGTTTGGATCAATATTCGCGGTGAAATAATAATTCATATAAGAGTTACGTAGAGAATGAAATCTACTATAATCTATGAATTTAACGGTCCATCATCAATATTTTATCCCTGTAACATCAATCAATATTCATCTCAAATCAAATATTCATCTTTTTGCACTACTGGGCCAAAGATATTCATCAATCGGTCGTGTTCATCTCAACACTGTTCATCTTTGCACTAAAGGCCAAAGATATTCATCGATCGGTCATGTTCATTTAAACACATTCATCTTTTGCACTACAGCCAAAGATATTCATCGATCGGTCGTGTTCATTTAAACACTGCTTTCATCTTCAGACTACTGGCCAAAGATATTCTTGAAATCATTCATCTTTGACACTCTGAGCCAAAGATATTCTTGAAATCATTCATCTTTGCACCACTGGCCAAAGATATTCTTGAAATCATTCATCTTTGCACTACAAAGCCAAAGATATTCAATAATATCATCATTTAAGACCGAGGATGATGAAAAATATTTTTAAAGAACGAATCCGGTGAAACAAAATGACAAGGATTAAGGATTAAGGATTCGTACTTTGTTTTATCCATGTCCAACAATACCTCAAAAATAATCATAGTGGTGTAAAATTGAGAATGATCAAAACATGGATACAATCAAAGCTAGTATCCAAAATAGATATTTTGGACGAAAAGAAAAATTTTCATTTTCTATTGAATAGTCCGATTATGAATGAATAGTCAGATATCGTGAATAGTCTTAGTATCACGTGAATAGTAAACTCAGACACCAAAAGATAGAAATTCCACAAAAAAAACATCTTCACGCTTCGTGAATAGTACTCGTGAATAGTAACTTCGTGAATAGTAACTCATGAATAGTAACTTCGTGAATAGTAACTCATGAATAGTAACTTGACATGAAAAAGTTCCAAATTTGATAAAAAGTACCAACCAATATTTCAAAGATAATGATATTGAAGAATTAATATCATTTGAGAAGAAAATAACATCCCTTACCTCAAAGAATCGATTGCCGGAAGGAAAGGTCGGAGTGATCTTTGAATGAAACTTATCTTGAGCAATGAACTCTCAAAGTATCTAAATACTCACAAAATACGCTCAATAATATAGAGAAAGAGAAAACTTTGTTTACGGTGTGATTTTCAATTCTAACTTAGCCCTCTATTTATAGGAAAATGTTAGCCCATCAAGCGAGACTTGACTGCTACACGATGGCTTTTACCGCTACTATTGCCACCACCACATTTGAAATAAAATTCAGCACATTTTTTCACCAACCACAAGTGGGGCCCACTCAATTCTAGAATTTTCCACCAAAATCAATTATAAACCTAATTTCCGAATCCGACACCTCTTAAAATTCACAACAAATCATTCGTGCATTTTTAACGGTTCAAAATTTGTGGACATATACTCAACTTATGTATGTATAACATACCCAAAATTACCATAATCCAACGGTCGGATTAAAAATTATAACCCCATAATATATCTCAAAACCCCGATTTGATTTTTAATACCTCCAATCCGATAAAATCCGATAAAACACCTCAACATTAATTCCTTCATTAATAACCACATAAATAATCCATCATTTATATTCATATAAAATAAATATTTCCTTATCATATGAATCAATAATTAATTATTCACAAATAATATTACGAGAATCACATTTATAATGACCGGTAGTTCTCAGAAAGAGGAGGCTTTCAGATAAGGATTTCTCTCTTCTTGGCGCCGCAATTAGGTGACCAAACCTCTCCTCGATGAACTTTCTAGACATTGCCAATAATGCTATCTAATAATATTATTCAAATAATATGAATTATTGATCCGATAATGGGAAATCTTGTGCGATGACAATTATTGAACAACAATAATATAAAATATCAACGCAAAGAATTATTGAATCAATGAAATAAAATATTGAGAATTAACTCTGTGAAAATTATTGAGTAGTGTCATCTTACGATGCGAATCAATAATTCAACAATCTTGTGCAATACTGAGTGTCTTCTTATGCAACCACGCGTATCGTATTTTAACCAACGGGTATTCCAACGGTCTTAACGGTAGAATAACTACGGCAATTATTTATAACCACCCAAACTTTGTCGTTTTCCTCATCCAATCGCTTTTCAGTTATGGGGCCCACACATGGGTGCTACGGCACGTCGCATCGAATATTCCAGAAGCGATGACGAATATTCCACGACAAAACGAATATTCCCCGACGAGACGAATATTCCACGACCAAACGAATATTCAACAAAAATGAATATTTTATAACCACTTGCTTATTTTGAAATATTTGCGTATTTAACCCTTAACTATCCACATTAATCAAATCAACCCTTACTATTTCAAGATAATAAATAAAGGAAATTCCTTTTTATTTAAAAAAATTTCGGGGTCTTACAACTGAGGACTTTTATCACATCATTTCTAACAAGCCATGATTATACTGAATGATCCCTGGTCATAATCATACTAAGTTCATCTATACACGTAAGCCGAAGATGACATAATATAACATGAGGATTGTGACGCCCCCAAAATAGGTATACATCACCCATTCTGAGTTGTCAATACATGGTACAGAAACAACTACAACTTTATTATTACAACAAGTAAACTGTGAGTTTAAATACAAATATTATCTTCAGACAATATCTATACTCAAATAAATCCTCATCACATTTATTGATACATTATTTTACAAAAATGGTGAGGACTACTAAACAATCCTTTCTAAAACCTTCATTCCATTACCAGACTGCGTACTCGCTTATATTCTCGCATCCACGAAGAATGGAACAAAAGGAAAAGGGTGAGCTCAACTAGCTCAATAAAGAATATTATGACTAAGATAATATACAACAAATTATCGTTAGTCTTCACGAGGGAAAAATCTAATAGAATACAATAGACAACAAATTTTAAATCAATATTCGCAGTGAAATAATAATTCATTAGAAGAGTTAAGTAGAGAATGCAAACTACTATCTTCTATGTATGAATTTAAAAGTTCATCGTCTATCTTTTATCCACGTAACATCAATCAATATACATACGGAATCAAATATTCATCTTTGCACTCTGTGCCCAAAGATATTCATCGATTTAGTCGTATGTTCATTTAAATACCTCATTCATCTTTGCACTACTGTGCCAAAGATATTCTTCAGAAATCATTCATCTTTGCACTTCTGAGCCAAAGATATTCAATAATATCATCATTTAAGACCGAGGATGATGAAAAATATTTTTAAAGAAAAATAATTGGTGAAACAAAATGACAAGGATTAAGGATTAAGGATTCGTACTTGGTTTTATCCACGTCCAAAAATACCTCAAAAATAATCATAGTGGTGTAAAATTCAAGAATGATCAAAACATGGATACAATCAAAGCTAGTATCCGAATAGATGTTTTGGACAAAAGAAGAAATTTTATTTTTATTGAATAGTCTTAGATATCGTGAATAATAGTCTTGAGTATCGTGAATAGTAACTCGACACCAAAAGATAGAAATTCCACAAAAACATCTTCACGCTTCATGAATAGTACTCGTGAATAGTAACTCGTGAATAGTAACTCATGAATAGTAACCCGACATGAAAAAGTTCCAAATTTGATAAAAGTTCCAACCAATATTTCAAAGATAATGATATTGAAGAAATAATATCATTATGAAAAAATAATATCCCTTACCTCAAAGAATCAAGCTTGGAAGGAAAGGCGGAAGTGATCTTTGAATGAAACTTATCTTGAACAAAGCAACTCTCAAAGTATCTAAATACTCACAAAATATGCTCAATAATATAGAGAGAGAAAGAGAGAAAACTTTGTTTACGGTGTGATTTTCAATTATAACTTAGCCCTCTATTTATAGGAAAATGTTAAATTACAAAGCAGACTTGACCTTTATTACGATGGCTTTACTCGCTACTATTGCCACCCACCACATTTGAAATAAAATTCAAGTACATTTTTTTTTTTCACCAACCACAAGTGGGGTCCACTCAATTCTAGAATTTTCCACCAAAATCAATTATAAAACTAATTTTCGAATCAGTCACCTCTTAAAATTCATAACAAATCATTCGTTCATTTTAACGGTTCAAAATTTGTGGACATATACTCAACTTATGTATGTATAACATATCCAAAAATTACAACGATCCAACGGTCGGATTAAAAAATTATAACTCACGCAATATATCGTAAAAATATTGATTTGATTTTTAATACCTCCATTCCGACAAAATTTCTCGATAAAACACCTCCACATTAAATCATTCAATTATAACCACATAAAACAAATAAATCCATCATTTATAAATATTTTCTTATCATATAAATCAATAATTAATTATTCACAAATAATATTACGTAATCACAATTATGACAACCAGTAGTTCCCGGAAAAGAGGGCTTTTCGATAAGGATTTCTCCTTCTTTGGCGCAATTAGGTGACCAAACCTCTCCTCGATGAACTTTCTAGACATTGCCAATAATGCTATCTAATAATATTATTTAAATAATATGAATTATTGATCCGATAATGGAGATAATGCGGTGACAATTATTGAACAACAATAATATAAAATATCAACGCAGTGAATTATTGAATCAATAAAATAAAATATTGAACAATAACTCTTTGTGAAAATTATTGAGTAGTGCCTTCTTCACGTAAAGATCAATAATTCAACAATCATCGCAATCTGGTGTCATCTTGTGCGACGCCAGCGTATCTTGTATATTAACCACCGGGTATTCCAACGATCTTAACTTCAGAATAACTACGCCAGTTATTATTTTTAACCAACTTATATTTGTCGTTTTCTTCATCCAATCGCTTTCCGTTATATGGGCCCATACATGGTCGCGCCGTCAAATACGAATATTCCCGAGCAGATTGAATATTCCACGACACCAAACGAATATTCCAAACAACAATGAATATTTTATAACCACTTGCTTATTTTGAAATATTTGCGTATTTAACCCCTAACTATCCACATTAATCAAATCAACCCTTACTATTTCAAAATAATAAATAGAGAAAATTAAATTTCATTAATAATAAGTTGGGGTCTTACAACCTCCCCTTCTTATGAAATTTCGTCCTCGAAATTGACGTACGTACCTGGTATTTCGAAAAGATGAGGATACCTCGCTTTCATTTCCGTTCCAATTCCTGGTCATTTCCTCTATAAGCATGATTCCTCCACAAAACTTTAACTTGTGGTATGACCTTTCTTGGCGTAGGACATGCTCCTTCCTATCCAAAATCTTGACGGTACCTCCTCTCACGTTAGGTCTTGGCTATCTCGTCTCGATTCTAACTCTATAATGTGGTTCGGGTCTTTCACATATTTACTGAAATACGGATATGTGAAACACATTCATGAACACGAGACATACTTGGAGGTAACGCAAGTCTATAGGCTACTTTTCCTACTCGGTCAAGAATTTGAAATGGACCAATAAATCGTGGATTGAGCTTTCCTCTCTTCCCAAATCTTGTAACTCCCTTCCATAGAGCAACTCTTAATAATACATGATCCCCTACACTAAATTCCACGTCCTTTCGATGAAGATCCGCATAACTCTTTTGTCGATCTTGTGCCATTTGTATATGTTGTCGAATCATTTGGATCTTTTCGGTAGTCATACGTACTAACTCGGGTCCCAACAATGTTGCTTCACCCACCTCATCCCAACATATTGGAGAACGACATTTTCGTCCATATAATGCTTGAATGGAGCCACACCTATACTTGCACGATAATTGTTGTTGTAGGAGAATTCCACCAATGGTAAATACTTATCCCAACCGCCCTTGAAGTCAGGACACGTAGTCTTAATAAATCTTCAAGAGTTTGAATAGTCCTCTCTCGATTATCCGTCCCGTTTGGGGATGGTATGCGAACTAAATCGCAAATCCGTGCCCATAGCTTTTTGCAAGCTAACCCAAAATCTTGAAGTGAATCTTGGGTCACGATCCAAAACTATGGATACAGCATGCCATGCAACCTCACAATCTCATTTACGTATATACTAAGAAGACGTTCGAGGAATAAGTCTCCGTGTCGGCAAGAAATGAAAGCGAGACTTGGTTAATCTATCAACAATAACCCAAATAGCATTGATGCCTTGAGAAACCGTAGGAAGACCCAGAACGAAATCCATGGTAATGTGTTCCCACTTCCATTAGGAATCTCAAGTGGTTGCAGCGGACCCTTAGGTACTAGATGCTCGCCTTTACACGTTGACAAGTTAAACACATTGAGATAAACTTTGCAATCTCTCTCTTCATATTGTTCCACCAAAATGTATGTCGAAGATCATGATACATTTTAGTACTTCCAAGATGGATTGCAAATGGTGTATTGTGTGCCTCCATCATAATCTTGTACTTTAAATCAGAGTCGTTAGGAACACAAAGTCTAGAGTGGACTCGAAGTATTCCTTCTTCATCAATTCTCGCTTAGGAATAGCTCCTTCTTGTACTTTCTTCTTCATACGCATAAGCTCTCGGGTCGGTGGCTTGAAAGCAACCTTAACTTTTTCTATTAAAGTTGGCTCTGTCGTATACTTGACATCATCGCACTCGCGTTCCGATATGATCTTCTACTCAACGCGCGTCATTTACCTACCACGTTTTTTCCGGGATGGTATTGAATAGTGTGGTCGTAGTCTTTCAATAGTTCGAGCCAACGTCATTGCCGCATGTTGAGTTCTTTTTGAGTGAAGAAATATTTAAGGTTTTATGGTGCGAATATATCTCCACTTTCTCCCCATATAGATAGTGCCTCCATATCTTTTAAGCAAAAAACGATTCTTTATAACTCTAGATCATGAGTAGGATAATTCCTCTCATACTCTTTAAGTTGTCGCGAGGCAAAGGCTATGACTTTCCCACGTTGCATGAGAACACATCCTAACCCTTTGCGAAGCATCATTTGTAGATAACAAATCCATCCGAACCGGATGGTATTGTTAGAAACAGTTAGAAATAAGTCTCCTCTTAAGCTCTGGAAACTCTTCTCGCATTCTTCACTCCAAGCGAATTTTGTATCCTTCCGAGTTATTTGAGTTAATGGAGTAGCGATTCGAGAAAACCCTTCCACGAATCTCCGATAATAACCAAATTAAGCCCAAAAGCTACGTCTCACCACCGACTTTGGTTGCTCAACTTTGTATTGCTTCAATCTTCACGGATCAACAGATACTCCATGTTTCGACACCACGTGCCCAAGAAAGGCTACTTCCTCAAGCGAACTTCGCATTTCTTCAATTTGGCATATAGTTGGTTTTCGAAGCCTTTGGAGTACCAAACTTCAAATGGTGCTCATGATCTTCACGACTTTTGGAATATATAAGGATGTCATCAATAAAGACAACAACAAACCGATCCAAATATTCCTTGAATACTTGGTTCAACATATCCATGAAAGCCGCAGGAGCATTAGTTAGTCAGAAAGACATGACTAAGAATTCATAATGCCCATACCGGGAGTTCAAGCGGTCTTTGGAATATCCTCGATTTTAATCTTCAAATTGATGATATCCGTAAGCTAAGATCAATTTTTGAAAAGAATTGTGCCCCTTCTGAATTTGGTCAAACAAGTCATCAATACGAGGTAGAGGATACCTAATCTTGATGGTGACATGGTTCAATTCCCGATAGTCAATACAAAGTCGCATACTCCGTCTTTCTTCTTTACAAATAAAGCAGGAGCACCCCAAGGAGATGTACTAGGACGAATGAAACCGATGTCCAACAATTCTCGTAGTTGGACCTTTAACTCGAAGTTCAATAGGAGCCATTCGATATGGGGTTTTAGAAATGGGCTTTGTACTGGGTTCAAGATCAATAAAGAATTCAACTTCACGTTACGGGGGTAGGCCAAGGAAGTTCTTCTGGAAATCGTCGGGAAAGTCAATAACAACAGAATATTATTCAAATTTGACGTGTCTTTATTCAAATCCATAACATGGGCTAAGAAAGCTTGACATCCGTTTTTCAATAAGCGAATAGCTTTATGATTAGATATGATAGTGATTGATTTTAATGGTTTAGTTGCTTGAATTGCATACAACAGGTTGGTTAGGAATATGAAAACTAACAACTTACTTACGAAAACAATCAATTTTGGCATGATGAGTAGTTAACCAATCAATTCCTAAAATCACATCAAAAGCAAGTATCTTTAAAGAGATAAGGTCAACAGTAAAGTAATGGTGCCAACTTGAATCAAACAAGATTTATAATCGATTGGATGTGATGAAAGTTTCTCCTAACGGAGTTTCTACTGAGATAGATCAAAGTCTAATTTCTCGAGTCAAGTTTAAAGCGTTGAGCACACGCAGGAGAGATAAATGAATGGGTAAGACCAAGGTATCAAGTAAGGTATAAACTTCGCAAGAATTTATAAATAGCTTACCCGTGATCACCTCGTTTGGGTTCCTCGCATTATGACCGATCACAACAAACGCTCTTCCGGAATCGTTGACTTTGACTTTTTTCTGGGACGATCTTTTGAGTCACAAATCCACGTTGAACTAGGTTTATTCATCAGCATAATCTCGGCGATATGTCCTTCCTTTCCACAACTATAGCATACCTTGAACTGTTGTCAGGCGGTTTGACCGATATGTCCCTCTTTTCCGCATTTGTAGCATAAGATACGACCGGGTGGTCGTTCTCCTCCCTTAGAACCCGATTCTTGCCAAGACCTTGTCGTCTTCACATAGTCGTTGTTAAATCTCCTCTTTTAAAATCTCCTCCCGACTCGCTTCTTCTATTTTCATGACCATGATTACCACCAGAGTGGTAACCATTTTGTCCGTCTGTTTCTTTCTCCATTTGGTTATCATTATTACATTGATCGCTATCTCTCGATGCGATCCACGGTTGTGGTCCTCAGTTGGACAGTACTCGTTATATCTCGCCTAATAATTGAGCCACATTTTACAACATCCGAGTAGAGAAAATTTATGAGAAATGAGATCTTGACGTATGTCGGGTTTCAAACCTCTAAGAAACATCCGCGTCATACGTTCCTCATTCTCCACCAAATGAGGTGCAAACACGGATAACTCGCAAATTTTGCCTCGCATTGAGACACCGTCATGTTGTTACGCTCCGATCTAATAAACTCCACTTCCTTCATACGAGCGAACACTTTCGGAAAGTATTTGTCATTAAATAGTTTCAAACGCGTCTCCCAAGAGACATCTTGAGAAAAGGTGGATGGGTGCGCTTTCTGAGACTCCCACCGAAGAGTCCGCCTTTGCCACGGAACATAAAGGTGGCGAATGGAACCTTCTGTTCCTCCGTGCATCCCAAGAAATCGAATATCTTGGTAATTTGCTTGACCCATGTTTCCGCCATGATCGGATCGCTTTCCTTAAATTCGTGGTCCCAACTCTTTGAAGCGCTTGGTTGTGTGACAACCCGTGAATTGCTATCATTTCCTCCTCGTGTTTTGAACACGAGTCTCCTCCTCGTCGATTTTGCATGAATCGCAAAAAGCTTCTAAACATCCCTCGTTCATCATCTCGCTCATTGGTGTTGTTCACGGGAGGAACATTGCCCGACTGTTGCACACGCTTCTCCTCGTTGGTGAGTCTGAGGCGTCTCCACGGTCTCATTTCCATTCCATTAATATTCTCATTCGACATTCTCAAATCATCATAAAACAAGGGTTAATTAAGGAAATCAATATATCACATAATATCCCTATATCTTGACCAACTAACAAATAAGCTTAGGTAGGACACACTAGCGAAGGATTTACTCGTCTCTCCCTCCTAGTTCTATTCCCCGATCTCCGCCGGAGATCATATCCTAAGCTCGATACCAACCGTGGACGCCCCCAAAATAGGTATACATCACCCATTCCGAGTTGTCAATACATGGTACGTAAATAACTACAACTTTATTATTACAACAAGAAAGCTGTGAGTTTAAATACAAATATTATCTTCAGACAATATCTATACCCAAATAAATCCTCATCACATTTATTGATACATTATTTTACAAAAATGGTGATGACTACTAAACAATCCTTTCTAAAACCTTCATTCCATACCCCAGGCTGCATTTCGCTTATATTCTCGCATCCCGAGAAGAATGGAACAAAAAGGAAAAGGGTGAGCTCAACTAGCTCAATAAAGAATATTATGACTAAGATAATATACAACAAATTATCGTTAGTCTTCAACAGGAAAAATCTAATAGAATACAATAGACAACAAATTTTAAATCAATATTCGCAATGAAATAATAATTCATTAGAAGAGTTAAGTAGAGAATGCAAACTACTATCTTCTATGTATGAATTTAAAAGTTCATCGTCTATCTTTTATCCTCAGTAACATCAATCAATATACATCTCGAATCAAATATGCATCTTTGCACTTTCTGTGCCAAAGATATTCATCAGTTGGTCAGTATTCATTTAAACACTGTTCATCTTTGCACTGACGTGCCAAAGATATTCTTCAGAAATCATTCATCTTTGCACTCTGTGCCAAAGATATTCAATAATATCATCATTTAAGCATCGAGGATGATGAAAAATATTTTTAAAGAAACGAATTCAAATTGAAACAAAATGACAAGGATTAAGGATTAAGGATTCGTACTTGGTTTTATCCACGTCCAAAAATACCTCAAAAATAATCATAGTGGTGTAAAATTCAAGAATGATCAAAACATGGATACAATCAAAGCTAGTATCCAGAATAGATGTTTTGGACAAAAAGAAGAAATTTTATTTTTAAATTGAATAAGATCAGATATCGTGAATAGGTCGTAGATATCGTGAATAAGTAACTCAAACACCAAAAGATAGAAATTCCACAAAAATATCTTCACGCTTCCATTAATAGTACTCGTGAATAGTAACTCGTGAATAAGAACTCATGAATAGTAACTTGAGACATGAAAAAGTTCCAAATTTGATAAAAGTTCCAACCAATATTTCAAAGATAATGATATTGAAGAAATAATATCATTACGAAAAAAATAATATTCTTGAAATCATTCATCTTTTGACTACTGGGCCAAAGATATTCAATAATATCATCATTTAAGACCGAGGATGATGAAAATATTTTAAAGAACGAATCCAATTGAAACAAAATGACAAGGATTAAGGATTAAGGATTCGTACTTTGTTTTATCAATGTCCAACAATACCTCAAAAATAATCATAGTGGTGTAAAATTCAAGAATGATCAAAAACATGGATACAATCAAAGCTAGTATCCATAATAGATATTTTGACTAAAAGAAAAATTTTCATTTTTCTATTGAATAATCACCGTGATTCGTGAATAAGTGTCAGATATCGTGAATAGGCCGTATACGTGAATAGTAACTCGACACCAAAAGATAGAAATTCCACAAAAAAAAAACATCTTCACGCTTCATAAATAGTACTCGTGAATAGTAACTCGTGAATAGTAACTCATGAATAAGAAGCTTCGTGAATAGTAACCCCGACATGAAAAAGTTCTAAATTTGATAAAAGTACCAACCAATATTTCAAAGATAATGATATTGAAGAATTAATATCATTTGAGAAGAAAATAACGTCCCTTACCTCAAAGAATCAAGACTTCGGAAGGAAAGGTCGGGATGATCTTTGAATGAAACTTATCTTGAACAAAGAACTCTCAAAGTATCTAAATACTCACAAAATACGCTCAATAATATAGAGAGAAAGAGAGAAAACTTTGTTTACGGTGTGATTTTCAATTCTAACTTAGCCCTCTATTTATAGGAAAATGTTTAAATTACCAAGTTAGACTTGATTTCGCTACTGATGGCTTTACTTGCTACTATTGCCACCCACCACATTTGAAATAAAATTCAGTACATTTTTTTTTTCACCAACCACAAGTGGGGTCCACTCAATTCTAGAATTTTCCACCAAAATCAATTATAAACCTAATTTCCGAATCAGTCACCTCTTAAAATTCATAACAAATCATTCGTTCATTTTTAACGGTTCAAAATTTGTGGACATATACTCAACTTATGTATGTATAACATATCCAAAAATTACAACGATCCAACGGTCGGATTAAAAATTATAACTCACGCAATATATCGTAAAAATACTGATTTGATTTTTAATACCTCCATTCCAAAATAAAATTACCGATAAAACACCTCCACATTAAATCATTCAATTATAACCACATAAAACAAATAAATCCATCATTTATAAATATTTTCTTATCATATAAATCAATAATTAATTATTCACAAATAATATTACAGAATCACAATTATGACAACCAAAGTAGTTCCTCAGGAAAGAGGGGCTTTCCGATAAGGATTTCTCCTCATCGCGCAGCAATTAGGTGACCAAACCTCTCCTCGATGTAACTTTCTAGACATTGCCAATAATGCTATCTAATAATATTATTTAAATAATATGAATTATTGATCCGATAATGGAGATAATGTGCGTGACAATTATTGAACAACAATAATATAAAATATCAACGCAAAGAATTATTGAATCAATAAAATAAAATATTGAACAATAACTCTTGTGAAAATTATTGAGTAGTGCCTTCTTACGTAAAGATCAATAATTCAACAATCATCGTGCAATCCAAGTGCTCTTTGTGCAACCACGCCAGATTCTCGTATGTTAACCAAGGTATTCAACAAGCCTTACTTGATATGAATAACTACGCCGTTATTTTTAACCAACTTATATTTGTCGTTTTCTTCATCCAATCGCTTTTAGTTATGGGGCCCACACATGGCTGCTTGGCCGTCATACGAATATTCCCGACAAGTCTTAATATTCCACGACCAAACGAATATTCCCACAACAATGAATATTTTATAACCACTTGCTTATTTTGAAATATTTGCGTATTTAACCCCTAACTATCCACATTAATCAAATCAACCCTTACTATTTCAAAATAATAAATAGAGAAAATTAAATTTCATTAATAATAAGTTGGGGTCTTCTTATGAGGATGATGACAATGACATAATAATTCAATAAAACAAGTTCAAGAATTATTTTATCCAGAATTATTAACGTCCAAATTGTCAAAATGATCTTGTTTTTTGTAGAGTAAAATTCAAGAATGATCGGAAGAATATTTCCATGAAAAGATATGGATGAAGCGCAAATATCAAGGATATTCCACTAATTTCATGGAGTATAGAAGTCAAAGATTTAACCAACCTGAGTATAATAAAGAATGGAATAACAAAAGAAATCACTATGCATGCGGTCTTATCATGATGCATGTGTTATTCCAACAGAATAATAATAACGGAACCGGATCGGTGAAATTCACACGCAAGCGAGGATGATCCAAATGTAATAATAAATCTTTGAATAATAAACAATGGAACCAGTCCTGTAAAACACATGCATGTGATATTCCAAATGTAATAATAAATACGAAATAATAAACAATGGAACAGTGCGGTGTAAAACACATGCATGTGGATATTCCAATGTAATAATAAAGAATGGAATAATGAAGGAGATCACCAAGTATAGGGTATTCGCGTATACTGAGTTATTCCAACAGAGTAAATAAGAATGGAATAATATAAGGATTTCACCAAGTATAGGGTATCTGGCGTATACAAAGTTATGTATAGGGTATACCACTTTTACAAAAGTTATTCCAATGTAATAATAAGCAATGGAATAACAACAGTTCTCTTCATGAATAAGAAAGAATAACACCCCTTACAGGTACAACAAATAATATTCTCTACCTTAGAAGAAATGAATATTGGCAAGGTGAAGTAGCGAGAATACTTTTTTTCTTTCTCTATAGTTTTTTCTCTCAGAGTTTTAGTGAATTCGTGAAAAATAATGAAGCACTAGGCCTCTATTTATAGAAGATTTCTAGCTTAAGACCTACCATGTGAAAAGGCAAGTGGCTTCGACGATTTGGTGATGTGAAAAGAAAAGTGGTTCGACTTTTGTAATGTGAAACGACAAGTGGTTCGACGCTTTTATCAGAATGTGAAACGACAAGTGGTTTGACGTCGGTAAAGGTAATTACTATTGTGCGAAGGTAATTACTATTCACAAGGGTAATTACTATCGACGAAGGTAATTCTTATTGGCGAAGGTAAATACTATCGTGAAGGTAAATACTATTGACGAAGGTAATTACTATCGACGAAGGTAATTACTATTCACAAAGGTAATTACTATCGATTTGAAGAGACTCTTAGATAATGACATATGGGCCCCATAAAATAATCAAACTTACCACAAACGCCTCATAATGTAACTCTTTATATACATTAAGGATTGAATAAATATTACCACAAATCATTTTATTTTAATCAACACATTTTTTAATCTTTCAACAATTATTAATCATTTATAACTTGTCGTCTCAATTAATAATAAAACATATTATATGATGATATCTTGTGACAATAATTGAATCAATAATATAAGAGATATGATCGCAAAGAATTATCGTGAAGTAATAATTGAGCATAAATTGAGTGACTTTCACGCGAAGATCAATAATCAATCTGCAAGTGCTTACTATGCAACCACGCAGACATTCATTACTTTTACCACGGGTAGTTCAACAGTTTTAACGGTAACACCTCCAAGTTATTGTTATAAAATATTTTTTTGTCGTTTTCTCAATCCGACAATAATTACATTGCTGGGGTCCACCAATGATTGAGTATTGCATTTAATATTCCCTAACAAAAAGAATATTCCCTGACCAAACGAATATTTTATAACAACTTGCATACTTTTGCAAAATTTATAAATACTACCCACAACTATAATATTATCTCAAATTCACACCATAATATTAAAAATTATTTCGACAAAATTTAAATCTTTATTGATAAAAATGGGGTCTCACAATCTCCCTCCTCCTTATGGAATTTAAGCCCTCGAAATTAGTGGTACGATACACTGGTATGATAAAGAGGTGAGGATACCTTGAATACCTTTATCGTTGAAAACATTAAATTCATCTTTGCAATCCTACCAAAGATATTTATTCATAATTCATCTTTTCACTACGGGCCAAAGATATACAATCAGAAACCAATAATCGAGACGCAGCGATTATAATAGTATCACGACCACGAATTATCCATGCACCAATGGCCAAGGATATTCGTGTTTTTCATTCTGATCGTGACGATATCTTGAATAATCCTTGGTCATAATCATACCAAGTCTACTACTACCAAAGATGACTTTTACCACATCCATGAATTAATATTTCATTCTTTGAGACTTAGCTCAATAATTAATCCATATCATTGAATCATCCCCGCTTCACGTGCCAAGGATATTCATTAGTATCACGACCACGAATTATCCATGCACTACTACCAAAGATAATCGTGTATTCATTAATATCACGACCACAAATTATCCATGACTACTACCAAAGATAATCGTGTATTCATTAGTATCACGACCATAAATTATCCATGTACTACTACCAAAGATAATCGTGTTTTCAATTACGGTTATGATTATACCGAACAATCCTCGGTCATAATCATACCAAGTCCATCTACGCACTATTACAGCCATGATTGACTTTCAACATAATATAAACATGAGGATAACGATATAAAGAATCAATCAAATGAGATAAAGGATAAATATTAAACATTTATAATATAATTTATCCAGATTCAAGAATATCCCCATGTTATCAATCACTTAATAATCTCATAATCTAATATCATTAATATTATAACAATATTTTAATCACTTCTTAAATTTATAAACAATTTATCTCAATTGTTTACGCTTTTACCATATAATGCATTTAATCATCCAAAAATGCCATACTCATAAGATATCATCACCAATTATCAAATCCTCATCAAAAAATATGCATATATTCTATATAGGATTCTCTCAGCCATAAAATCCTATTTTCAACTTTCATTACTTCACATAACATATTTAACTCATATGTTCAGAATTAAACTATTTTCATGAAAATACCAAATCAGTCCCAAAAATATTTCTTTTCGGGTTTTAGCATAATATAGTCCCATAATGAAAATATATTTTCTCTAATTTTTAAAATTCATTTACTATTTTTCAAAAATCAATTTCTAATTAATTCCTTAAGAAATTAGCTACCTCAAGTTTAACTCCAAAATTCCCAAATCTTGGCAGGACCTTACACATGTTAACGTGAGCTTCCAGTTTAAATTTTCATGGTCATCTGAGTTATAGAACTCCGGTTATAGCGTTTTAAATCGGAAAAACCTAAATATTGAAATAGTCATAACTTGCTCATTTTAAGTCGAATGAGCTCATTTTTGGACAGGAGGTACTTTATACCATATACCTTCAAGTCCCAAAAGGCCAGAATTTGTCTCATAATTTAAGTGGCCGAAACAGCCCGTCTAAAATCATGGCGGTAGTTTTTTTGGCTTTTTTGCACTTTGCACTTCTTTGCTAAAATCAGTCCACACAAAAATCTACAACACCTTTTCCAGTAATTCCACTTAGATTAGTTAGGTAACTCATAGATCTAACTCTAGGACTTGACCACACTCAAAAATTCAAAATATAATAGGAGATATGGTCAATTGAATTTCATGTTACGTGTTTCACCAAAATCTGATTTTCAACTCTTTGTGATTTCTAAGAAACTTTCATGTTTTCACATACTAACTAACATAACTCATCTTAAAATTTACTAACACTTCATATACCCATGATTTTCATCAGTTCTTTCCTTTTATTATGACTTTCATCATAATCCACGTAAACAGATCCTTTTAGTTGAAGAAATATTTAAGGGTTTAAGAAATGGGTTTTTCAGATCGGGGTCAATACAAAATTCGATTTCACGTTCTAGGGTAGGCTAGGAAGACTTCAAGAATACGCCAAGAAATTTATTAATGATAGAAATATCATTCAAAAGCATTACTCTCGTCTCAAGACTTGGATAAGACGTCACATTAATACCAATTGTGACTTCTATCCCTTAACTCGGATAAGACCTCACAATGATACCTATCAACTTGCCATCTTGATCACGACGTCGCCTCTGAGAAAGTCCGCTTTGCGGTGCATTTCACACAAGGAAGTCAACAACGAAAGGATCGGGCTCTTTACTTATAGCTTGATATAACAATTGATTAACTTTAGGGTTTGGTTACTTTGAATTCAGATACTGTGGTTGGTTAGGAATATGAAAGCTAACAACCTTTAAAAAGAATAATGAGTAGTTAATCAATCATTTTCAAAAATTACCTCAAAGGCAAGTATTTTCAAAGAGATAAGATCGTGAAAGTGTTTATTTGAAACAACAAGATTAATAAACAGTGGAGGTAACGAAGGTTTCTCCCAACGAAGTTTCAATAGAAAAATCAAAGTTTAATTTTTTCGGAGTCAAATTTAAACATTGAACACAACTAGGTAGAATAAAAGAGTGGGTAGAACTTGTATTGAATAAAGTATAGACTTCGTAATAATTTATAATTAATTTACCCGTAATAACTTCGTCGGGTTTCTCGACAAACGCCTCGCTTGCTTAAATTACCGAAGTTTGACTTTACTATAGGTACATTCCACCCTTAAGTGCTTCTTCACATTCTCGATCCATGATTTGAATCATTATTCTCTCGATCCATATCGAATTCGGGTTGACCGCTATGCATGCAGGTAATTCGAATTCGATGTCGGGTTCTCCCAATTCTTTGTCAAAAGCAAAGTCCATTTCATCTATTTTGGCTTTATTGGATCGGACGTCTTTTCTACACTATCAACGCGTTGTGTGACTTTTACCCATGCATCGCCTATTCTCCTTCGTTCGGTTGTTTCTTCTTTCAAATTTGATCTTTGATTTTTAAATTCTCGATTCCAACTTTAATATCTTACACCTCGCCAAAGCGTGATTTTGTTCGAGCATCACATATCGGGTAACCCAATTTTGAATTGTTGTATCCCTTTGTTCCCTGACCGTTGCCGATTCTTCAACTTTGTTCTTCTAGCTCACGAACACGATTTTGTAATTCTAAGTTTTGATCATAAACTTCTTCTAACCAATTCTCCTCGGGTTCTCTTCTTCCTCTTCTTCCTCACTCTCACCGCTACTCTGCTGAACTAGCTAAGGTGCAACAATTAGTTCTTCATTCACTACGTGGATATCTCTAATTTGTTCTCTCGTCGACCTGCATCGCATTAACTTGATTAAAGTGATTAAAGGTGTTACAACGGTCACATTCACTCCATTGTGAATATTTTCATTTGCCATTTCAAAACACGCCACAAAATAAGGGTTAATTGACATGCAACATATTATCACTATACTGAATGAGACCAATCAAATACCAAATAAACTTAGGTAGGTCATACTAGCGAAGGTATTCCGTCTCTCCCTCCTAGTACTATTCTCACATCTTATCCAGGATCATATCCTAAGCTCGATATGTTGTGACGCCCCCAAAATTAGGTATCGTCACCCATCTTGGGTCGCCACTTACATGGTACATAAATTCAAATACAACTTACTAATATAAGCGTAGGTATGCAATACGACATAAACTATGAGTTTGAATACAAATATTGTCTACTAGATATTATACAAACTCAAAAGGAGTCCTCATTACTACTATTATCACACTATTTCACGAATAGTGAGGACTACTAATGCTATCCTCTCGGACCATTACTCAGAGTTCCCCGACTCGTCCCATTTATGTTCTCATTTCTGAAGAGAACGGTGAAAGAAAAGGGTGAGCTCAACTAGCCCAAGAAGAAATATTATGACTAAGATAATGCAGAATAATTTATCATTAGCCTTCAATGTTGTTTAAACCGATAAAATCTGATAGACAACAAGTTTAGCTGCGGTGAATAAGCAATCCATTAAAAGAGTCAAGTAGAGAATAAAGTCTACTATCTTTTAGGTTTTAAAAGGTTTTCATCATCTTTGTTATAAATTGAGACTCAAACTTTAATAAATAATCCACATCATCGAATCACCCCCCGCACTACTACCAAGGATATTCATCAAATTATCAATGGTCATGACTATACCGAATCACCCACGGTCATAATCATACCAAAATTATCCATCATCGCATTACATGTGCCATCGAGGACTTTTATCACATCATTTATAACAAGCCGTGATTATCTTGAATGATCCTCGGTCATAATCATACTAAGTTCATCTATACACGTAAGTCAAGATAACATAATATAACACGAGGATGATGACAATGACATAATAATTCAATAAAACAAGTTCAAGAATTATTTTATCCGGGGAATTATTAACGTCCAAATTGTCAAAATGATATTGTTTTGTAGAGTAAAATTCAAGAATGATCGGAAGAATATTTCCATGAAAAGATCTTTGGATGAAGCGCAAATATCAAGGATATTCCACTAATTTCATGGAGTATAAGTCAAAGATTTAACCAACCGAGTATAATAAAGAATGGAATAACAAAAGAAATCACTACGCATGCAGTACAGCATGTATGAGTTATTCAATGTAAGAATAATAATAACTTAACGGATCGGTGAAATTCACACCGACAAGATGATCCAATAGAATAATAAATCTTTGAATAATAAACAATGGAACCGGTCCGGTGTAAAACACACGACGGTGATATTCCAGCGAGAATAATAAATGCGGAATAATAAACAATGGAACCGTGTCCGGTGTAAAACACATGCATGTGAGGATATTCCAATGAATAATAAAGAATGGAATAATGAAGGAGATCACCAAGTATAGGGGATTCAGCGTATACAAAGTTATTCAACAAAATAAATAAGAATGGAATAATATAAGGATTTCACATAGTATAGGGTATCTGGCGATCTGAAGTTATGTATAGGGTATACCACTTTTTTATAAGTTATTCCAATGGAATAATAAGCAATGGAATAACAATGAGTTCTCTTCATGAATAAGAAAGAATAACACCCTTACACGGGTACAACAAATAATATTCCCTACCTTAGAAGAACCTGAATATCGCAAGTGAAGTAGAGAATACTTTTTTTTCTCTCTCTATAGTTTTTCTCTCAGAGTTTTAGTGAATTAATTGAAAAATAATGAAGCACTAGGCCTCTATTTATAGAAGATTTCTAGCTTAAGACCTACCATGTGAAAAGGCAAGTGGCTTCGATCATTTGGTGATGTGAAAAGAAAAGTGGTTCGATCTTTGTAATGTGAAACGACAAGTGGTTCGGCGCTGTAATGTGAAACGACAAGTGGTTTGACGTCTGGTAAAGGTAATTACTATTCGACGAAGGTAATTACTATTCACAAGGGTAATTACTATCATTTGAAGGTAATTACTTATTGATTGAAGGTAAATACTATCGACGAAGGTAATTACTATATTGGTAAAGGTAAATACTATCGACGAAGGTAATTACTATTCACAAAGGTAATTACTATTGATGAAGAGACTCTTAGATAATGACATATGGGCCCCCCATAAAATAATCAAACTTACCACAAACGTCTCATAACAGACTCTTTATATACATTAAGGATTGAATAAATATTACCACAAATCATTTTATTTTTAATCAACACATTTTTTTAATCTTTCAACAATTATTAATCATTTATAACTTGTCGTCTCAATTAATAATATAACATATTATACTGATGATACTGTGACAATAATTGAATCAATAATATAAGAGATATGATGAAAGAATTATCGAAAGTAATAATTGAGCATAAATGAGTGACTTCTCACGTAAGCATCAATAATCAATACTGAGTGTGCTACTATGCAACCGACGCAGCGTACATCGTACTTTTACCACCGGGTAGTTCAGCAGCTTTAATTCAGTAACACCTCCGTAGTTATTTGTTATAAAATATTTTTTTGTCGTTTTCTCAATCCGGCTAATAATTACATTATGGGGTCCACCAATGATTGAGTAGTTGTACGAATATTCCTAACAAAAAAGAATATTCCCGACCAAACGAATATTTTATAACAACTTGCATACTTTGCAAAATTTATAAATACTACCCACATGTTATAATATTATCTCAAATTCACACCATAATATTAAAAATTATTTCGACAAAATTTAAATCTTTATTGATAAAATATGGGGTCTCACATAATGCATCAACAAACTAATTACAAAAAGAGTGCAACACAATAACCACGTTAAATCATTCAATTTTAAAGAAATAAGGAAACGCTAAAATCAATAAGAAATTACTGATATGTAAGAGTTCTCATTTATGTAGTTGATGATTACTTATAAATAACCTTTTAAAAATAAAATTATTTTGAATATGATGCAGTTGATAGCTTAACCGTCGTACAGATGTAACCATTTTAGTTTTTGTGGTTAACCAAATAGTCATAAAAAAATAAGGAATGAAAAGAACGCCAACAAAAATCAAGAAGAGAATAAGAGAAATTTAGTTTCCAATTTTCCAAATTAGAAAATAAGGATTTTCAATTAAAGAAGCTTTCAATAAAAAAAAAAGAAAAGAAGAGAAACTACAAATGGTATCTAAAATGTATGTAAGAGTTCCTATATTATGTAGCTGCTTGTTCCTTGTAAATAACCTTTTATAAAAAATTTTATTTCGAATATAGTGCAATTGATAGCTAAACATTCATACAAAGATTTTAGTTTTTGTGGGTAACCAAATAATTATAAAAAATAAAGAACGAAAAGAACGTCGACATAAATCAAAAAGAGAATATAAGAAATTTGGTTTTCAAGTTCCCAAATTAAAAAATAAGTGTTTTTAACTAAAGAAGCCTTCAAAAATGTAATGGTTGTTGACGCGGTCGGGAAAAGGAAAACGATGGGGCGAACGACGCCGGTAGCTCGGTTCTGGGTGGATCTAGGTGGCTCCATGATAACGTCATAACCAATATCGGAGAAGAGCATGAAGTAAGTGAGGAGGATGAAAGATCGAGTAGACAGTTATGGCGGATGGAAGAGAGAAAGATGGGAGCTTCAGTCGGAGGCGCGATGGGCGGAGGAAGGTGCATGATAGAATTTGAGAATGTTAAGTATTGGATCCATGTAGGAAGATTCGATTAAGATGTAGTGGGCTGGGATTCATGATTTTGGACGCTCAAGATGAGTGATTGTGATGTTATAAATACACTAATTTTATAAATAAAATATTAAAAATATATTAATTTTATAAATATTTTTTAAATATACCTTTGTTGTATTTTTTTTAAAAAAATATAGTACTAGAAAGTGTAAATAACCTTAAATATTTTCATAAATTTGTTGTAGGACTCAACCGTTAAAAGTTAAAATAGCGACCAACACTTGCGAATGCCGCAATCAAGTTCCATTAATAATTTGATATTGGGCCTTAAAAGCCCATCTCAGCCTGTCAAATTATATGTACCGGAGTCTTAACATTAAAATTTCACCGAATCAAACTATTTCTGTCTTCTCTCCGAAACAATCGTTCCCCTCTATCTGAATAACAAGTGTTTGAAATTGGTCCTAAGATTCGTAACATACATAGGTACATACAAGCAGGTACGAATTATCACTGACCTTATTTACTATTTTATTGCTGTTATATACTGTTTCGATGAAAAACTAAATGAAATAGGGTTTAATCCTTCGATTATATGCTTAGCTCGAGTTTTATATGTTCTTTGAGCTCATTATCAGAAATATATAAGTTTTCTTTGATTCGATACTAGAATTTTATT
Source organism: Panax quinquefolius (assembly GCA_020205615.1). Taxonomy (NCBI): domain Eukaryota; kingdom Viridiplantae; phylum Streptophyta; class Magnoliopsida; order Apiales; family Araliaceae; genus Panax; species Panax quinquefolius. The sequence goes on along the minus strand of CM035162.1, from coordinate 142,938,371 downwards.
TGTGCTATGTGTTTATAGAGTCTAAATTTCCCTTTTCGTGCATTTTGCTCATGGATTTCAATTCTTTCAACTAGATACATTGTTTGAATATACATATATATGGGTATTCAGTGGCGGAACTGGAACGTTATTGTAGGGGGTCAAAAATTTTAAACCAAGCGGGCCGAAATTATTAATACCACCACTTGCTTCGGAACTTGAAATCAGAAAAAGCTCATAGAAATCCAAAAAAATAATATATAAATTTGAATAAACTGAGACATAAAAACAAGATATAGCTCAACATTGAAGTTTTCAAACTAATAGCAGCAGAAAAGATGAGTTTAATCAATCAATGAATTTTCCGGTAGATTCTTGTACATATAAATTGGTTCCAGAAAGAAAACGAAGGAATCCTAGAAACAAATAGAAGTTAAACTAATCAGCTAACTATCCAATTAATTACTCCCACTCTGCAAATGTGAGTGGACTGCACAAATAACATAATAACTATCAAAACAAACAAGGAAATCAAAGATTTGGTTAAGCAATTGTAACATACCTGAGAATAAATTAACCTTTAGACCCTCTATTTAGCAAATGGGTAAATCCAAATTTTGAAGAAGAAGCTGCAGCAGAAAGAGGAAAGAGAAAAAAAGAGAAAGATGATGGTGGGTTGTGGGAAATAGGAGTGCAATTGAAGAAATACTTGAAGAAGGTGAGAAAGAACAAAAGTTGGATATGCCACACCCCCCAAGTCCGTCTGTACCGCCTCCCTACCGGGGTCAGATGACCCCCGCCCCCCTACCCCCTAGTTCCGCCTTTGTGGGTATTGCCTTATTGTTGATCTTGTATGATGCATAATTAATGTGCTTGAATGAGCCCTTTGGGTGGTTTTGGTTTGCTTTTGCATTACTTTATTTATTTACTTACTTATACTCGTACTAGTATAAATAAATTTCAGCCTTTGAGGAGATTCACTGATTAATTGATACTTGTCTCATACATGTATGTAGTTCTTTGCATCAGAGAAAAGCAAAAGGTTGATTCATGAGTTCGTCAACAGCAGCAGATGCTTTCCCTGCAATTCAGGTATCTTGAGACTCACCTATGCTCCCATCCTCTCCCCCTTCAATTTTTATACCGGAAAGTCTTTGGCTTTATGCTTTAATCAAGTTCCAATGTTTTTATTAAAACTTCTGATGTACAGCATGTTAATTTATTGAGTTATGTGGTTATGCCTGTTTGAATTAGTTGTTCTCTAATACGAGGGTGTCCCTGAGATGTTGAGTTGGAACGTCAAATGATTTGAATACATTTAAATTGATATAATGCCTTTTTACATGTAAGATGCTCCTTCGATGGGGACCACTAGCCCAAAGTAAAAATTATTTTTTTTACTTTATGTGATTTTTATTATATTGATTGGGTAGTAATTGATCTAATTAAGATGTTTATTTCATATTTGGGAATTTAGGATAACTTAGGAAATATTGTTATTTAGGTATTTTAGCCATTTGGTACTTTTTATTGTTCCCAAGTAATATTAGGGTTTGAAATCTCTTTAAATAGTGGTGTAATCTTCACAAGCTATGGGCATGCTATTGATTATTAATGTTGAGACATTATTGTTATTGATTGTGATCAATTTACTCTTTGCGGTTGAGGATCCAAGTGTAGTGGAGTGTGGATCCTACGTGTAAGTGTTGGTGGAGATGTGGAGTGCAGAACTCCACACTCTGCACTCCGCATCTAGTTACCAGTTTCCACTAAATTTCAATTAATATCCTGCAATTATTAATATCCCAATTTCTCAAACATTGTCCTACATTACCCTTAATAAAAATATCTATATTTTGAAATCGTTGTGCAGGAAATTTTACTGGAATTTCGTGCAGGCAAAATGCTTGTGGAAGGAAAACGAGTTCTTCCTGATTCACGTAAAGGACTTGTTCGTATAGGAAGGGTAAACGGACTTAAAACATATTATTATTTTTTAATTGAGCCTTTGTTTTATTTTATTACTCTAAATATTCCAAGATAAATCTCAACTTAAATAGAATGTAACAATATAACTTTAAGTTGAGATACTTATCAAAAGTTTAATAAAATAGAATGAAAATTAAGTTTGAGATCTTTTACTGAAAATTAACATTCAATGTTTTTGCTAGGGTGAAGAAGGATTAGTCCATTTTCAGTGGCTTGATCGAACCAATAATGTTGTTGAAGATGTATCCTGATTCCAGTAATTTCTTTCACAAATTTACAACTGGATACCAAGAAATTAATAATATATTTATAAGCTTCTGTATGTACATTATGTGGACATATTTTTTGTGCTAAGTTATATATGTCAGATTATCTCATTTCTGTAGTTCTGCTAAGTGTTAATTCAGTAACTTGAAATATATGAAGGTGAAAGGCCACGCAAGGGTTGCCTATTATAATCATGCGTATTGGAAGAAGAACACATCAAAGGTTTGACCATTTCGAATATTATCCATGAGGACCATGTGTCAGCAGTGGCCCGGGAACAAAGATAGAATGTGCCTGCCCATTTGGTTACTTCTACTCTTGTTTCTGGTGGGGTTTCACATTAACAGCATTTCTACTGCACTGCATCTGGTTTAACTCCGTCCAGAATGTAGTGAGTTGACGTCAAATATAAATATAAATACGGAGTTTTATTGAAGGAATTAATTTTAGAAATCAGATGATACCATGGACATTTAACATGGAAGGTGAGAAATCCGTTCCTGTGTGGAGTCTTACTTTTCCATTGCATATGTGTTCTTGGGACCAATAATATTTGACGGTGTGTATTGTGCACAACCTCATCTTTTCTTCCTTGTTTTTTTCTTCTTGTGTATCTTACATGGTGTATCTTACACGACATATTTTTCTTACTAATAATTTGAATTAAAATGTGCAACTTCTTTTTGTGTTTTAGCTGGTGGACGATTTTATTCTGGTAAGCATTTGTGGAATTAAGTGGGTGTGCTTCGGTATATGCCTGACATGAGTTTCTGCAAGCCTCTCGTCATGACGTCATGAGTGGCTGCAATCCTCCATTATTTGTTGAACATCATTCTTAAGCTGTTACACTCGTGCATTTGTAACTGTGTGGTCAAAGCTGAAATTTGTAAATTGATATTAGGTTCTGTTTTAAGATTTTTCACCAACATAGTAACATATTCTTATTGATTGCGGTTCTCACTTCTCGTTGCTTGTAACCTGTAACTAATAATCCTTAATAGCTAATCCCCAAGTATTAAGTTCCTGCAACAAAATATAATTTTCTTTTTCTTGTACACCATTTTTTTTTTACTTTTAGATAAGTAGTATATCAGCTTTACTTTGTTTAGAATTTGTGTTTTTCCCTAACTCCTGATAAATGTAGGATCAGATTATTTTCCCTGAGGAGGGAGTATTTGAGAAGGTATTCTCTCTCTCTAGACTTGCTTAGCTTTTTGTTCTGAAAAACTATAGATACATGTAATTCATATTTACTTTTCATTATTTTTGAATATTCCAGGTTAATCAAGCATCTGGAAGGGTTTACATCTTGAAGTTCCAGACAGACGATAGAAAGTTTTTCTTTTGGATGCAGGCCAGCACTGATTAATTTTTTCCTTCATTGTTGGGTAAAGCATAATTGGTTTAAGATACTGACTCACACTTTCTTTTAATTGGTTCCAGGAGCCTAAAGCTGACAATGATGACCAAACCTGTAGCTCGGTCAACTTCTACATAAATCAGCCTCTGGGTATTTGAAATTGATTTAGTTCTCTAGTCTTAAGCTTGCTAAACAACATAATGAATACCCATTCATACTGGATGTCTGAATCATTCATACAAATTCATTATCTGTATTGCATACCCTAGATACTTACACAAATAAGGGGCTTTAACTAACGTCAAAAGACCTTAGAAGATAAATACATTAAAGAAGCTAAGAAGGGGCCTTAAAGGCCTATATATTGGCCATACAATTAGGTTAAGAGCGTAGATCTAACTCAGTTGCTCAGAGCTCATATGAGAAGATAAGGACGTCTTTATTCAATTACGTCCTAAAGTCGGTAATGGAAAGGGCAAGGCCTTACTCTATTCCTTATCAGGAATAGCGGCCTTGGTTAGACCAGATAGAGGCCTTTCCCCCCTGCTACGCTTCCCCCTCAGGGGAGGTTCCTTGCATGGCGTTCCGTATCATTGTCCTACCATGAAGTAAAACAATTTTCTAAGCTAGCGATATCCTTCTCGCTGCTGATAACTAGCTGTGTACATCTTATGCACTGTATAGTTTGTGGAACATCTATCATATAGTATGTATCTAATTATATTTAAGTTTGTTTTACAATCTTCCACCCTTGTTTTAGCCATGCTCATCTTCTCAAGGCTCAACTTCTTTGTTGTGTCTGCCAATGACGTGGCTGATCTGAATATTACCATTTTTGAGTTTCATTTACTTATTCTGAATTGACTGAACTTCAGTTTAAGTTGAGCTTTACCTGCTCAAAATTTTGTTGGCTTTTTCTTTGTGTAGTGTTTGTGAGTTTGCTTTCAAAATTTAGACCCTTGTGCAAGCTTAGTGGTTTATTAATTTCTCTCACCAACGTAAGAACTTTTTTGGAAACTACTTTTAGCAGAGTTCCCTGATGAAGAAGAACCTGATGCTTCAGTTCCCCTGCAGAATTCTGAAGATATGATCGAAGAAGATATCTCATCAAGGTAATGTTAGTACAACTAATAGGATCTAGTACCTAGTAGCTATTTCTTTTTTTGTGTATTTGTTCACACATTTATTTGACATTTAATAATTCTATTATAGTTGAAAATAAACGCTCAAATATTTTGAAACTTGAAAGTAGAGATCCTTCAATGATAATGTTTCTCAAATTAAATTGCCACATAGATTTTCTTGTTAATGGCTAGTTCCACTTTTGTGTCTTTTTTTTTTGGGTAATGCTTCCCCTCCTGCTCTAGTTTTTGATTATTTACTTCTTTCCGTTAGCGATTAATTTTAAACATGCTGATGGTCTCAACAATAGGACCAACTTAAAGGTCAGTCAGTCAGTCAGTCTAGATCTCTAGCTGTTATTATTTGAAAACGAATGAACACTCTAGATTTCATTGAAGAAAATTAGCATCTCTGTATTACAAAATTAGAGCTTACAAGAAATGAAGTATACAAGCACTATTTATATTGGTGTACCATTTATGCTAACTAACTATTAACCTAACCATGATTTACTAACCTAACTATAATTAATAAGTCAGTTACATTGAAACAGAAAACATAATTGTAGGTGCAACAACATACTCCAGTGTTTCTCAACTCCATCATGTGGACTCTTGGTATCCAATGTTTGCCTTTGTACAATTTGCGGCACAACTGTGTAATATATGCTCTTGTGTTGAGAATGTTTCATCTCCCCTTGATGTCTAAGTGCAATATTGGTAAGCTTACTAGCATGTGCACAATGTACATCAACACCAGTTGCAATGGTATCATCAATATGTGCACCATCTGGTGCACTATCCTTATTATCCCCGCACAAGTGGGAGGTGCACAGGGATTGTGCATTCCCAACTTGGAGATAATGTGCCAATAAGGATGTCTAGACAGTTGTTTAGTGAAGATATCTTCAAGTGTCAGTTGAGATGTAGTAGGAACGATCAATGTGCTTGGTTCTAGCATGTTGAACTACATTAGAAGCTTGGTTATCAACCATTACCATAGTAGGCAAAGAAATAGGAAGTAAGAAATCCTTAAGAAGAGCATGTAACCAGAGTAATTCACAAGTGGTCATTGCCAAACATCTGTACACAACTTCTGTTGAGGAACTGGACACTAATGTTTGCTTCTTGGATTGCCATGAGATAAGAGAACCCAAGAAAAAATAGTAACCTATAATAGATCTTCTTGAAGCTTTACAAGTGCCTCAATCATTGTCATATTAGGCAGTCAAAGTAAGAGGATTGCCAGAAGGAAAATGTAGACCTTGATCAATTGTGCTTGTAACATATCTGATAATTTTTAATTTTAACAAAGCATTCAAATGAGGAATCTGGATGTTGATTGAAGCAAGTCGTTAAGTCAACTGTTTAAACGACTAGTCGACTAGTCGTCGTTAAAGTGACAAATTATTTACAATACTTATTTATACATAAATATATGTGTGTGAGTATACACATTTAAATTTTTAAAAAACAATTAACATAAAAAAACTACAATTTTATAATCAAAACTATTAAATATCATTGATAATTAAGTTGTTGAAGGTCACCGATCATGCAAGAAAAAGATGAATTAAGTTGTTGACAGATGTTTTTTGCATGCTGATGTTTAGATCGTATATGTTCCCTTTTCTTCTTTGTTGACGATGTTTTTTCTTAACCGAAGTAAACCCTTGGTCGAATACTTATTTGGGTATCTTTGTTTGGATCTTTAATTGGGTGGGTTATGGGTCGATTGGAATTTGGAATTGAGTTGGGTAAGTTAAAATTTGGTTTTGTTCTCAAATCGTTTGACTATATACCAAGTTGGGCAAATGGTCAATTTGAACCTGACTAATCGACGACTAAATGTTCAAGTCGGACTTAGCGATGACAACCAAATCGAGTTGTCGACTTGCACTTCCAGCAGCGACCTGACGGTTGACTAGTCGTCGCTTAAGTGACGACTTGATAAGTTAAGAAATTGACTCAAGTACTTGAGCAACAAAATTGAGGTAGGCTTGTAATGGTAAGGTACATTAGCTTGCCAACAATTCTTCTATAAAAGGAAGCATCTTCCAATTGATCACCCTCATCTGATTTCAGTCTTTTATTTGTGTCCATGGGAATAAACAGAGGTTTGGCTTCCAATAAACCAACATCTTGAATCAGATCAAGCATATTTCCTTTGACTTAAAAACAGCCCAGCCTTTGTGTGCAACATTTCAATTCCCAAATAATATTTTATGAGACCAAAATCCTTTATATTGAACTTATTATCAAGGAACAGCTTTAAGGCAGTAATATGAGAAGCATTTGTACCAGTAAACAAAATATCATCCACATATACCAAAACTGCAGTAAAATGAACATAGCCAAGAGCAGGAAGAACTGAAGTTAACTTGGAAAACCACTGTCTACTTGCTTGTTTGAGGCCATACAAGGATTTTTGAGCCTACAAACCAGAGTAGGAGAATTCTGATGATGTAACCAAGATGTAAATCCATGTAGACTTCCTCATTTAAATCCCCATGAAGAAATGCATTATTTGCATCCACATGATAAATAGGCCATGTATTAGAGGCATCAATAGCTAAAAAAGTTCTAACAATTACCATCTTAGCTACAGGAGAGAAAGTCTCGTGATGATCTACCGCTTCTGATTGTATGTATCCCTATGCTACTAGTCTTGCTTTGAATCTCTCAATGGATCTATCAGCATGATGTTTGATTTTATACACCCATTTGCCCGTATGGCCTTTTTTCCTGAAGGTAATGGTTGAACAACCCATGTATTGTTATCTTCTAAAGCCTTAAAGTTCCTTATTCATGGTTTCTATCCACCTGGTATCTTTCACTGCTTGACTATAGTGCAAGGGCTCTTTACAAGCAGCAATGTTGGCTATAAAATGTTTATGAGATGCAGGAAAGGCTTCATATGAGACATAATTGGCCAGTGAATATTTAGAAACATGTGCAGCAACTACATCATCAGAATCTTTAGAAATTCCTGGAACATGAAAATCATTCATCCAAGTTGGTCTACTTTTCTGTCCAGTAGACATTAACATGTGGATTAGGATTGATAGGGGAACCATCATCATTATGTATATGCAAAGAAGAAGAATTTGTGTCTGGTAAATCAGATTAAATGCTATGGGATGGAAAATTGTCAACATTTGTCTGATATGAAGAACAATTAGCAGTATTATCTGGTTTATTAGGTGAAACATGATAAGGATTTAAAGATGATGACCAGTGTGAATCAATAGAATTGGATGAATCATGAGATGATAATTGCTTAAATGGAGAAATTGACTCGTGAAAGACATGTCTTGAAACAAACACCTGTTTGGTATCAAGATTAAGTTATTTGTAACCTTCTTGTGTACGAGGATATCTTAGAAAATCAGACTTCATAGCTCTAGGGGCTAATTTATTAGTGTCATGAATAGAGGCAAAACACAAACATCCAAAGATTATTTTATTTTATTTTTTTTTTTGATAAAAGAAGAATACTTTATTATTAGAAGAGAAAATTACAACACATGACGAGAACAAGAAGTCCTCCCAACAAAAAATAAACAAAACAAAAATGAGAAAAACTTAATATTAATGAAGTACCACCCGCTAATCTCTTTGAAGACCGGATAAAGAGATTCCTCAAAAGCTCCCATTGCATGAGCCAAAGAGAAGCAAATCCCAAAGTAACTAAATATTTGTACTCTGATCGCAAAAAAGTTCTAGCATTCCTCTCAATTCAAATCCCCCACAAAATAGCAAAACAAGCACATCTCCAAAGGAACCTCCTATCGCTTGTATGATCAAAGACTTTAAGATGCGAGTAATCAGAAGCTTTATGGAATAAAATTTCATATGGAGTTTTATTAGAAATAATAAGTGTAGGGAGTCTGTTGATGAGATATGTGGCAGTTAAAAGACAATAACCCCAGAAATGAACTGAAAAGCCTGACTGAAATCTGAGAGCTCTAGTAACTTCTAATAGTGTTTGTGTTTTCTATCCACTACCATTTTGCTGTATGTACATGAACTTTGGCGGACAATACCAAGTTCTGTGAAAAATGTTGCCTTCTATAAGCATTGACTCTGTTCCATTGTCTGATCTAATAGTTTTAACAAATGTACGAAATTGTGTATTAACATATGAAAGAAAAGATTTCAAAGTATTGAACACGTGTTGCTTCGTAGGTAACAGATAAGTCCCATGTACTTCTAGAACAATCTTCAACTAGAGTAAGAAAAGACTTACATCCATGAATAGTTGAAGTCTTATATGGACCCCAAAGATCACAATGGAGCAATTCAAACAAAACTGTTGTCTTAGAGCTATTAAAAGGAAAAGCCAACTTAGTCTGTTTTGCCAAAGGACACACATGACACAAGTCTTTACATGCTTTATTACTCTGGTGCCAAGTGAAGCTGGAAACCTTAGCAGCAGAACAAGATACTGAAACTAAGAGACTTGAATTGTGTAGAACTGAGATAGTATAAACCATCTTTTCCTTCACCAGTTGCCAAGATTTTCATTTGGGACTGATCTTGAAAAAGAAATTTCCGGGTTGAGAAAATCACACTACAATTATTAGAAGTAGTGTGAGCTTGCTTATGGACGAGATTATAATGGAACGAAGGTATATACATTACATAATGTATGTCAAGAGTAGAAGAGGTACTGATTCCAGTTTATGCACAGCTACATTAACACCATTAGTTAATAAGATATGTAAAGGAGGATTAACAGCTTGAATGGAATGCATTAAATTGATATTTTAACACATATGATCAGTAGCCCCATTATCAATAATTCACTCTTTAGAGAGACAGAAAAGGTAGATAAAGACACTACACTACCTGCTATGTGATCTTCTAGAGAATAGATTTCCTTCCCCCGAGACTTCTCCATCATTGTCATAAGATCAAAATTTGGCTTCAAGTTGGTTTTGAGTATCAGGTACAAAAATAGACTGCTCATTTTGGACTTGCATAGCTTAAGAGTGTCCAGTATTACCAGTATAGTTTCCAGTCCCTTAGAATTGTATAAAGTACCAAATGGAGTTTTCTGTTTGTTGTATTTTGCCAGAGGATGTCCTTTAGGTAACCATTGAGTTTGAAACATAGTTGTCATGACGCCAAGGCGAGACGCGACGGTAGTTGATCACCAGGACGCCTTAGGCGATAAGGCGTCCGCCATGGTGTCTGTATGGCGATAAGTCGTTAACAATGTGCAATTTATGTATTATTTATTTTATTTCAAAAGTATATTACACAATAAAGTTTTATTACACTAAAATCCAAAACATAATAACTAACACAGTCTCTACTAGTCTAGCTCAAACAAAGTCATCAATTATAAAGTCATTTCCATCTCTCTCACGAGCATTACTCTCATTTAAAGGAGTAGGGTTATGGGTTGAATCACTTGGGTAATTGGAAAGTTCACGAGTTATGATGAGTCATGGTAAAAAATAACTTAATCACTTAACTCGGGCCCGCTACCAATGTGTGAACCTTGGCATCTCGGTGTCCAAGGCGACCTTAACCTTCTCCAACGTCAGGACGCCTAGTCGACGCCATGACAACTATGGTTTGAAACAAGTTTACCTAGTGTGATTAACCCCATGACAGTAACTACATTCCACAAGTGTTCCTCCATCATCATTTCCAATATTCTTGCTACCAAACTTCTTTTTAAATTGTTGTGAAGAAATCCCCAAAGCAACAAGATTAGTATTATTATGATTGTAACCTTGTCTTTGTTTCTCATATTGTTTAATCAAAGAATATGCTTGCGTCACTCATGGTAAAGGAGTCATCATCAAAATCTGTCCTCTAGTAGTTGTAAAACTGTCAAGTAATCTCATAAGTAATTGCATTAGCTTCTTCCTTTGTTCTTGTTCCTCTTGAGCTTTAGAAGCTCCACAAGTGCATTTTGGAACAATCTCAAGAGCTGCGAACTCATCCCAGGGTCCATTCAGTTGATGATAATATAATTTCCACTGACATGTTTACTTGCTCTGGCTTATGAATGTCTTTTTGGATTTCAAAAATTCAATGTCCATTATTAGTGGAAAATCTTCAGACAATTCATTCCAAACGGATGCAACAGAATCCACAAATTTCATATTATCACTTATTTAATCATTATCACCCATGAAATTATCATCTCATTAACTCTCATCCATTGGTTATATAGCACAAAATTTTCACTAAGTACAAGATAACTTCCATCCACTATACAAAGCTTATTTTTAGTGGATAAATTTCCAAGGAGCAAAGTTATTAGCATATTACAAGGATAGTGCACCATGGTGTATATACTGATGATACGATTGCAATTGGCGTTGGTGTTGATGTTGATGCAAATGCTAGTAAACTAACCAATGCTACACTCAGACATTAAGGGGTGATGAAATATTCTCTACACGAGAACATACTTTACACAGTTGTGCCACAAATTATATAAAGGCAAAAAGTGGATGCCAAGAGTGAGTTGAGAAACACTGAAGTAATGTTGTTACATCTACAATCGTGTTTTCTGTTTCAATATAACTAACTTGTTAATCATAATTAGGTTAGTAAATTATGGTTAAACAATTGTGTTTTTTTCCAATGTAACCAACTTGTTAATCATAGTTTGGTTAGTAAATCATGGTTAGGTTATTAGTTAGTTAGCTTGGCGATTAGTTAGCTTAATTGGTACGCACAATATAAATAGTGTTTATATACTTCATTTCATGTAAGATTTCTTAGAAGTTAGAATCGTTAATCGTTTCAGGATGGTCATTGTTGTATAGAAAAAGTGGACGAAGATTTGATTCAATGATTAATATATCTTTTGTTTTGATTATGTCGATTTTGATTGTTTTGTTCTTCATTTGATCCAATCGCCATTGAAATTGAGAAGAATTGATTGAAAACTCGATTGAAAAGTAATTGAAATTACAGAAGTAACTTTGTAATGAACTTGAGGAAGTGTTTATTAATAGATTGAAGACAAATTGCTAATAAGCACTAGCTCTGATACCATGAAAACAAATGAAAACTCAATAGAATTCATCGAAGAAGATTAACATCTCTGTATTACAAAATGAACGTGAAATGAAGTATAAAAGCACTATTTATATTGTGCGTATAAATTAAGCTAAGTAATTGCCAAACTAACTAATTATTCACCTAACCATGATTTACTAACCTAACTATGATTAATAAATTGAAATAGAAAAAACATAGTTGTAGGTTACTCCGGTGCTTCTCAACTCCATCATGTGGATTCTTAGTGTCCACGGTTTGTATTTGTACAATTTGTGGCACAACTGTGTAATGTATGCTCGTGTAGAGAATGTTTCATCTCCTTTTCCTCTTGATGTTTGAATGCAACAGTCAGCTTACTAGCATGTGCGCAATGTGCATTAACACCAATCATAATGGATCATCAATTGGTGCACTATCCTTATTATTATTCAAGTATCATCCCTCCCCCTCCCCCTCCCCCTCGTGTTCGTTTCAGTTGGTTCTTTTGGTGTCAAGTGCCTTGTTGGAAATCCTTAATAAAGTCTATATATTTAGGGTAGAATGAATCAGCTCATTATGATTTTGGTAATGTACAGATGGCCATCTAGTGATGCAAATGGGACCATGTGAACAACAAATGGTTTCCACAAAAAGACCTGAGTTCTGTCATTTACATAATCCCAACCTATCAAGCTACATAATCTGAATCCCAACTCCCTCTTAATTCTTACAATCTATGTGACCAAATCATGCTTCATTAAAGATCGCAACAAAATTATATCATGTTTGGACTTACCTTTAAGTTAAGGTGTGGGTACCAATTTAGGAAGATAGAATTTTAATTGGCCATGAACTAGTATAATTGACCTGCCATGTTTTCTTTGGAAACTATGATATTTATATTAGCTCTTAAATCACTCTAATATATAGACTGCAAGCAGGCCCAAAGCCTCGCGGGCCGGGTTCGACCGAATCCGCAAGCAAAACACAGGTTTTGGGCGCATTTTTAACCTCACGAAAACTAGGGCATTTTGGCCCTACTTAGTGAAGGCCCGGCCCGGCCCGTGGCCCGTGGTCCATGACTTTTTTTTTTTGAAAAATAAAATGTTACTACATGTGGGTTGTGAGGCTTGAACACAAGACTTGTAAGTAAATAAATAAGAGTTCAAACCAACTGAGCTACAACAACTATTTGTTTTTAATGCAATCTTCAATATATTTTAACTATAATTGAAAACTATAATTAAGATATGTAGTTAATGTAGGTAATTAATTAATAATACTAATTAATAATACTATTAAAATTTTAATTGATTGAGATATGTAGTTAATGTAGGTAATTAATTAATCGTGTTTGTTTGTATTATTGTTTATTATTAATTATTTTATTATTTTTAATATTTATTATTATTACTATTTCTGGTGTAGCAAAGAGTTTGCAAAAAAAAAAAAATTAAAGGGAGAAACCCGCGGGCTGGGCCCGCCACGGGTCTCATATTTTCAGCCCACCAAAACCCAAAGCCTTTTGGCCCGGCCAAGGCTTCGCTACTTGCCCGCCTGGTTGCTGTGTCTCTATATATATATATATATATATATATATATATATATAGAGAGAGAGAGAGAGAGAGAGAGAGAGAGAGAAATCTAGTTCCATGATTGAACTGTGCAGTTATTTTCAGTTTTTGCCTCTTCAATTTCAACCTTTCATTCTCTTGAGTTGATATTTGCTTGAAAGGGAGAAAGATGGTGGTGCCCTAATACTACTTACTAGTGAACTGTTTGTGTGAGTATCATTGTCTACCATTTTGGCTTCTTAGGCAGCTTGCAGTATTTGTGGTGCCAATCTTGTGTTCATGGTCTCGTATTACCCAATTTACATGTATATTTATGAGTTTGTTTAATAAATATGTATAGAGGAAGAAGAATGTGTTTATATTATTATCTAGCACATCATGGAGTGGAGTTATTTAAGGTCAGAGCTCCTCCCTCCCTAAATGAGTTAAAAAGGCCTGCTTTCTTTCTTTTTTGCTAAATTTAAGACTCTATTAAAAGGAAATATTTACAATAGCAAAAGGGCATACCTCAGATCAAAATAATGGAAGCCTCATATGCATTTCATATGAGATGCCAACTAGAAATCAAAAGCAGACTAGACATCCCAAACAAGAAAAGAATTATCAACAAACTTAACTTTCTGAAATTTAACGAAAGAAACTAGTCTGCATTTGACTCTATTAAGAATAATAGAAGAGACGATCTCGGATGGTAGCCTTGAGTTAGAGTGAAACCTGGAATTGTGCTCATCCCAAATGGAGTAAACTGTCGTGGCAATAAGTAATTTCAAAATAAGCTTGTGAACTCTTTTTGCTGAATTACTCATAGCCCAAATAAGCAAAGCATGCCAATTGGTAGACACATTAGCCCAACCTCCATAATTGAGAGAAGACAAAAGGATGGAGCAAGAATACTCACATTTAAAGAAAAGATGAGCATAATTTTCATTGTAAAGAGTGCAAAGACAACATCTAGGATCCATAGTATGAGAATAATTTGCAATGTTCAAGGGTTTAAAGCTTTTGTAAAGTTGTCGTCCACATAATAAAGGAGAACTTGGGGACCTGCAATTTATGCCATATCAGCTTGTGTCACGGGACATGAGTTCTTTTGGATCTGATCGAGTGCTAGATCAGAGAAGCTTTGACTGGACTTTTTGGATGGTCCCCCATTGAATTGAGTCCTCACGGGAGATATTGAAAGATCTGCTGAAATATAAAGTTTGACAAAATTGAAGCATGATGTTGTGATTAAATTGAGGCAGTTGCCAGCCATCCTCCGAGAGAATGTCCTTAACTGTGGCCATGGGGCCCAGCCTTGAAATACGAACAGTAGGGGCCATAGGAGAAGCAACTATAGGAACGCCATTATACCATTAGGGGTGCTCAAAAAATTCGTTTTTTTCGGTTTTTTACCGAACCGGTACCGATTTTTTCCGGTACCGGTTTTTCGGTTTTTTAATACTTTTCGGTTCCGATAATGAAAATTTTGAATTCGGTAAATACCGAAAAACCGAAAAAAACCAAAAAGTATTAATACTACTCCACTCATTACTTGCTCCAATATGTTCCGCGTTTAAGGCTTTAGCACATACATGATTACAAATAAAAGTACTACTACTACACTCATTCTACTAGTAATATTTTTATCATTAGATTAGATGTAGTGTGAAAATGACACAACTCCTCCTACAATTAAAATATATACAGCCATGGCCATGCAGCAACAAAGTGGAAATAAGTAGTTTTGGAAATAATAATACTACTTATCTACCTAAAAAGCCCCAAACGACTAGTAACATTTTGAAATAAAAAGAGAATTCTAAAACGACGACTAATATACAAGAACGAAGGGGATATTAAAGTAAATCGAGTCTCTTCACTGCTCTTTTCTGACGAGACATGAGAATAGAGGGAGTAATATTTAGGAACTAAATTCGTTCTTTAGGTTCTATTCTAGTATAAAGTTATTAGGAGTTCGGTTTACCATAATATTCAATTCAGAGCTACAACTAATTTATAACATTCCAAGTCCCACGTACCGACAAATTAATTCCAAGTGAATCTCTTCACCCAAATAGATACTTGGGAGTTCCATTCATTTTTAAAAGCTAGTAAGTTCCATTCATTTGCTTGCAAGTTGTAAATACAAAATGACACAAAATTAGAATCATGGAGTAGTATATACTACTACTAGTTACAGCTCATAAATGGTTCAAAAAATTTAACACCATGGGCTCCAACCATAACACCTGATTGTGGACTCTACGTTTATTAGAACGACTCGTATGCTTGATGGATATGATATGGAATACTCTTACTATTTACTACAACTATGATAGTTAAATACTCTTAGACTAACAATTGTAATTAGTATTTGTAAGAATGTAATTTACTAGTCTCATTTCTTAGGTTTAAAAAATTTGTTAATATAAAAATATATATTTAAGTATTGCGGTATAACCGAAAAAATCGATAACGACTTTGTACCGAACCGGTTATTCGGTACCGGTACCGGTTCTTGATTTTTCAGATTTTTCGATTCGGTACCAGTTCGGTTTTTTTACCGATGAGCACCCCTATATACCATTGTTCAAACCATAGGCTTGTGTTTTTCCCATTTCCAATCTTGTAAAAAATATGTTGTTGTGCAAGAGTTCTTAAATTCATAACTAATCTCTATATCCATGAGCACTCATTTAGAATTTTAATCACCTAAATTTTTTGGTCTTTGAGCATATTGGTATGGATCCAAGTAGATCAAAAGCTAGAGGGTTGGGGTTGAATAATCTGCCATAAGTGAAAGAGGATAAGAGACTTATTCCAATCCAACACATTTTTAATGCCAAGACCTCCCTCAGAGGTAGGAAGAGTAATATTATCCCATGCCACTTTCATCTTGCAAGTATTTCTTTCATCAAAATAATAATATAATGGTTTCATTTTAGCGCTTCGTAGTAGTCCCACCCTAAGAAGGTTACATATTTCCATTAAAGAAAAGGATGCATTGTTTATGGCAGATTTTTTCCTCGCCAAGTTATGCCCACAAAGTGCATGCTTATTTGGATTATTATATATATCAGGAGCAAATCCAGAAATTTGAGTCAAGGGAACGATGCAACGTGTTTACATTTGTATGAAAGAACAAATAGTAGTTATATTTCTCATCTCTCTGACTATTAAATTATGTATATAACTGTGTATATTTATCTCATGATATATGTATTTAGAGAGAGTTTTGCAGGTGATGGGTCTGAAGAAGAAAATAAATAAAAAGAAATGGAAACAAGTAAAATGAAAGAGAAATGAGAGCTTTTGGTTATTTTGTTAATTTGTTTAAATTGAAACAGTAATATACACCCAGAGGCGGAACTAGGGGGTCGAGGGGGGCATATGACCCCCCTGGAATCTCCGGCGGCAAGAGCAGGGGCGGATCCACCTTAGGGGTAGAGGGGGTAATTGCCCCCACTGAATTTTCAGGGGCCAATTTGTCCTCCCTTCTCCCTCCGTCCATGGTTGCCGGAATTGTCGTTGCCTCCAGTTGAGTGTCTTTTTGTTTGGGTCGGAATTCATTTATGGGTGGAAAACTTATCTCCAGTGTCGCACCTATTTGGTTATTTTCTCCTTCAATTCGTAAATTGGACACAACAATTCTTAGATTACGAAGCTCGACAGTCTGTTTTGTGGGTGCAAAACCCATCTCTAGTGTCGCCGGTATTTGTTTTCACCAGTGGTAGTGCACGGTGTTTGGGCAGTGAACTGCTGAGTTTTGGCTGACATGGGGCTCACATGTGTTTCCAAATTTTAAATTGCTGATATACAGATTTGGTTGCTACTCGTGGGCTGCTCAATGTGGGTTCATTCCGGTTGTTGGGCCCATATGTGGGCAGACCTGTAATGGGCTCACTTGTTTTTGATGCATTTTTATGATGTTTTCATTTGTCTAGCCTTGGAGTGTGCAGTATTATGTAATTAGGCTAGACAATTATAATTGTGCAAAATGAATTTAAAAGAAGCAATTCAAGCGTTAATAAATAATTTTTTTTATTGATATATTTTGACCCCCCTATAAAAGAGCTATGGTTCCGCCACTGTATACACCTTTATAGAAACCATAAAGTTGTTAATTAATTACTTTTGTAGCATAGGGATGTATAGTATTCCAAATTCCTTGGGGATTAACTGTAATTGTTGATATTTATTACATGGCTGACTTGTATTTATCTTTATAGCATTTGCTTTCAGACTTGCCCTTTCAAGATTGATTTTACTTTTGGCTGGGTGCATTATAATTGAATTATAATTCTATTTCTTTCAGGGCTGGGAATTTGGTAGGCCCAGGCATTGGTGCAGAAGTATCAGGTGATGTTACCTCTTCAGGGCCCGTGAAATTGGCGGATCTGCAAAGAATATTAAGTAACATTGGGTCTGCAGGTACAATTTAGGTCCGTCCTTTGGTATAACTTTATTCTTAATCTTTTCTTTATCAATCTGACTTCATGCTTGATGTCCAGATGAAGCTGGAGATCCAGATGCAGGTAATTATTACTTGCGATTTTATAATTTGGTGTAGCCTCTGTTTTAAGCTATATAATGAGATTTTTGGTCAAAAGGTAGATACATTCCAGTTCAGTATTTATTAGACGTTTCTTTATGTTGGCATTACATTGCCAGAGGTTTTTATTTTATTTTGCTATTATTTGATTCGTTTTTTTAAGTTTTCTTCCTGCCTTTCTATTTTTGCACTTGCATATTAGATTCATTTTCAGCTTACTACAACTAGTTTGGGATAAAAAAGCATTGTTGAGTTGAGTGTCACTTATTTAAATAACAAATTTTTTTATTTATTACCTTGAATATCTGGCAGACTTAAGATTGCAACTATTTGTGGTTGAGTAGAGATGTTACTGTATCACCTGAATATATTGGAAACATTTCTTAAATTGTGTTAAAAAATCTTACGTTTAAAGCAAATATATAAATACAGGTGAAAAAGAGAGGGGCTAGGATAATAATCTCCTTTTTTGCATTAATGATTAAACCCTTATAGTTGTAGTTTATCATCTTTATTCATCCGAAGGAAAGTGTTCTTTATATTACTTCCTCTAAAACTATAGACAGGTCATTAAGAATCATTTAACTTATTTATGAAGTAAAGATTAGTTTGTCTTGGGACATAGCCATTAGCTTGTTGGTTGATACTATATCTATGCTTTTACTATGAATATTCTCACCTACTCTTTCTTTAGGCTTGGGATTAGGTGATATTTTGAAGCCGGAGTTGATATTGCCTTTGATCGAGACATTATCGCTCGAACAAGGGCTTGTGTCGCACTTACCTGAGGTCAGTATATGGTGTCCAAGTTTCTCTTTTCACTAAAATTATATTGGTGCATATGTTTGAGACTTGTTGCGCGCTGTTGCAGGGGCAATGGAGTCCAGAGGATTTGATGGAGATTCTGCAGAGCCCTCCTTTCCGCCAACAAGTAGATTCTTTTACTTATGTGAGAAAATTAAACCTCAATTGTTTTATTCGTCGTTAGCTCCCTAAAATGGGTGCCCCAGTTTTTTGAATGATTTCCTGCTTATATGTAGGTGCTTCGAACAGGACAGATTGATCTTACTCAGTTTGGAATTGACCCAAGTAAATGTAAGTATTCAGAAATAAGAACTCACAATCTTCTCACTTTTATTATGTCCTGGGAAATGATGGAATGTCTTGTGTTATACATTTGGCTGTTGAGATTTGAATGATCTAATATTCCTAGATGAACCTTTTCCTTGCTGGCAATTGCCAACTCAATTCTTGAGAGATAGTAGAAAAATATATCTTTATCCTCCCTCTGTTCCAAATTGTTGAGTTCAAGTGGACATTTTAAAGTACAAAAAATTTGATGATATAGATTCATTCGTTTTAGTAAACTCTACAATTAATTAATGTTGTAAACTATCTAAAAGGTAGTATTGATTATAAGATTTATAATTTTAAACATATCTACATCAATTTTGGCATTTTATGATTAAGTGGTACTGAAAATAATTCCTTATTGTTGCAGATAAATTCACGGTTCTATCTTTTCTAGAAGCACTTGAAGATTCTGTTTCAAAAACATTATCATCAAGGGGAGATGACAAGGATGATTCAAGATCTCAGACTTGCAACCAGAATGATCCAATGGATGAAGGCAAATAATAGCAGATTTGTTTCCATAGCTGTGATTTATTTCTTACAATGCATATTTACTTACTGTTATGAAGTGGTGTTGAGTACTTGCGGTTGCTTATATGTATTGAAATATGAGATGGACAGCGGGACAGGATTGGATTCAATGAATTAGAGCAGCTCCTTTTTATTCACGTCTTAAATTCTAAATTTTCCCTCCTCGAATCTCAGGTGGTATTTATTGTTTAAAATAATATTTTCAAATTTTATGGAGGTGGGATCCACTCACTATTCATGTGAGATGAATAATATGAAAATATCAATTCTATATTTGTTTATCTCTTAGGTTGTGTTTGATAAAATTAAATATTAAGATCTCAACAGTTTAGACATCCGAGTAATGTGTTTAGAATTGTATCCGAATAAAAAAATATTATTTGATAATTAATCTTAATAACAATATTTTATGGTTTTAACCCACTAAACAGTTGCCAAAAATTTAGGTTGAGTTTCTGATCTAATAAAATACCTAATAAAATTATGTTTCACAAACCCAACAAAATTAAACAAGATGAGATCGGTCATGTCCCCTGCTAATCTGAATATATTCAATATGGCTCCCTTTGTGATGTAATGGATGCTTGGATTAACTAGAAATTATTGCTTTTCAACAAATCGTTGAATCTATGAGTAACTGAGTATGTTTGGGAGCTACATAATAACAGTTTTCGGCAGTAGCTTTCGGTTGTCACCCGCGAAGAGTTATCGTAGGATGGCAGAGGAGGGGAGTTAGTAGTTGGTGCCGCCGCCAGAGCTTGGAGGAGAGGGTGGCGGGCTGAGATGCAAGTTGATTCGGGTTATTGAGGATAAAAGAGGGATTTGTAATATTGAAAAAGTTATTTTTATCTAAAAAAAAATATAAGCCGGGTTAAATGCGGCTCTGGATGAGATATAATCATATTTGAATATTACTTATTAAGAGGTATTGAGAGGACAAATTTTTTTTACCAAATAAGTTTAGCTTCTAACCTAATCAGACACACAACTATTATTTTCTCCGTTCCTGAAAGATTGTCGTTTAAAGTTTTGGCACATGGATTAAGAAAGTGTCATTTACTGTGACGCCCACAAAATTTGGTATACGTCACCCATCTTGGGCCGCCACTTACTAAGATGTAATTTAAATACAACTTACTAATATAACTATGCCGTATACAATACGACATAAGCGTGAGTTTGAATACAAATTTTGTCTACTAGATATTATACAAACTCAAAAGGTTTCTCATTACAATTATTATCACACTATTTCATGAGAATAGTGAGGACTACTAATCTTATCCTCGGACCATTACTCTCGCCCCGACTCGTCCCAAATTTATATTCTCATTTCACGAGAGAAGCGGTGAAAGAAAGGTGAGCTCAACTAGCCCAAAGAAGAAATATTATAACCAAGATAAAAGCGAGAATAAATTATCAATAGTCTTCAACAATGTTAAAGCGATAAAATACAATAGATAACCAGGTTTAATCTGCGGTGAATATGCAATCCATTAAAAAGTGAGTAGAGAATAAAATCTACTATCTTTTAGGTTTTAAAAAGGTTTTCATTAATTTTTATCACGAGACTCGAATTTTAATAAATAAACCACCACATCTAATCATCCTCGCACCACCTGGTCAAGGATTTTCATCAAGTTATCAATGGTCACATTATCTATAGAATCACCCCCGGTCATAATCATACCAAAAACTATCCATCAACGCATTACATGTGCCATCGAGGACTTTTTGTCACATCATTTATATCAAGTCGTGATTATCTTAGAATGATCGCAGTCATAATCATACTAAGTTCATCTATGCACGTAAAGCCTAAAAGATAACATAATATAACGTGAGGATGATGACAATGACATAATAATTCAATAAAACAAGTTCAAGAATTATTTAATCCATGAATTATTAACGCCCAAATTGTCAACATAATCTTTGTTTCATAGAGTAAAATTCAAGAATGATCGGAAGAATATTTCCGTGAAAGATCTTTGGATGAAACGCAAATATCAAGGATATTCTACTAATTTCATGGAGTATAAGTCAAAGTTTTAACTAATTGGGTATAATAAAGAATGGAATAACAAAAGAAATCACCACGCATGCGATGACTTGGCATGTATGCAGAGTTATTCCAATGAGAATAATAATAACGGAACCGGTCGGTGAAATTCACGCAAGCGGGATGGATGTTCCAGAATAATAAAGATGGAACCGGATCAGGTGTAAAACACACAGATAGGATATTCCAACGGAGAATGATAAAGAGGCGGAACCGGTCCGGTGTAAAACACATGAACGAGGATGTTCCAACAGAATAATAAAAAGCGGAACCGGTCGGTGTAAACACACATGACGAGGATGTTCCGAGAATAATAGAAGAATGTCACCAAGTATAGGGTAAACCAAGCGTATCTGAGTTATTCCAGCGAGAATAATAAGCAATGGAATAACATAAGGATTTCAAGAAGTATAGGGTATCTGGCGTTATCACAGGTTATGTATAGGGTATGCCACTTTTACGAGCCAATGGAATAATAATGAATGGAATAATGAAGTTCTCTTCAAGAAGAAAGAATAACACCCTTACAGTAAAAGAAATGAATATAAGTAGTGAAGTAGCGAGAATACTCTTCTTCTTTCTATAATTTTTCTCTATAGCTTCTCTCTATAATAATTTCTCTGTAGTTTCAATGAATTCGTAAGAAAATAATGAAGGAATGAGCTTCATTTATAGGAAAATGGAATGCATAAGTAACTAATCCATGAAGCGGTCAGATTGATTTACTTTAATCGGCGGTCCATATTTAAAGAAAAATCTTTTAAATAAAATATAATATATTCTATTTATATAAAAACATTTTACTATGCAAACACTATGCAATACTATGCAAAATACTATGCTGAAAACACTATGCTGAACACTATGCATAATAAAATATAATATATTCTATTTATAGAATAAACTTTAATAAAGTATTCTATTTTATATAAAAGATGTTTTACATTTTATTACGTTAATAATACGAATAAAACAAAAACGTCATTATCATTATAATAATTCATATTATTAATCGACAATAATGGAATCAAACCGAGTGACTTCTCACATAAACATCGATAATCAATACCGGTGTCTACTTATGCAAATACACGCGATTATTCTTGTACTTTTACTAAAGAGTAGTTCAACAATAACCACGGTAAAACTTCCGTAGTTATTTTAATAAAATATTTTTATCGTTTTTCAATCCAATCCAATAATTACATTGCCAGGTCCACCAATGATTGAGGTAGTTATACGAATATTCCTCGCTAAACCGAATATTCCCCAGAACCAATCGAATATAATATAACCACTTGCATACTTTTGCAAAATTTATAAATACTACACAACTATAATATTATCTTAAATTCACACCATAATATTAAAAATTATTTCAACAAAATTTAAATCTTTATTGATAAAATCGGGGTCTCACACTCTGGTCAAAGATATACAAGCGTAAAACCAATAATGTTGAGGCAGCGACTTAATAGTATCACGACCACGAATTATCCATTTACCATTTCTTGGCGAGGATATTCGTGTTTTCAATACGATCATGATTATCTAGAATAATCTTTGGTCATAATCATACCAAGTCTATCAATGCACTACTGACCAAAGATGACTTTTACTACATCCATGAATTAATATTTCATTGCTGAGACTAAGCTCAATAATTAATCCATATTATCGAATCATCCCTACACTACAGGCCAAGGATATTTATTAGTATCACGACCACAAATTATCCATGCACTACGGCCAAAGATAATCTTGTATACATTAGTATCACGACCACAAATTATCCATGCACTACGACCAAAGATAATCGTGTTTTCAATTACGGTTATGATTATCGAACAATCCTCAGTCATAATCATACCAAGTCCATCTATTCACGTAAGTTCATGGATGACTTTCAACACCTGATATAAGCATGAGGATAATGATATAAAGAATCAATCAAATGAGATAAAGCGATAAATATTAAACATTTATAATATAATTTATCGAGATTCAAGAATATCCTCATGTTATCAATCACTTAATAATCTCATAATCTAATATCATTAATATTATAACAATATTTTAATCACTTCTTAAATTTATAAACAATTTATCTCAATTGTTTACGCTTTATCATATAATGCATTTAATCATTCAAAATGCCATACTCATAAGATATCATCACCAATTATCAAATCCTCAAAAATATATGCATATACTCTATATAGGATTCTCTAAATAGCCATAAAATCCTATTTTCAACTTTTTATTCTTCACATAACATATTTAACTCATATGTTCAGTAACTAAACTATTTTCATGAAAAATACTAAATCAGTCCCAAAAATATTTCTTTTCTAGGATTTAGCATAATATAGTCCCATAATGAAAATATATTTTTCTCGGAATTTTTTAAAATTCATTTACTATTTTTTAAAAATTAATTTCTAATTAATTCCTTAAGAAATTAGCTACCTCAAGTTTAACTCCAAAATTCCCAAATCTTGGCGGGACCTTACACATGTTAATGTGAGCCTCCAGATTTAAATTTCATGGTCATCCTGAGTTATAGAACTCCAGTTATAGCATTTTTCGTCAAAAAAAACTTAAATATTGAAATGGTCATAACTTGCTTATTTTAAGTCGGAATGAGCTCATTTTTGGACACGATGTTCTTTATACCATATACTTTTATGTCCCAAAAGGCCTGAATTTTTCTCACTAATTAAGTGGCCGAAACAGCCCTTACAAAAAACGTGGCGGCGAACTTTTCCGGACATTTTGAAGTTTTGACTCCTTTGCTAAAATCAGTCCACACGAAAATCTACAAACCTTTTTCATTGATTCCACTTGGATTAGTTAGGTAACTCATAGATCTAACTCTAGGAGTTAACCACACTCAAAAATTCAAAATATAATAAGAGATTTGGTCGATTGAATTTCATATTACGTTTTTCACCAAAATACGGTTTTAACTCCTTGTGATTTTTAAGAAACTTTCATGTTTTCACATACTAACCAACATAACTCATCATAACACTTACTAATACCACGTATACCCATGATTTTCATTAGTCCAATGCTTTTATTATGACTTTCATCATAAACCACGTAAAGCTCATTCATTTTAGTTGAAGAAATATTTGAGGGTTTAAGAAATGAGTTTTGTACTGGGGTCAATACAAAATTCGATTTCACGCTCTAGGGTAGGCTAGGAAATCTTCAAGAATACGTCAAGAAATTTATTAATGATAGAAATATCATTCAAAACTGCTACTCTTATCCAAGACTTGGATAGTACGTTACATTGATACCAACTGTGACTTCCATCCCAACTTTGGATAGCACGTCACAATGACACCTTATATAAATGTATAGTCAAAAACTGTTTTAGAAATTAGAATCTTTGGGAATTACTCAAGGAAACCTTCGTACATGGGAGGCCATGCTTCTAGGTTATGATAGATATCATATGGCCACAGAATTATCCTTGGTTTACCCAATAAACCCCAAAGAAAAATAAGAAGATTACTATCATATTCTTCTCAATGGTGAGTCTTATCTTGATTTATCATTATCTCCACTGTCTCAAATTGAGAATTATACTTCAAACAAACACCAAGATCATATAGGTAGTGCTCGTAAATATACTCAAGAGAAGTGGATGAGCACTGACCACATCTTATGATGACACGAGGTTGTATGTCATTAGACATCTTGTATGATAGTGGCAAAACACTCTTCCAACGTTGGGTTCGCCTCACCCTAGTTGATTCACCAAATATAACTACTAAATGATGACCATAGTTCTATTTTTCTTTTACCCCCCTTTCGACTAGCTACACTCTTATCATTGAAAGAAATTGTGAAGCAAAAGGGTTAATTAATATATCCGATATTATCCCTATACTACGTGAGCCAATTAAATAACAAATAAACTTAGGTAGGTCATACTAGCGAAGGAATTTCCGTCTCTCCCTCCTAGTTCTTATCTAGCATCTTAGCGAGGATCATATCCTAAGCTACGATACCAATTGTGGCGCCCCCAAAATTAGGTATCGTCACCCATCTTGGGTCGCCACTTACATGGTATGTAATTTAAATACAACTTACTTAATATAAGCGTAGGTGTACAATCGACATAAAGCGTGAGTTTGAATACAAATATTATCTACTAGATATTATACAAACTCAAAAGGAGTCCTCATTACAATTATTATCACACTATTTCACGGAATAGTGAGGACTACTAATGCTATCCTCGGACCATTACTCAGTTTCCCAGGCTAAATTGACTATATTCTTATTTTCAAGAGAAACGGTGAAAGAAAGGGTGAGCTCAACTAGCCCGAAGAAATATTATAACTAAGATAAAGCGAATAAATTATCAATAGTCTTCAACATTGTTAAACTGATAAAATACAATAGACAACCAGTTTAACTGTAGCGGAATATGCAATCCATTAAAAGAGTCAAGTAGAAAATAAAGTTGACTATCTTTTAGGTTTTAAAAAGGTTTTCATCAATTTTTATCACTAAGACTCAGTTTAATGAATAAACCACAATATCTAATCATCCTTGTACCACGGTCAAGGATTTTCATCAAATTATCAATGGTCATGACTATACCGAATCACCCCTGGTCATAATCATACAAAAAACTATCCATCACTGCATTACAGGCCACTGAGGACTTTTGTCACATCATTTATATCAAGCCATGATTATACCGAATGAACCCTAGTCATAATCATACTAAGTTCATCTATACACGTAAGCCAAGATAACTTTTAACATAATATAAACATGAGGATGATGACAATGATATAAGAATTCAATAAAACAAGTTCAAGAATTAATTTATCTAGGAATTATTAACGTCCAGATTGTTAACAAGATACGGAGTAATGGTCCAGAGGATAGCATTAGTAGTCCTCACTATTCTGTGAAATAGTGTGATAATAGTTGTAATGAGGACTCCTTTTGAGTTTGTATAATATCTAGTAGACAATATTTGTATTCAAACTCAAAGTTTATGTCGTATTATTACAGCAGTTATATTAGTAAGTTGTATTTGAATTAATGTACCATGTAAGTGGCGACCCAAGATGGGTGACGTATACCCTAATTTTGGGGTGTCACGGTTGGTATCGAGCTTAGGGATATGATCCCAGCTAAGATGTGAGAATAGAACTAGGAGGGAGGCAGGGGAATTCCTTCGCTAGTATGACCTACCTAAGTTTATTTGGTATTTGATTGGTCGGTCGAGTATAGTGATAATATGTTGCATGTCAATTAACCCTTATTTTGTGGCGGTGTTTGAAAATGGCATCCGAGAATGTTGAGAATAAGAATGGAGCACATGAGACCTGTTGATTCTCCACGGATCAATAATCGGGACAATGTGCAACGGGATGGCGATAATCCTCTTGTAAACAACAACACCGATCAATTGATGAATGATGAGACGTTTAAAAGGTTTTAGAATTCATGCAACATCAAAGTAAAAGCGACTCTGTCCAAAAGCGTGGGGTGGAAACACGGAAAACTCTCGGCGGTCACCATTAAACAATTCAAGGAGTTGGGACCACCGGAGTTTAAGGGAGAGCCAAAACCACTTACTTGGCGGAAGCATGGATAAAGCAGATTACCAAGATATTTGATGTCTTGGGATGCTCAGAGGAGCAAAAGGTTTCTTTTTAGCCTTTATGTCAAGCGCTTGTGAGGAGGCGATTCTTGGTGGGAATCGGTAAAAGCGTACTCAACTTCTTGCATCTTGAAGATATCTTGGGAGAAGTTCCAGAATCATTCAACGACAAATACTTTCGAAAGTATTCGCCACATGAAGGAGGTGGAGTTTATCAAGTTGGAACAAAACAATATGGACCGGTGTCGCAATACGAGGCAAAATTTGCGGAGTTATCACGATTCGGCCCCACTTGGTGGATAATGAAGAGAAAGAACGCGAATGTTTTAAGAGGTTTGAAGCGGAGATACGTCAACATCTTATTTCTCATAAAGCGTGTTTTTATTAGGATGTTGTAAATAGGGCTCGATTAGTGGAGTAGCGATAACGAGTCAACATGAACTAAAAGAGAGCGGTACCGGCAAAATTATAATACCAATGAGAGTAGTCATCGAGCGGTGACAACAAGCGTGGAGGAAATCAACGGGCGGATATGGTAACCACTTCCGGTGGTAATCGGGCAAAAATAATAAGAATGAACATTTCAAGAAAAGGAGATTCAACAATGATGGAAAGGCGTCGACCAAAGACCCGTTTCAAAGGAAGAAGAACGACCACCGGTCATATATGCTTCAAATGCGGAGGAGAGGACACATCGATCGAGAATTGCGCCATGCCAAATCAAAGCATGTTATAATTGTGGAAGAGAAGGTCACTTAGCTCGATTTTGTGCGTTTCAGAAGACAAATTCAACTAGGATGGAGGCACCCAAAGGTTGTCCCGGACAAACCAAAGCCGATAGAGTTTAAGAGAGGCGTTTTTTTTTCGTGACGAGGAACACGAATAAAATTATCACGGGTAAGTTAATCGTAAGCTCTTGCGAAGTCTATACTGAGTGTTAGATACCGATTCTACCCACTCTTTTATTTCACCTAGTTGCATTCAACGTTTGAATTTGACTCCGAAGAAGTTAAACTTTGACTTATTGGTTGAAACTTCGTTGGGAGAAACCTTCGTTACCTCCACTGTTTATTAATCTTGTTGTTTCAAATAAACACTTTCACGATCTTATATCTTTAAAAATTCTTGCCTTTGAGGTAATTTTGAAAAGCGATTGATTAACTACTTATTATTCTTTTTGTAAGGTTGTTAGCTTTCATATTCCTAACCAACTTTGTTATCTGAATTCAAAGTAACCAAACCCTAAAGTTAATTATTGTCATATTAAGCCATAAATAAAGAGCCCCGAACCTTTCGTTGTTGACTTCCTTGTGTGGAATGCAATCAAGTCGGACTTTTCAGTAGGCGACATCGTGAATGAAGATGGCAAGTTTATAGGTATCATTGTGAGTCTTTATCTAGGTTAAGGGATAGAAGTCACAGTTGGTATCAATGTGACGTCTTATCCAAGTCTTGGATGAGAGTCACAGGTTTTGAATGATATTTCTATTATTAATAAATTTCTGGCGTATTCTTGAAGACTTCTTAGCCTACTTAGGCGTGAAATCGAATTTTGTATTGACCCACGATCTAAAACCCATTTCTTAAACCCTCAAATATATTTTTCAACTAAAATGAGCAGCTTTACGTGGTTTATGATGAAAGTCATAATAAAAGCATAGGACTGATGAAAATCATGGGTATATGAAGTATTAGTAAGTTTTATGATGAGTTATGTTGGTTAGTATGTGAAAACATGAAAGTTTCTTAGAAATCACAAAGAGTTGAAAATCGATTTTTAGTGAAAAACGTAACATGAAATTCAATTGACCATATCTCCTGTTATATTTTGAATTTTTGAATGTGGTCAAGTCCTAGAGTTAGATCTATGAGTTACCTAACTAATCCAAGTGGAATTACTGAAAAAGGTGTTGTAGATTTTTGTGTGGACTGATTTTAGCAAAGGAGTGCAAAGCTGCAAAAATCGAAAAAGCTTCTGCCATGATTTTAGAGAGGCTGTTTCGGCCACTTAAATTATGAGAACAATTCTGGCCTTTTGGGACATGAAAGTATATGGAATAAAGTACCTCCTGTCCAAAAATGAGCTCATTCGACTTAAAATGAGCAAGTTATGACTCTTTCAATATTTAGGTTTTTCAAATAAAAACGCTATAACGGAGTTCTATAACTCCGATGACCATGAAATTTAAACTGGAAGCTCACGTTAACATGTGTAAGGTCCTGTCAAGATTTGGGAATTTTGGAGTTAACCTTGAGGTAGCTAATTTCTTAAGGAATTAATTAGAAATTGATTTTTGAAAAATAGTAAATGAATTTTAAAAATTAAGAAAAATATATTTTCATTATGGGACTATATTATGCTAAATCCCAGAAAAGAAATATTTTTGGGACTAATTTGGTATTTTTCATGAAAATAGTTTAGTTATGAACATATGAGTTAAATATGTTATGTGAAGTAACAAAGTTGAAAATATGATTTTATGGCTAAAGAATCCTATATAGAGTATATGCATATTTTTTGAGAGATTTGATAATTGGTGATGATATCTTATGAGTACGACATTTTGAATGATTAAATGCATTATATGGTAAAGTGTAAACAATTAAGATAAATTGTTTATAAATTTAAGAAGTGATTATAATATTGTTATAATATTAATGTTATTAGATTATGAGATTATTAAATGATTGATAACATGGGGATATTCTTGAATCTGGATAAATTATATTATAAATATTTAATATTTATCCTTTATCTCATTTGATTGATTCTTTATATCATTATCCTCGTGTTTATATTATGTTGAAAGTTATCGTGGCTGTAGTGCATAGATGGACTTGGTATGATTATGACCACGGATTATTGGTATAATCATAACAGTAAATGAATACACAATTATCTTTGGCAGTAGTGCATGGATAATTTGTGGTCGTGATATTAATGAATACACAATTATCTTTCGTAGTAGTGCATGGATAATTTGTGGTCGTGATACTAATGAATATCCTTGGCACGTAGTGCGGGGATGATTCGATGATGTGGATTAATTATTGATTTTGAGTCTCGCAATGAAATATTAATTCATGGATGTGTTCAAAGTCATCGTGGCTTACGTGCATAGATGGACTTGGTATGATTACGACTAGGGATTGTTCGGCATAATCATAATCAGAAATGAAAAACACAATTATCTTTGGTAGTAGTGCATGGATAATTTGTGGTCGTGATACTAATGAATATCCTTGGCACGTAGTGCGAGGTGGATGATTCGATGATGTGGATTAATTATTGAAATGAGTCTCAAAGAATGAAATATTAATTCATGGATGCGTTCAAAGTCATACGTGGTTTACGTGCATAGATGGACTTGGTATGATTATGACCGAGGATTGTTGGGTATAATCATAAGTAGATTGAAAACACGAATATCCTTGGCCGTTGGTGCATGGATAATTCGTGGTCGTGATACTATTAAGCTGCGTCTTAGCATTATTGGTTTTACTGAGTTGTATATCTTTGGCACTGTAGTGTAAAAAGATGAATTGTTAATGAATATCTTTGGCGGATTGCGAAGATGAATTTAATATTTTTAAACGATAAAGGTATTCAAAGGTACCTCACCTCTTTATCATACAGTGACGCGTACCCTAATTTCGAGGGCGAAATTCCATAAGGAGGGTGATTGTGAGACCCAGATTTTATTAATAAAGATTTAAATTTGGTGAAATAATTTTTAATATTATGGTGTGAATTTGAGATAATATTATAGTTGTGGGTAGTATTTATAAATTTTGCAAAGTATGCAAGTGGTTATATTATATTCGATTGGTGGGGAATATTCGGTTTAGCGGGGAATATTAATGCGTATAACGGCTCAATCATTGGTGGACCCCTAATGTAATTATTATCGGATTGAGAAAACGATAAAAATATTTTATTAAAATAACGGCGGAAGTTTTACCGTTGATCTTTGTTGAACTACTCGGTAGTAAAAGTACGAGAATACGTGTGGTTGCATAAGAAGACACTGTATTGATTATCGATGCTTTTATGTGAGAAGTCACTCGGTTTGATTCCATTATCACAATTAATAATATGAATTATTATTGCGATAATGACGTTTTGTTTTATTCAGTATTATTAACGTAATAAAAGCGAAACATCTTTTTATATAAAATAGAATACTTTATTAAAGTTATTACTATAAATAGAATATATTATATTTTATTATGCATAGTGTTGCATAGTGTTTTTGCATAGTATTGCATAGTGTTTGCGTAGTAAAATGTTTTTATATAAATAGAATATATTATATTTTATTTAAAAGATTTTTCTTTAAATATGGACCGTCAGATTAAAGTAAATCAATCTGGACCGTTCATGAATTTGTTACTTATGCATTCCATTTTCCTATAAATAGAAGCTCATTCCTTCATTATTTTCATTTAATTCATTGAAACTCTGAGAGAGAAATTATATAGAGAAGGTATAGAGAGAGAAAATTATAGAAAGAAGAAGAGTATTCGCTATTTCACTACTTCTATATTAGGTTCTTTTTTTACGGTAAGGGTGTTATTCTTTCTTCTTGAAGAGAACTTCGTTATTCCATTCATTATTATTTCGTTGAATAACTTTGTAAAAGTGGCATACCCTATACATAACCTTTTCAGATACGTGGCATACCCTATACTTGGTGAAATCCTTATGTTATTCCATTCTTAATTTTTTCATTGGAATAACTCAGATATCAGCGGTTTACTTCTATACTTGGTGACATTCTTCTATTATTACATTGGAACATCCTGTCTCGTGCGTGTGTTTTACAGGACACGGTTCCGCGTTTTATTATTACGTTGGAACATCACGTCGTGTGTTTTTACAGGACTGGTTCCGTCTTTATCATTCTATTGGAATATCCTATCGTGTGTTTTACACCGGATCCGGTTCCATCTTTATTATTTACATTGGAACATCCACGCTCGATTGTGAATTTCACGACACGGTTCCGTTATTATTATTCTCTGTTGGAATAACTCGTCATGCGCGGGCACCGCATGCATGGTGATTTCTTTTGTTATTCCATTCTTTATTATACCCAGGTTGGTTAAAACTTGAACTTCTATACTCCATGAAATTAGTAGAATATCCTTGATATTTGCGTTTCATCCAAAGATCTTTTCATGGAAATATTCTTCCGATCATTCTTGAATTTTACTCACTTAAACAAAGATCATATTGACAATTTGGACGTTAATAATTCATGGATTAAATAATTCTTGAACTTGTTTTATTGAATTATTATGTCATTGTCATCATCCTCGTGTTATATTATGTTATCTTTTGGCTTACGTGCATAGATGAACTTAGTATGATTATGACCTGGGATCATTCGGTATAATCATGACTTGATATAAATGATGTGACAAAAGTCCTCGTGGCTTTTGTGTAATGCGGTGATGGATAGTTTTTGGTATGATTATGACCGGGGTGATTCGGATAGTCATGACCATTGATAATTTGATGAAAATCCTTGACCGTGGTACAGGGATGATTAGATGTGGTGGTTTATTTATTGTCGTGAGTCTCAAATGATAAAAATTGATGAAAACCTTTAAAACCTAAAAGATAGTAGACTAAATTCTCTACTTGACTCTTTTAATG
This sequence comes from Panax quinquefolius, assembly GCA_020205615.1. Lineage (NCBI taxonomy): Eukaryota > Viridiplantae > Streptophyta > Magnoliopsida > Apiales > Araliaceae > Panax > Panax quinquefolius. Next base: position 142,905,506 of record CM035162.1, on the reverse strand, counting down.
GATTGCTTATTCACTGCAGATTAAACCGGTTGTCTATTGTATTTTATCGGTTTAACACTTTGTTGAAGGCTAATGATAATTTATTACGCATTATCTTAGTCATAATATTTCTTCATTGGGCTAGTTGAGCTCACCCTTTCTTTCACCGTTCTCTTGAAATGAGAACATAAATTTCGGACGAGTCTGGGAGCGAAGTAATGGTCCGGAGGATAGCATTAGTAGTCCTCACTATTACGTGAAATAGTGTGATAATAGTTGTAATGAGGACTCCTTTTGAGTTTGTATAATATCTAGTAGACAATATTTGTATTCAAACTCAAAGTTTATGTCAGTATTGTATACGGCATGTTATATTAGTAAGTTGTATTTGAATTAATGTACCATGTAAGTGGCGACCCAAGATGGGTGGACGTATACCTAATTTTGGGGGTGTCACACGGAGTTATTCCAACAGTAATAATAAATAACGGAACCGGTCGGGGTGAAATTCACACCCAAGCGAGGATGTTCCAACAGAATAATAAAGATGGAACCGGATCCGGTGTAAAACACTTGATTAGGATATTCCAGCGAGAATGATAAAGAGCGGAACCATGTCCAGGTGTAAACACATGCATGAGGATGTTCCAACAGAATAATAGAAGAATGTCACCAAGTATAGGGTAAACCACATTATCACAGATTATGTATAGAGTATGCGGCGATATACTGAGTTATTCCAACGAGAATAATAAAGAATGGAATAATGAGAGGATTTCACCAAGTATAGGGTATCCACAGACACTGAGTTATTCCAACGAATAATAAAGAATAGAATAATGTAAGTTCTCTTCATGAATAAGAAAAGAATAACACATGTAAGACCCCAACTTATTATTAATGAAATTTAATTTTTCTATTTATTATTTTGAAATAGTAAGGGTTGATTTGATTAATGTGGATAGTTAAGGGTAAAATACGCAAATACTTCAAAATAAGCTAAGTGGTTATAAAATATTCATTGTTGTCGGGAATATTCGTTTGGTCGTGGAATATTAGATCTTTGTCGGGAAATATTTGACGACGACGGTAGCGACCATGTGTGGGCCCCATAACTGAAAGCGATTGGATGAAGAAAATGACAAATATAAGTTGTTTAAAAATAACAGAGCGTAGTTATTCTCAATTATATTGTTAAAATACTCCTTGGTTAAAAACAAGAATTTGCAGTATTGCACCAATTATTGATTCTTACGTGAAGAAGGCACTACTCAATAATGGTTCTGATAATTATTGCTCAAAGATTTTATTGATTTAATAATTCTTTGCGTTGATATTTTATATTGTTGTTGTTTCAATAATTGTCATTACACAAGATTTTTCATTATCGAAGCTAATAATTCATATTATCTGAATAATATTATTAGATAACATTATTGGCAATGTCTAGAAAGTCTTGTCTAAGGAGAGGTTTGGTCACCTAATTCTTGGCGTCAAGAAGGAGAAATTCTTATTGGAAAGCCCTTCTCTTCCAGGAGGCGCACGGGTTGTCAATATTCAGAAATTCGTAATATTATTTGTGAATAATTAATTATTGATTCATATGATGAGGAAAATATTGATTTTATGTGGATATAGATGGAGAAAATTTTTAATGTGACAATTGTTGAAAATTGAAATTTTATCTTTTTCCGATAAAATAATTATTTAAATATATTATTATATTTTAATAATATAATAATGGTGATATTTTTACAACGAATGTGGGATATATGAGTATCGAGGAGGAAGAGTATTTTTGTTGCAATAAATGTTTAAAACATGTTAAACATGTAAATTGGACCCCATTTATCGATTTGAAATTTGATTATACTTTGTAAAATCGTCCGTTTGTGGATTTCGGTCAATTTTTATTTGGAATTTGAAATAACTTTCTTCTGGAAAGTTGTAGAGAATTGAATTTCCTATAAAAACTCGCGAGATTCGAATTTTCTGATGAAAGGGCTATTTATTATGAATTATTGAAGTTCCGAAGCTCCGAAATAATTGATTTTTGGAAGTTTAAAATATTTAAAATTAGAAAAATGTTTTTTCTTACTTTTTCTAGAATGTGGCATGTGTTTGATGGCTGAAATCAGATTCTAGGCATGCGTAGGAAATTTATATAATTATATTATTAATTTATTAAATTTTTAACGCTTTGGTGTTTCTAAAGAATTTCCTATAAATAGGGTCTTGGGTTAGAATTGAAAATCACACCGTAAATCAAGTTTTCTCTCTATATTATCGAGTTTATTCTTGTGAGTATTTTGAGTATACTTTGAGTATTGTTAGACAAGGCAAGTTCCTTCAAAGACTATATCCCAGATTCAACTGAAGTATTAATCTTTCGAGGTAAGGATGTTATTTTCTTCTCAAATGATATTATTTTTCAATATCATTATCTTTGAAATATTGGTTGAAACTTTTATCAAATTTGAAACTTTTTCATGTCGGGTTACTATTCATGAGTTCTTATTCACGAGTTACTATTCACGAGTTACTATTCACGAAAAGTACTATTCATGTGAGCGTGAAGATATTTTTTGGGAAATTTTTATCTTTTGGTGTCTGAGTTACTATTCACGATACGGCAGACTATTCACGATATCTGACACTATTCACCGAAAAATAAAATTTCTTCTTTTTGTCCAAAATATCTATTCGGATACTAGCTTTGATCAGATCCATGTTTTGATCATTCTTGAATTTTTACACCACTATGATTATTTTTGAGGTATTTTTGAACATGGATAAAACAAAGTACGAATCCTTAATCCTTAATCCTTGTCATTTTGTTTCCTTTGGATTCGTTTCTTTAAAAATATTTTTCATCATCCTCGGTCTTAAATGATGATATTATTGAATATCTTTGGCCTCAGAGTGCAAAGATGAATGATTTTGAAGAATATCTTTGGTAGTAGTGCAAAGATGAGCAGTGTTTAGATGAACATGACTAATCGATGAATATCTTTGGCTCTGTAGTGCAAAGATGAATATTTGATTCCGAGATGTATATTGATTGATGTTACAAGGATAAAAGATAGGCGATGAACTTTTAAATTCATACATGAAGATAGTAGTTTGCATTCTCTACTTAACTCTTCTAATGAATTATTATTTCCGCGAATATTGATTTAAAATTTGTTGTCTATTGTATTCTATTAGATTTTTCCTGTTGAAGACTAACGGTAATTTGTTGTATATTATCTTAGTCATAATATTCTTTATTTGGGCTAGTTGAGCTCACCCTTTTCCTTTTTGTTCCATTTTTCTTCTCGTGAGGCGAGAATATAAGCGAAGTACGTAGTCTGGGGTATGGAATGAAGGTTTTAGAAAGAATTGTTTAGTAGTCCTCACCATTTTGTAAAATAATGTATCATTAAATGTGATGAGAATTTATTTGAGTATAGATATTGTCAGAAGATAATATTTGTATTCAAACTCACGCTTTCTGATTGTAATAATAAAGTTGTAGTTGTTTCATGCATCATGTATTGACAACTTCGAGAATAGGTGATGTATACCTATTTTGGGCGTCACAACACCCACTACTGGTACAACAAATAATACCCTTACCTTAGAAGAACCGAATATTGGAAAAGTGAAGTAGCAGAATACTTTTCTTCTTCTTCTCTCTATAGTTTCTCTCTGTAGTTTCAAATGAATTAAAAGAAATAATGAAGGAATGAAACTTTCTATTTATATAAAAAGCGAAGGTGGCTCTTGAGTCTTAACGGGGTCAAAATGACTCTTGGTAATATTAAAGAGACAACTACTATTTCTGGGGGTAATTAACCCTTGGAACAATCAAGAGGCGATTAACTCTTGGTAATATTGAAGGGACAACTACTATTTGCGAAGGGTAATTACTATCGACGAAGGTAATTACTATCGATTGAAGGTAATTACTATTCAAGAAGGTAATTACTATTTGAAGGTAAATACTATTCGACGAAGGTAATTACTATTCACAAATGTAATTACTATTCACAAAGGTAAATACTATTGACGAAGAGACTCTTAGATGATGACATATGGGCCCCCATAAAATAATCAAACTTACCACAAACGCGTCTCATAATGAGACTCTTTATATACATCAAGGATTGAATAAATATTACCACAAATCATTTTATTTTTAATCAACACATATTTAATCTTTCAACAATTATTAATCATTTTATAACTTGTCGTCTCAATTAATAATATAACATATTATATGAGATGATCTTGTGACAATAATTGAATCAATAATATAAGAGATATGATGCAAAGAATTATCAGAGTAATAATTGAGTATAGCTAAGTGACTTCTCACGTAAGCATCAATAATCAATACCGCAGTGCTACTATGCAACCACGCCAGACATTGTACTTTTACTAACTAGGGTAGTTCAATAGTTTTTAACGGTAACACTCCTAGTTATTTTTATAGAAAGATAATTTTGTCGTTTTTAACTACGACAATACTAATACTTTCATAGGATCCACCACTTGATTGAGTAGTCGTCTTAATATTCCCAAACAAAGCGTAATATTTTATAACAACTTGCTTACTTTTGCAAAATTTATAAATATTACCCACAACTATAACATTATATCAAATTTATTTCATAATATTCAAAATAATATTTATAGAAAATTCATCTTTATTTATAAAAGCTGGGGTCTTACATTTACCAAGTAAAATTTGTTTGAAATTCTATCACTACCCGTTTATGGGAAATGAAAACTATTAATACAAGGGAGAGAATTTATTGGGACAATGAGTAAAGGTAGGGGTAATATAGGAAAGTAAATAATTTATTCTCCTCGAAAGTTATAAACGACAAACTTTTTGGAACAAATTTTTTCTTCTAAAACGACAATCTTTTAGGAACGGAGGGAGTAATAGACATTCAGACCTAATCAAATACAACTTTAATATCTCTTACCAACTTCACATCTTATTCGGTAAGAGAATAAAGTTGTTTGTCACTTAATCGGTAAAAAGAAAATATAAATTCAAAATATTAAGATTTGCCTCTTAATGAAAATTTTAAATCTATAAAATTTTTATAAATAGTGTACTCTTTATTCCAAATCTTAAGAACATTATTGATTTTGGAAAAATTAATTTGAAATATTTTTAAATTTAAATGTTTTATATTTTTAATTACTTATGTTATTTCACTCAAATAATCTAATATATTAACATATATTAACCATTTAAATCTTAATTATTGAATTTTATCAAACATTAACTCAGTTGATTTTATATTAAAACAAGTCGGATCATGTGAAAATATGACAATAAAATTATGATGATATTAATCAATTTTCACGAGTGCAACATGATACAATTATATATATATATATATATATATATATATATATATATATATATATATTGGAAATCATCCATGACCCTATTTACATAGCATAGCAGCATACCCTACCTGGCCACCCAATATATATTATCACAAAGAATCTATTCGTTTTATAAGTTGAGGCAATGGCATAGATATTAATTTATACATTTAAGGTTTTGCGGGAAGGTTGTAATACGCGATTGAGATATTCTCCAAGAGCCCAAATAGGAAATATGTTTCTGTAGGCAGAATAACTTATCATGCAGTTCTTGTTGAACACTCCTACAATTTCCTGTATGTAAACAAAAATTAAATACTAAATCAATATTAACTTCAACATATATATAATACTCTAACTCTCCTCCCCTCCCCTCCCCTCCCCTCCCCTCCCCTCCCATTATTATTTTAAATTAATTAATAATCACACACACATGACACACAGAGAGAGACCTGTTGTGGAAAGTCTCCATTTTTCATTTGGGAATTCATCAACACCTTTGCAGCACGATGGAGTGGGGTGGGATCTCTCTGAGCCTATATGCATATACATATATAGTCCATACTCCATAGCATTGTTACAATATTTTCTATGTTTAAACTTAGATTTACTGTAGTTTAATAAAGCTTATATAGAAACTACTATCTATATATATATTAGAATTTAATTAGTTACACCTACCTGCCCAGCTTCTATTAGGCCTAGCATAGCCCATCCAGTATTTGCTACATGCGAAATGTTTCCTTCAATACTTGTATATACCTTTTTATACATTAAAAACAAATCAAAGAGTGAGACCAAACTCAAATCTCCTTGTGAAAGGAGGAATATGCATGATGCATGTTACAAATAAAATTGTAAATGGTTAAAAATTTCACCATGATGAATATAAAATGCTGCAAATTAACTCTCTCTTTTTTTCATAAATAAATAACTTTTATACAGAATGGGGATGGAAACTAAAAGATGCTTTGCTTAAAATGTACACCTTATTTTGGCATGAAAGATAGCTCTCTCCCCATCCACCAGAACCAAGTTGTTTGGATAATAAGAAATCACAAGCTCTTCTGATGCTATAGCAATTTCGGTAACTCCTCCCAGCAGCCACCAACCCCTTAATTCCAAACCATGTCCCATAGGTGTAGCAGATTCCCCAAGACCCATACCTAACCATGTTAGACAGTTCTATTAGATGTCGATACAAGTACTCTAGTTACTCCAACTCATATATACTGAAAGGAATTTTTTTTTTAATGTTTTGTTATCTTGATCATTTGTTTCTCACCAAGGCTTATCAACCAGGCATATTTTTTGAGTGCCGCAGTTTAAATATTTACTTTTGTCTATTATATCCCTCCTCGAGATAATGTGGCAATTATTGTCCAGTCTAAATGAGATTCAAAAGGAGAAGACATACATACCATGAGCCATCAGGCAGTTGTATGCTCTCAATAAAGTTAGTTGCTTTTGCAATACATGCTTCGATTTCCTTCCTCCTATATCCTGGATATAATCTCATGAAAGATTTAAGGCCTTGAATCGCTGCTGAAGTGCATTCTACATACCTACATTAATAGGCTATCAATGTTAAAAGGCAGACCAATTTTCATGGAAAGGACTATGACATGATTTATAATCCTCCCACCGTTCCAAAATATAAGAGCAGTTTTGACTTTCTGAAGTCAACTTGAAACTAAAATTGATATGAATTTATTTAGTTTTAGTCAATACAGCTATAAACATTGCAAATTACCTAAGTACTACTAATTACAAGATTATAATGAATAACATCAGTTTTCAAGTTTAAAATGTCTCAAGGTGACTTCAAAAAATCAAACGTACTCCAATTATTTAGAACGGAGGAAGTATATGTATTCCAACATTATGTTAACTCCGTCTACTAGATAACAGAATGCATACACCAGTATAGTTCTTGCAAGAGTGGATGAAAGTAATAAAATATAAGAAGCATTTTTTTTTAAAATTCGCATTTCTTTTGTCGTTATATATGATCAAGAACATATTGGAAAGTGCTTGAAATTTAGTTTGTTGTTCTTACTGATAATCTATAACGATATCTCCAAAAGTTTCAGCTGGATTGAGTAGCTACAAGAGAAACAGAAAGGGTGCATAAACTCTTCTATTTCATTTGTTACTATTTCTGTGCTTCTGCTTGAGGGGAGATCAAGACTGCCTTACCTCTAACCAGGCATAAGATCTTGTGAGCTCATATGATGCAAAACCTCCGGTGCAATTCTATATTAATCTCAAAAGAAGTGTTAGTTTGATAAAAACACGAACACAAACATGCACACACGCTGATACGCGCATATATAATATATATTTCTATGAAGCTAGTCCTTTCAACTTGACTTCTTCTAGCAGGGTAACTACAATCTTTAAGTAAGTTGCATCATATATAGTGTTTGATGTTTTGAACCTGATTAGCATAATCTATAGAAAAACACTTGTAATAGGGTTAATTAATTATGCTAAAACCCTCCTCTTGCAAGAACGGACAAACATGGTTAGCTACCTGACCAACTTTTATAATTAAATACTGTTATTGTATAGGTAGATCTCATCGATGAAAGACCTATTACTGGATAATTCATGGGTAGAGCCAAAGAATGTGAACTATACAAGTTGCCGATAACATTGATTAAATTAAGTGTTTCAACATTGACATTACTAATAAATAAAATGAAGTCCATCCAATGCAAAAATAAATAGTTATGACATGTTACGGTACCTGTAGGGATAGAATCCAGTTAACAGCATCATATATTTGAACTGGTGATATTGCTTCTCCAACAATGTCAAAAGGCATATTTGATAGCAAGAGTGCAGCCTGCATATTTTCGAGATTATCATTTCTCATATCTGAACGAGAATATAATCGTGCCGATATGTTTAGGATGTTCTCATAGGAATATTACATATATCCCTATATTTGTATATAAAGATACGTGAACAAAACATTATATAACCTTGGCTTTCGCTGTTATCACAAATCAACCCTTGCAATTCTGGCTTACAAGGATTTTAATTGTCAAAAAGACGACACAGGCTTTCAACATTTCCAAGGAAGAACATGCATTCAAATTATATAGCAATTTTTATTGTCATTTTTAATTTTTTTAGGAAGCACAATGATACGATGATAAACATTTGCAAAAGTGTAATTGCTCTTGTACTCTATGATGTACATACTGTATCAACAAAAGTACATTAGTCAGACCACATTTTTCCATTGACAGAATCTATAATAATGCATGCATCAATCTAATCACCATGCTTAAATTTCTTCACATAATGTATTATGGGAAAATCAATACTAGGTACCTTCAAACCTTCTGCAGTGCAATCTGATACAGGCCAACCATTATCTGGTGTAGAGAAGGGCCATCCGCCCTTGGAAATGTGACGATACCATGAACTGAGATTTCCCGGACTATCCTCTCTAACCTTTATACATATATGTACCAAAATAAAATCATTACTAATTAAAGATTTTAGATTAATATTTATCAAACATAATTAATGAAATGATCCATGGTTATGGAAGAAAATAAAGTGCAAGTGTTAAAACAATCACCTGTGAGATTTTAATGAAATCATGTGCTTTTTTAAGCATTGAGCCGTATTCATCAACCAGGCCAGTTGATAGTATTGCTTGAACAGCAAAACCAACATCCCACAGCTGTGATCCATTATATCCCTATATATATGTAGTGAAAAGTTTGTTTTGTACTTATTAATTACTATTAGTTCATAAAAATGCAATATATTTATTGCAAGTTAACAAGTTTTAAATTATCGCATATACTACTCTCAGATTCATGTTTAATTGAACAGTACCTTCATTTTCATGCCATCTTCAGCCACCCACAGATAATCTTTTATCCTGGAGAGGTGCAATATATTTGCCATTGAATTTGGGTCCTCCACCCAACAACAGACCATGTTTAGTACCTACTTCAACATAATTAAGAGAGTAATATTTATGAGTATGTATATATATAGTTCAATTATTTCAAAGGATTTAAGAACAGAAGGAAGCTATAGCTAATATCTACTTCAGAAAAGGATCAAGAATTAAAGAATCTGTACTCAAAGGTCATTCTATAAATACCAAATAGTCCACGCATCAAAATCTATATAGATTAATTACGTGTAATATTCACATTTCATGACAATGAAGCAATTGAGCAACTACATTCTTGAATTAGGATTCTCAATTTCTTAACTTGTCATTGTAGAACAGGGAAATTTTAAAACTTATGAAACAACCCGGGTCAAATCCCGAGTTCTTGGGTCAAATCCCAAGTTCGAATCTATCAAAATAAATCACTGGTCCAATAGTATCTTAAATGGAATTTATGCATTATTAATTAGGGGTCTTAAATTAAGAGGCTAAGCTACGTACCTTATTAACGGGTCCAAGGCATATATAGCTGGTGTTTTCATCCTCGTAATGGATATGTTGCATTGCAGTAGTTAGAGCCCTCTGCCTTATCTTAGACAGGGGCCATTGCATGATTAGTCGTTCTACACCTTTATGCAAACAACTCCACAGCATGTCTTGTATTAATGGATGTGGATAGTACAGATCTTCCTGCATCCATTAATTGATAAAAATCACATTGAATATTTAATTTGAATAAGTTGTCTGGACAAATACATATAATCAAATTAATTAATATTTTTGTAAATGGGACTGACTATATACGAACGTACCTGAGCACATTGATTTCTAGCCAAATCCCAGTTAATTTGATGATAGGGGTGTGTATAGAGCTCTCTTCTTAGTGATAGAACAGTGGAATTGATTGGTCCCACAAACCTCCTCCCGTATAGGTATGACATGGGCAGGTACACCATCCGACAATGGTTCCACATACGTCCTGCAAAACATACATAAACCCATTTTTAAAGTTTTTAAGGGGGAGGGGAGGGGAGAGAAATATTTCATGAATAGGAAACAGAGAAAGTTATTTAACCTGGGTGAAGTGGAAGAAAATAAGGAAGAAGCCACATCTCTGGTGGTAGAGGGTTGTTGCCGCTCCACTCACATACTCCCAGTATCTATATATATATATATATAAATTTTAATCACACATACATACATACATACATACATATATATATATATATATATATATATATATATATATATATATATTTCAGAAGTACAGAAGAATGATATGAATGCATGGTACCGAGAGCCAGAATTTTCCCCAGGAGGGAATGTAGGTAGCTCCGCCATGATCAATAATCCATCTTCTAGCTTTCTCCAGGCTGCCTCCATTAATTCCTCCGGTAGCAGCTTCATCTCTAATTTCATCATCATCTCCTCCTCCTCCTCCTCATCTCCTCGTATCAATAATCTGAGTGTGATGTAATTGAGAGCAGTACACAGCATAGTACTGCACCCTTCTATATGCAATCCCCACCCTCCGTCCACATTCTGCACTCCAATACACCCCCCACTTTAGTACTTTTTATAAAATTAATAATAAATAAATAAATAAATAAAGTTTTTTTTTTCATTTCATTTATTTATTCAAAAGTACTACCTACCTGGTGGTTGTATATATAACGACACATCTCCCTTTGATGTTCCTTGGCCAAAATTGTATCCATCACTCCCATGACATACAACCCAATAACCTACAAGTAAATTAATTAATAGCTTCAAATCCTATATTAAAGGAAAAGCAAGCAAGCAAGCTATGGATGGGGATGGGCTTACCAAGCCAGGAAGAAGAAACAATGGGCCACCATAGTCACCGGGCCAGTGGCCATCATCAGCCTGAATAGTTGAGTAGAATTTCAAGGCCCTTCTAAGTGCCATTTTCACTCCTTCCACACCACTACTACTAGTAGTTATTTCTCCTTCACTTGCTGATTTCACCTCATCATCATCACCTAACTTCCTGGATTTCTCTCTTTCAAACTATCCACAATAAAATTACTTCATTAGCAACCCAACATAATATATACTCACTCAGGTTGTGCTTGTGGTTGTGGTTTTAATATTATATATAATAGAATTAGCTAGGTCTTACTTGATATCTCATTAGAAGATCAGAACTATGTTTAACTCGAAATCGATTGTTATGAAACTGTTGGCGAAGTTTGTCAATGTGAGCTCGTTCTTCGGGTGTACCAAGATTTGGATCAAACTCCCAAAACTGTCTGCCAATATGATTATTCACACTTTTCAACCGTGGATCCCCTTGAGATAATATAAGCTTCCACATGCTACCCCTCTTCTACCTACCTACCTTTGATCAACCTTTAATAATTAATTAAGAAGATATATCAGTAAAGTGTTTGATCACTATATATATATATATATATATATATATATATATATATATATATATATATATAAACCATGCATGCACCAAATCAATATCTTCTTCATCAATAACACATATATGGGAAAAGGAAAAGTAATCGTTAATCATAAAATGAAAATCATCAAGTCACCTTAATTAATTATATATATGAATGGAAAGCTGAGGTTGAAGCACAAGCACTGGTAGAATGTCTTGGTATGTGTAATTCTTCTTCAGCTAGCTAATGATCCTTACATCCATGCATCAAATAGCATATATATACATTTATATATGTGTGTATGTATATATATATGTATAGATCAATAGATTGAAGAGCATCTTAATATTATTCTTGGTTTGGTGTGTTTAATTTATCTCAATGTACCAACCTATATACTTAATTATTATCCTATGTAGTACACTCTAATCTCGACAACAGTCAACATAAATGGACTGCATCTGCATGGGAAGGAACAATGATAACAGCTTCAATTAAACAGAGTTAGTTTCATTTCTGTTTTGTTTTTTTACTACTCCATCAAACAAACGGTTCAAAAAACTGAAACATATTAATTACTACTACTACTTTTGTTTCAAAATAAGACATGCAATTACGATGATGATTTATTTAATTTTATTATAATATATAACAAAATTTATTTCATTTTAATTAATTTTTACCTCAAAAATCAAATTGTTATACAGAAGGAGGGGGTAATTTAATTATGCTATAAAATTAAAATTGAAGTTTTCACAAATGAACTATGAAAAGGTCAAAATGGAAAATTTCTTTTGGGGCCGGGAATTGTACAAGCGGCCGGCATGCGTGGGAATTGGGATGGATGAATGAATGTCAAGTTGTGCAGATTGAACTAGTAATTAAAAGAAAATGATTCCGGCTGATATTCGGATCAAAGTCTTTCGGCTGCTGGGAAGATGTTCAAAACCGTACGGATTTTTTATTATATTTTTTTCCAAGGTAAATAAATAAGGGGGACCAACTATTCAATTATTGAAGAAGATTTGTTGTAATTAAAATGTTTTGTTTATTTTAACATATCAAATTTTATGTGACGGGGGTTGGTGCAATAAAATTGGATAATTATTGTACATTCGTTTGGAATTGATTCAATTCCAACACTAATTTCTCGGGGGATATAATGAAATGAATTTAGAATGATTTATTACGAAATATATTTATTTTAATTTAATTCATTTCTCCAAAGGTAGCATTCAAAATTAATGATGGATAATAAAGAGGTTTACATCAAGAAACATTGATGGGAAGGAATATATATATATATATATATATATATATATACTGTCCAAATCTTAAGTTCACCTCTTATCTAACATACCTTCCTCCTCTCTCTTTAATGACCGGGAGGCGATGATTCGATCGATCATATATATTCATTCATTCTTAAAAAAAGCCCAAATATTTATGATTCTACGGATCGAACAGCTATATATATATATATATTAATAGTACTTACATTGGAATTTGGATTGTTAGTATTTTTTAAAACAAAAAGTAGTACGTACATTGGATTTAATAATTTAAAAGAGGCTGTTGAGGAAAATCCCAAGAAACATAAAGTAGTTTATTTTACTAGATGATTACGGATCATGAAAACAGATAGATAAATATGGAATAATCCATTGAAGATAGATTAATTTCCTAATCCTACTACTACTGTATCTGTATTCTTGTCATTTAGGTTACCTAAAAGATGCTCGCTCTTCTTCATCTTAAAATTAGAGACGTCCTTTTCGTGACATCAAATGCCAACGGGCTTTTCTCTAGTGGCCCAAGCCCAAGTGGCCTTGTCCAGTCCACCAATCATCCTCCACCCCAATACTCTTCATGGAATTTCCATATACATTTCCTCTTATTTAGTCTAATATACATTAAATATTTATGTTGTTTTTAGTATTAACCCTTTTTGTTTATCATTAAATTAAACTCCCTCTATGCTATTGAATATCGTGAGTAATTATTTAGTTAGGGGTAAATCAAAGCTAGCTTTAATGGAGTATGTATTTATTGGAGTATTAAAAAACTTCCACTCTATTTATCTATCTCCTTGATTTTTGAAATATTCTTTTTATTTATCAACTTTTAATACTTATTATTCCATATATATTTTTAATTTTTAATAGAATTGATTATATGTTATATATCTTTATGTAGTATTGTTAATTAACAAATTAATAATACATGACAATTTTAATATAAAAATAAAAATAATATTTATTTGCGTTTGAAAGGAAAGACTACTCTTTATTTGTAATTTGTTAGAGAGAGGAAAAAAATAGACTTTGTTTCACTCCATGAGTTTGAAAATGTATGGGAAATTATTATTTTTTGGTCCGATTTCTTTGTTTCAGAGTTTTTTAATAAACGGAAAAAATAAAAAAATTAACGAAAAATCTTAACCAGTATAGAAACATACGGAAAGCTAAATAACATAAAATTATATTTTATAATTCCTATTATATCATTTAGATTACGAACATGATGAAATTAGTGGACTAATATTTTTATATATAAAAAAATATTTGTACGCAATCCTTTTTACATAAATAATGGGTAGGTTTCACATACATGAAAGAGACTAAAATATCATTTGGTCATGGAAATAAAAATTTCTTCAATTTAATATAAGGGCAGGTTTAAATATGAAATTTAAGTATTTTTATAAATTAACGAGGGAGTAAAACGTAAAAAAAAAAAAATGGAAGTTATTTCCTTTTGTAGTCACGGTACTCCCCCGTGGATCAGAGTTCAAATCTAGCTCTACAATACTGACACTTCATCTCTCTCTTCACATGCATAGTCATAGTCATAGTCATAGTAATAGTCATAGATACTGATCTGCCCCCACCACGTCCATTTTTTCTACAAATTGGTACTGCTCTTTTGAATCCGAAATTAGTACTTCAACTTCGTTTATATCAATTTCCAAGTGTGTTATACAGTGTCGAGTTTATATGAATGTGGAGTTGAATTTTGTGCAGATTGAAAATGTGGAAGCTTAAAATTGCAGAGGGACGAAATCCATGGCTTCGGAGTCTGAACGATCACGTCGGCCGGCAAACTTGGGAGTTCGATCCCAAACTCGGATCTCCGGAAGAGCTTGCAGAGATCGAGAAAGCTCGCGAAACTTTTCGCAAACATCGTTTCGAGAAAAAGCATAGTTCCGATCTCCTCATGCGCATTCAGGTATCTATTTTATATTTTTCCCTCTCTCATCTAGTTATCTATATTCAAGTAAATATGCATGTATATGTTGTATACTGCCTGCAGATATTGCACTACAGGTTTTCCAAGTTTTTGGTACTAGGCTGTGTGTGGCTTCATGAAATGTAGGCTTGAGGTTCAAAATTTAGCTTGATTTTTCTCGGATTTTGTTGATTGGTGCAAATTCACTGATACTAAATTTGCTGTCATACACTTGTTATTTAATTTTGGTATAATCTGTTTGTTTGATTTCACGTGTGATCAATAAATCCAACAATAGTATGTTTACTTTGTGCCAGAAAATTGTTTTTAGTTATGGTAGTAAATTGGAGATCTGAGAAAATTATTTTTAAAAATCAATTATCTTACTTAGTTATATGATGGCTGAAAATGAACTTGTATTAATTTAAAATCACTTTCCGGATTCAAAACTCAGTTCTGTCATTAGATGACTCTAACAAAAATAACAACAGCTTAGTCATATATAACTATGATCCATATTGTTTAATTAACAAGTAAACTAGCGGCTATAAGTCAAACAACTTGATCCATTTTTCTTTTGGGATAAGTATGAGATACTTATTATGGAAGTTCAAGTTCTATGCATGTTTTGGGATTTGAAATTCGCAAAATGCTTAATTATTTTGGGAGAGCTACTTGTCTGTCAATTACTCCAGGGATAGGATTTTTTCCTTCCCTCACTATAGTCTTATGCTATGGGAGCCTTTAGGGGCACCTATGTATCCAATGCGTGTAGGGTGAGAGCTGTCCTTTTTTAAGCGCTCTTCTTTGTCTCTGTTTCAACTTGTTAGGCTTGGGTGGATTTTTCAACTGTTCCTGTATTACTCCATTCTATTAACAAATCTTCTTTTTCTATCTAAAAAAATACATACTTCTTATGACTTCTTAGGGTTTGAGCTTAGTTATACAAAAGCATGGCTTGTCAAGGTGCAAGGTTCCATTTTCATTTGAAGCCTGCTAAATTGTAGTACTAGATTTCTTTAAGCTGGCACTTGTTCTGGTATACTCAGTCCTTTCATGGAGGAAGGAGATCATTGTTTGTATGGTCTTACATACCTCTTGACCTCCCTCTTTATACTCTATTACCAATATAAAAGTAATTTTTTTCCTGTTTTGTGGAATGTTTTGATGAGGTGGTGGGCTGGACTCACAGTGATGTTGTTTTCAGAGTGTTATCATCATAATCACTTTTGTAGCTCTGAACAAAAGTGAAGGATATCTATTATGTATGTTAACAAATATAAATGAGTTTTGTACTTAGTGCTTCTTGCATAATAGAAGTCATCTTGTTGGGATTGTAAAATAAGATATATGCCTGAAGACACTACTTTAATGCATCACTCTACAAGCATGCCAGTTAAGTTGCATGTTTTCTTTGGTTGGTAAAGAACTTGCATTTTATAACAATCTTATGCAATTCAAAAAGTTATGATATCTTTTGCTTCAAAACCGAATTAAAGAAACGCTGACAGTGGGTTCTTAAAGGAAAGTGTGAGTTATCTCACATAGGTATATGATGCGGCCAAATTCCTTAGAGAGGGGAAAAGGAGTTTGTCATTACTGGTTGCCTTTTGTAGAATCCCTTGCTCAATTGGTATTCTTGAGTATTTTCTATACATATTTACTCTTTTGAAGTATACTTTGGCACGCATGTCTCAACCAGGATTTGGTCCTACAGGAGTTGCCACTCAAGCTTATAATCGGTGGTGTATGTCTTATGCATTTTCAAATTTTCCTTTTCTTGAAAATTATTAGTGACTTGTAAGGGTAGGTATTTATAATTATAATGCCTTAACTGAACTGACAAAGATTACAGTCATGCACATATAATCCCATAAAAGCATGTTTCCATTACTTCTCAATTTTAGTCTTATATACCGACTTACACCATTTCTACTTCTAATTTGTAGTTTTCCAATGAGAATCGAGGCAGTATACTCTTACCACAAGTTAAAGTAAAAGATACAGAAGATATTTCAGATGACAAAGTAACAGTTACGTTAAAAAGAGCTATTAATTTCCATTCAACTCTTCAGGCCCATGATGGACATTGGCCAGGAGATTATGGTGGTCCTATGTTTCTAATGCCTGGTTTGGTAAGTTCCAAGTCTGCTACCAATATATATATATATATATATATATATATGTGTGTGTGTGTGTGTTTAATACCCATTTGTGTCATCCAGTGGATTGTAATGACATTTGGTTCAATCTTCCTTTCTCAAAACTGTAGTAATTGTGGTCATAAGTGGATAATAAACATATGCATTGATATTTTACTTACCGTCAAAAAAGTGTTGATATGTCTGTCGTCATGTAATGCATCAGGTTATTACGCTATCGATAACTGGGGCACTGAATGCAGTCTTATCCAAAGAACATAAACGTGAGATGTGCCGTTATCTTTACAATCATCAGGCAAGGACAATTCAGCGGTGAAATTAAGCAAATATGGCTATCAAGTTTTCTCTAGGATTTCTTCAGTGTTGCTCAATTTTATTCATTTGGATCTTCATTTCACTTTTTATCTGGAAAAGGATTTATGAGATTTTTAAAATAGAGTTATGTAATTTCAGAACAGAGATGGTGGGTGGGGTTTGCACATTGAGGGTCCAAGTACTATGTTTGGTACTGCTTTGAACTATGTTACTTTGAGGTTACTTGGCGAGGGAGCTAATGATGGACAAGGGGCAATGGAAAAAGGGCGTCAATGGATTCTGGATCATGGTGGTGCTACTGCAATATCATCATGGGGAAAAATGTGGCTTTCAGTTCAGAACTTACCCTCAAACTTGTTTGTTCTCGTGTTCTTATACTTCAGAACATTTGTTTGATTACTCCTATAATTTTTGGCGGTGTAGGTTCTTGGTGTATTTGAATGGTCCGGAAATAATCCTCTGCCCCCAGAGATATGGCTATTTCCATATATCCTTCCGTTCCACCCAGGTGACTACATTCTTATGTGTTCCTTTCATAAACCTTTGATTTTATTCTGTCAGTTATGGTGAAAACAATCATGTGGTTCTCTTCTTGATTGGAAGTTTGGATTAGCTTAAAAGTATTTCTAGCGATCCCTAATCAGTAATCCCAACTGTGTTATATCTTATGCAAATCTTGTTTATTTCTTCTTTTCATTTGGTATAATACTTCAGACAACTTTAATACTTTAAAGTACAATGTTTTTCCTTAAATCAATTTAGATATTATGCAGCAGGTTCAGAACTGATAAATTTCACAACAGAAAATATACTTATGGAAAAGAAATGAAGGTTATAAAGATATTAAATGGTAACATGTTCAGACTGATTTTTAAAAGATGTTCTGAGGACCATGATACATTCTTTTCCAGAAAAAATATTACTGAGCCAAATGACATACCTCAATTCCTTTAATGTATTGTTATGATAATTGAGCCTCATTTTTTTCTTCTTCAAAATAAGGTGCATATCTTGCTAAACAAGATATTATAATGTCTTCATCTAGAAAATTTTCTGTATCTTAAACTTATGCAGTGTTAACTTGGTGACTTTTCTGATAGAAACTGCTTAAGTTAAATTTATAAGTGTCATTCAAAGGTGATTAATGGCGCTTGTTCTTCCGTCTAATGAAAAGGAACCTCCACCCCCCCTCCCAATTTTGCAGGAAGGATGTGGTGTCACTGTCGGATGGTTTATCTGCCTATGTCATACTTGTATGGGAAGAGGTTTGTTGGTCCAATCACATTGACTGTGCTCTCTTTGAGAAAGGAGCTCTTCACTGTCCCTTATCACGAAATAGATTGGAATCAAGCACGCAACCTATGTGCAAAGGTTGGTAAACATTGATGAACACTATAAATTGGAACCTGTTTAACCACAATTCAGTACTTATGATGCCAACTAAGATCCAGATCGTTTGTTAGGGTCCACAATTCGTTGACAATCCAGATCGCTAAAATAGGAAACCCTTTATCCTTAAAAGAAGTCGGAAAAAATCCAAGAACAAAATACATTTTACTGCGTCATGTTTGATACTTGTTTATTTCATGAATTAAGATCTTAGAGACTGAGACAAGATGTTCGCAGTACCATTTTCCTTGTTAATTTGAAGTTTGAATTCTTCAATCAACCCTAACAGTTTGTTTCATTGTTATATTAGAGCAGTATATGAGAGAGAAAGGGAAAACAATAATGGGTAGGGAGGAAAAGATGGACTTCAGATAGGAGAGTAAAAAGAGGGAGGAAAATAAGGAGTTTAATCTGTTTTGGAACTAAAGAGACCATAGTCAAAAGAAAATACAAGAAATATATAGAGAAGAAGATGTATAAAAGATTGGCTATTAAGTTTTGTTTTGGTTACTGAATAATCAGTAATGGAAATATAACGCAATCAACTAATGCATTTATTGTGAATTACTTCTCCCAGTAGTGTGTCGCTGAGAATTGAAGTAGTCATTCACAATCACCAGCTGCATTCAATTATATTTTGTATATACATTATACAACTTATATGACATTTACTATAGTATACAATCACCATCCAATCTCATGACATTTAAATAATATTGCTATATAGCATACTTCATTATGTTGAAATTTTATAGATGTATGTATTTATTTGTATATTATATATATAAGTTACATAATTTGCATTATCGGTTCTGAATAAGTGGATTTCATTCCTCTATGCGTTCAAAAGAAGCCTACCTCCAATGGAACTGTGTTTCTGGTAACATTCATTTGAACTGTTAAATTCTCAACGGTTCTATTTAATGGATTACCTGCAATTTGAACAATTATGTTTCATAGTACCAAACTTGATCCTTGCTGCTATGCCAGCTAAAGATAGATGTCTAGATAGAAATGAGTTGAGATCACTTGGATCATCCCTTTTTCTTTTGTTTTGAAGTGAGGTAAACTAGTGCTTCATAAACTTAGTTGTCTCTGTCTCTTGCATTAGTTGCTGCAAGCTTGGATGTGGGGCCTGTATATGGTGGACAACCATTGTGAAACCTCTGTTCGAGTTCAAAGATTAAATGGTTAATCAAGACTGATATTGCGTTGTGAAGTCTGTCAAGGTTGACTTGACTGTAAACGAGCTTTAAAAATGATTGCAGCTTTGATAGATTTACAAATTCTTGTTTGTGATTTTATTAAAGTCTTTTTTTTTTGAGGGACATCTCTTCTTGATGTTCATGGGGAGATGTTTCATGGTTCATGGTTGACTCCTTGATTGTCTGTAACTCTAGAATGTATCTACCTACCCACATACATTGAGTTGGTGATGAAGATAGTTGTTATATTCTTGCAGGAAGATCTGTACTATCCACATCCTCTCATACAGGATATACTTTGGGCATCTATTGACAAGGTCTTGGAACCTATTTTCATGCGTTGGCCTGGGAAGAAGTTGAGAGAGAAGTCTCTTCGCACTGTGATGGAACACATTCATTATGAAGACGAGAATACTCGGTATATATGTATAGGCCCTGTAAACAAGGTCAGAATGCATTCACTAATGGTGTTCTTTTTCTCTATTATAATGTATCTATTTAGGGCAAACCTGAAACTATTGTTGACATTGTTTATACATAACTAACAGCCTAAAGAAAGAGTTGGCATAAATTTTTTCGAAGTTCTGACAGATTTATACCCTTGATCGTTAGACTCTGTTTAAAACTTTTTCTTGGTGACTTCAGCACACACAATTATTTCCAAGTATATTTCCTTCCAGCAGATGCTTCATTATAATCAATAGTTAGACATCCTTTACATGTTGCCTTATCCAGTCCCTTTATTTCTTTTCTAAAATGTAAGTTTGATACTCAGGTGTTAAATATGCTATGCTGTTGGGCTGAAGATCCTAATTCTGAGGCTTTTAAGTTGCATCTCCCAAGGCTCAATGATTTTTTGTGGCTTGCTGAGGATGGCATGAAAATGCAGGTCTTGAAATAAGCTCTTACCACTTTAAAACTAATCTTTTAGGACTGACTTCTGTTCGGCTCTATGCACGGATGAATTGTTAAATTTGAGCATGCTGGAATTTGTACGTTTTCATCTAAACATCCCGAAATGAATTATATTTTCTTAAAAAGTATCTATAGCAGACATAGTCATCTATTGTAGGGCTATAATGGAAGTCAATTATGGGACACTGCTTTTGCTGTTCAAGCAATTATTTCAACAAAACTTACTGATGAATTTGGTCCGACTCTCAGAAAAGCACATATGTTCATAAAAAACTCACAGGTAAACTCACTAATCATCCTGTGACTTTGTGTTCCTTTACCTTGGTCAACTAATCTGTCCACTTCTGTTTTCTTTTTACTTTAAAAATATATCCACTTGTGAATTCTTTTGACCGTCTTTTATTGTGTTGAAGGTGCTAGATGATTGCCCTGGTGATCTTAATTTCTGGTATCGCCATATTTCGAAAGGTGCTTGGCCTTTCTCAACTGCAGATCATGGATGGCCAATTTCAGATTGCACTGCTGAAGGATTCAAGGTATTTATCATGAAACTCTAATAACATCATATGATAATTTTCTTGTAATTATAATTTACTCTTTTCTCAGGCTGTGCTTCTATTGTCAAAATTACCATCAGAACTTGTTGGTGAACCATTAGATGCCAAGAGGCTGTATGATGCTGTCAACGTTATTCTTTCTTTACAGGTGCAGTCCTTGTAATCTGATTGAAGGGAGTTGTATCAGTTATTTTCCTAATTAATTCATTATGTTTATATGTGGAAAATTGCATCCTTTTGTTCTGGATTCTAGACTATAAAGAACTTTTTCAGTTTCTAATTCCAAGTGATAATATGCTCTGGTCACATGTATTTTAACATTTGTTGTAGCAACGGGTCAAATTCTGAGTACAAAAATCATAATGTACTAAGGTCCAATTCATTTTCTCAATAGTATCTTTTTGGGTTATCTTAGCCACCACAAGTTCCCTCAAAAGGTCATGATTGAAAGTACCATTACTAGTAGTTTGAAATCTTATACATATCAAAACATCCCACGTTACGTTGTGGGATTGGGATGTCACAAACTCCTCAATTTATATTCCTAATATTCGCGTATGACTGAACAAATAACCACCCATAGCCCAAAATCTTTCTCTCTAGCTGTGATAATACCAACGATATTCGTGTCCCCATCTCCTATCCCCTATCCTTTGTCTATTGTGGGATAGTACTAGCCGATTTCGTGTCCTCACCTTTGGCAATTCAATCAAATGACCTGACCTAATTCGAATTTTCGAGAGTCGACTTTGATATATGTAACCAAGGTCCAACCCACTGTTTGAATTATATTTTCTCGGGTACAGACTCACCCAAAATGTTATGATTGAAGGTATTGTTGGTAGTTGCTTGGAACCTTATATACATATCAAATAGACCACACATTACGATGTGGGACTGGAACGTTACATTTGCACACTCTAAAATCTTGCAACATTTTGTTTATTGTCTCTTCAAAGGAACTTCGGAAATTTGTTAGATGAATGCATTAATAGTTGACAAGAAGGTGAAACCTAAAGGAAAAACCATTCATGCTAATCTGTTTGGCTGTTCACATCTTTTATGATCATATTTCAGCTAAGCATCATTATATTGGTCCTAGCTCCTAGGGAAAATATATACTTCATGTGTGTGGCAATTCTTGAATGTATATGTATGTCGATATGTGTTCTTGCATTATACCTGGTTTGGGAACTCAGTTACAGGTCTTTGTTTTCAAACAATTCATATTTCTCCTAGAGTTTATTTATCCATGTTGCATGGTCCTAAAGTTGATTTTTATAGTCTTTGATAAGTGAGTTGCCTGGTACATATGCAGAATAGTGATGGCGGGTATGCAACATATGAACTCACAAGATCCTATAGCTGGTTGGAGGTAATTCATTTAATATTTGTACTTTTTGATAGCTTATATATTTCACTGCAATGTCATGAAGCCAGTGTCATCATACTCAAATGACCGTAAATAAATCGTATTTTCTCTAGCATAATTGACTGTTTAAAATTTTCCTCTAAATTTTATCTTTCCCCTTCTCCCCTTGCTGGTTGTGCAATTTCTGAAAGTATATTTGTTAGTTAACGTACTCCAAATATGTTGCATCATATGTGATTTCTTTTGTGCCAACATACGTTAGACATCTTTGAGGTGTTGTGCATAAATTTTAACCAACTGCTTACACATGTATTACAATGTGCCAATATACTCACATTATACCTGAAAAATGGCATAAAAGATGTACTGTGGCAATAGTAGATGTCAAAGAGACGTTAAAATTTGCAAATTATGGAACATATATTTAAGATTCTAGGAATGTGATCCCAGTATTTGTCAAACAGGTGCTATGAACTTAGAATATTAGGCAGATAATGTTAAATTTTTTTATGAGTTTACAGGTTCTCTTTTGGGCTGTTTATATTTGTGGAATTTTTACTCCCTCCGTCCTATTTCATATGGCCTACTTTTTGTGAACATGTTAGGAAAGGATTTTAAGATGGAACAATAACACAATTACACATTATATTTTCTGAATTCTTGGTATATTTACAATCTATATTAATCTATGTAAAATATATAGGGAAAAATGTATATACACAGTATAAAACAGCCATAGGCGGTTTTTAAAACGCCATAGACCAAAAAACTGTCTATGTACTACTACACAGCTGTGTATATACATATAGCCCAAATATATAATACATAATTTACACTAAAAGAAAGTGGCCACATTATATAGGACGGAGGATGTATTACTTAAATGTAACTTTTATCTTATTTGCCCTTTTCATCAAGGTTAGATAGTTGTTTCATTTGCTTAACATACTTATATTCATATTGTCAGTTAATCAACCCTGCCGAAACGTTCGGCGATATTGTAATTGACTACCCGTAAGATATCAACAACTCTATTGTTATTTGTTTTCCCGCAAGGTCTATCATAATTAATTGTTACTTTTCATTGATATAGATTTTGCAACTAATTACCAACTGCAATGGCTTTGTAGTTATGTAGAATGTACATCAGCTGCAATTCAAGCTTTGTCAGCTTTCAAGAAATTATACCCTGACCACCGTAGAGAAGAAATACAGCTTTGTATTGAAAAAGCAGCTCTTTTCATTGAAAAGATACAAGCATCAGATGGCTCATGGTGTGTTTTCCTTCTTATACATTATGAGAGCACATTGATTGTCTCAATATATATGTTTTGTCCACTTGTTCTTTTACTTTTCTGGTGTTATGCAGCCTTCACTAGTCAACAAACAGGCCTATTATCAACTAGACATTATTCCTGTTTTACCAATCTTTTGGGTTCACAAGTAGAATTAACTTTAATATCTACAATGTTCTTACCAGGTATGGTTCTTGGGGAGTCTGCTTCACCTATGGCACATGGTTCGGTGTAAAAGGTTTGGTAGCTGCTGGAAGGACCTACTCTAGTTGCTCTAGCATTCACAAGGCTTGTGATTTTCTATTGTCCAAACAACTTGCTTCTGGTGGTTGGGGAGAGAGTTATCTTTCCTGTCAGAACAAGGTCAAGTTTCAATGTTTCATCTTCTCATGTTGCATTCATTTCATGTTTTCTGATGCATGGCATATAACTAGTCGTCCACGAGAGTACTGAATTGAACAATTATAAGCTCAGTCAATCTGTATAAAACTTTACTTATTTTAAACTTGTTTGCCTTGCTAAACAAAACGTTTATACCACTAATAAAAGCCAGAGGAGGGGTTTGGGTGTCACCTTTTATTTTGAAGTTTCGTCACAATTTTTTGAAGACAAAAAATGCCTTCTAATTCAAAAGGAGAAATAAGAACGCACTATTCCTAATTTTCTCTATCTACTCCTAAAATAAAATATGTTCACACAAATATTTGTGCGTGCCACATACACAAGTATATTTATCTGCGTGTGGGTGGGTGTACATATAAGGGTGAAAGAGAAAAGTCAAACTACTGCTTCTCTATCAGACAACCGAAGTCCTCTGTCATCCCTCTGAGAAATATTGTTATCTTTGTTTTCCTTCCTTCTTTGCAAGGGCATTACTATCAGTATTACTTTTATTCGGTACCATCTTAAAGGATGGCAATTGGTTAAAAGATCACATTATATAGAATTTGAGTATTGGTGTTTTCCATGGATATAATTAGCTATAAGGTTCTGATTTACTAAAATCCAATTGGTAAAATTTAAAAGACTATTTTCTTCTATGATGATCAAAAAAAAAAAAAGTTCCCACCAATATTTATTATTTATATGCTTATTATTTACTTTTTGATCAATTATTTGATGCACATTCTAAAAGTACAATAATAAATTTAAAAATACCTTTTACTGATTATGAGAACAGATTTACAATAATTCCTTCTTTCCTTTTATATCTAGACTTTGAATAATGGAACCATTAGTGTCAAGACTCATATTTCAATTTCAATGTTATTCATGTGAAGCAATTTTATTCATTGTTTTTCCTACAGGTGTATACAAATCTTGAGGGCAATCGTTCTCATGTTGTAAATACTGGATGGGCTTTGCTGGCTCTCATTGATGCTGGACAGGTATAT
This sequence comes from Panax quinquefolius, assembly GCA_020205615.1. Lineage (NCBI taxonomy): Eukaryota > Viridiplantae > Streptophyta > Magnoliopsida > Apiales > Araliaceae > Panax > Panax quinquefolius. The sequence continues at coordinate 142,879,959 of CM035162.1, read as the reverse complement.
GTTAAATTTGATCACAATTCCTATTAAAGCTAACATTAAAATCAAAATATTTATTTCTTTTTATTGCTTGATTCGCTTCATTCCTATTCTTCTATAAAGTTGTTTGACACTTGTGATTGTATGAGGTCTGGGTCTGACAAAAGTGAATGAAGTTGTTTTTTTTCGGAATGGAGGTTTGTTTAACGTAGGTGGAAGTTTTTTATGCAGTTTTTATATTTTCATATTATTCAGGGTAATATGATTCTCCATCTTTCCCACTAAAAGAGCAAAATTTGCATGCTTTAAGGATATATATGTATTCCATATTTACCTCTAAATATAATGAGCGTTCAGTTTAGTAGTTGTGGCATGATAATAAATTGTGATGTTATTGTGTCACTTGTATACTATCAATTATCATCAACATCAACAGAAAGTTACTCTTTTTGTGGAATAATTTTTTGTTTCAAATATTACTCTTTTCCTTTGCTTTGATGTTTTGATCTCTTCTCGTCTGTGCAGTGATCCTTCTGTTATTATTAAATATTTTTAGATATGTATTCATTCCTTCTTGATCTATACAAGTGGGGAAAAAGAAGGAAATATGGAGTAATATAATGTTTGGATTAAATGGTTGTATACAATGCAATGAATATATTAAGTTAGCATGTTGAATTTAACCAGGTAGAACTCATATATTTTGGCATTGATGTCCTTGTAGCAAGTAATAAGGTTTTACTTTATATATTTAAGTTGTATTATCCCTTAAAAAATATCATTGAACTTTTGTTGCAGGCCAAGAGAGACCCAGCACCATTGCACCGAGCAGCAAGATTATTGATTAATTCACAAATGGAAAATGGAGATTTCCCTCAGCAGGTACATATATTTTATTTGACACGTCCCTAAGTCTAGTTAATGTTCTCAAGTTTAACACCCCAATCACAACCATGACACTACTAAGAAGTCAATATTATACACCCCAAAAACAACCATAAAAGTTTTTATTAAATTAAGTAGTAGTAGTAGTAGTAGTATATAGTAGTAGTAGTAGTATTATATATATATATATATATATATATATATGTGTTATAAAATATAGATTGTTGAAAATATTCAGTTTATAGAAATATTTGTACAAGAAGTTGAATGTAATACTCCATAAACTGGTTTGTTGGTCTTTTTCAAAATTTGCAGGAGATCATGGGGGTGTTCAACAAGAATTGCATGATCACTTATGCCGCATACAGAAATATTTTCCCTATTTGGGCTTTGGGAGAATACAAATGTGGAGTACTCCAGGGGCCATCATGATAATTCATTTAGGAAACTAGTTTTATTTTTGTATGAACTCAGTCGGATGTTCTGTACGAACGTACGTACGTATATGCAACAGTTGATACAGACAGACTAGAACCATTTCCCAGTGCAAAAAATTTATTAGTAAACCACATACTTCCACTAGTTCATTCATTGGTAATAACTAACTGAATATTTTAATTACTTCGCTCGGAAAAAGACTGTCCCTCCTCCTACTTGGGTCGACTCTTTTAATGAATATTTTTATTCTTTAAAAGTTTACTAGTAAAAATGGTCATTTTGAGCTTAGAAATATCAATTCTTTAAAAAAAATAACAAATAGGAAACAATTATGTTTATGTTTAGTGTGTGATACAACCTACATACTATAATTTGGTAAACCAATCTATGGTGTTGGTGTTCACGTTCACGTTCACGTCCAATGTTAAAGAGGATGGATGGAGGACTCTTATTTATTTATATATTTTTTGATAAAACTAAAAAGAAAAACAGTAATAAAAGACACGATCCGAACCGTGTGTTCAAATTCACAATTCTCTCGTGATTAGGTCAGGAACTGGGGATAAAGCCAAAAAGGTATCGGGACCCACACAGGCTCCTTCTCTTGAATTCGAAACTGATAGGGAAGCGCGAAAACTGAAAACCACTTTTAAATACTACTACTACTACTCATAAAACAAAACCCAACATCGAGGAAGACGATATTCTCTCCTCTCCTCTCACTCACACACACACCAATTTTATCTCTCTAAAAATTACCTGTTTCAACGGGTAAGATTTTCTCCAACCTCGCTTGAGCTTTTCCTGTACTCAGATTCGTTCCTTTCAAATGCTTTAATTATTATCTTTGAAATTTTAATTTACAGTATATATACTCCTACTATCGAGTTTTACTTTTTATTTTGTTAATTTCAAAGTGAAATAGAATCAAATTTGTTTTACACCTCTTTGAAATTTTATGCTTCTCCTCCCCCTGAATCACTGACTCACTGTTCAGGTAAATTCGTGTATTTCTTCGTAGTATGTTATTGCATGATTTGCAGCTTGTTTAGAGCTCTGAAATTTACTTTTTGATCAGAGTGTTATGCCATGTCTGTTATTTCTCATATTTAATTTGCTCTACTTCAGATTCAAACTCACAAATACTGTGCTATTTAGTTCAAACACTATTTAATGGCTGATGCTGAGAAACCGGTGAACGGAAAGGAGTGGAATTTAGATTTTCGAGTTTCCTTTTCCTTATTAAAATTTCCTCCAGTTAAAAATAAAAATGATAATGAGATAGGGAGAAAAAAAGAAGGAGGAAAAATGCAAAAACTGAGCTTTTCCCTAAACACTAGTCTTCATTTATCTGCAGTTTTTAAATTCCCTAATTATTGACAGTGTAGTTTTTTTATTTTATTTTTTTTTGGAATTAAGTGGTTTCTCCTGCTTTGTAGGTACTCTTTTGTTTTAATGCTTCAACTGTGCAACGATGCTTCCTGTGATTAACATGCTGCAGTTTGAAGGGCACAGTTGCTTGCATATTCAAATTTTTTATTATAATTTAAAGCTCAAGTGGTAAAATACAAGTATTTGAGTTTTTGTAGAGGTACCCAATATGAAGGCACATGGTCATTTGAAAGCCAAAGGAACCTCTAGGGTTAGTAATCAGCAGGTGGTTTTTGAGCTAAAAAACCGCGTGGTTTTTGCATTAAATAAGCTTGCAGATCGAGACACTTACCAAATTGGGGTTGAGGAGCTTGAGAAAACAATTGAATGCTTGACTCCAGATGGGGTTGCTCCTTTCTGTTTTGTATATTAGACACTGATTCAGAGCAGAAGAGTGCCGTTCGTAAGGAATGTATTAGACTGATGGGTGTACTAGCAGCCTTCCATGAGGATCATATTGGCTCACATCTAGGAAAGATTGTTGCTAGCATTGTTAAAAGGCTCAAGGACCCAGACTCGGTTGTGAGAGATGCATGTGTTGAGACAATGGGTGTTTTGGCTTCTAAATTGAGCGCTGGTGAAGATGAAAGTGCTGGAGTATTTGTTGCGCTAGTAAAGCCTCTTTTTGAGGTTTTGGGTGAACAAAATAAGCAGGTGCAGTCTGGTTCAGCATTGTGTCTGGCTCGGGTCATTGATAATACCAATGATCCTCCAACGTCCATTTTACAGCGGATGTTGATAAGAACTGTCAAGTTGCTTAAGAATCCACACTTTATGGCAAAGCCAGCAATCATTGAGTTGAATAGAAGTATCATTCAGGTCAGTTTGTTCCTAAAACCCATAAGAAGTTCTCATTATTTTATTGTCTAGTGCTATCATAATGTGGACCCATTTGTAAAATTAATAAGTTCAGTCTTTTTTGCTAAGAAAATAATAGAAAGAGAAAAAAATGTTATAATTGCTAGTAAATTTCCATATTTAAAACTTCAGTCCTAAAACCAAATTGCCGTAGTATATCCTGTTTTATTTTTCAGAACAGCAGGTCTGTGATCTCAATTCCACATTTTGAACATATAACTTGAAAACAGGAGGATTCAAGGTATCCTTCCTGATACAGATGATGCAACCTTATAATGCTCCCTGTTATTGTTTCAGGCAGGTGGAGCCTCAACCCAATGTGCTTTATCCGCTGCAATGACTAGCATCCAAGAAGCTCTCAAGAACAGTGACTGGACTACCCGCAAAGCAGCTTCTACAGCATTAGTAGAAATAGCTTCAAGTGGTGGATCGTATTATGGTTCTTTCAAGTCATCTTGTATTTGCTCTCTTGAATCGTGTCGCTTTGACAAGGTCAGTTTTGATCATTAATAAATACATGAAGAAATGTCCTTTCTTGCACATGCCAAGATTGATCAATTAGATTATTTTCTTGTATTTTATATAGGTCAAACCAGTTAGGGACACAGTGCTGCAGGCCTTACATCTCTGGAGAAGTATAATAGGTCCAGATACACCTGAACCTTCAGAAACTGGATCATCTATTAAAGGTTATAAGACTGATACCCTGTTTGTATATCTGTCCAGAAAGTTTGCTGCACAGGTTGAATATACTGGTTTCTCCAATTCTAATTTCATTACATTTTACATTATGGTTTGCCAATCTAGTTGAATTGTTCATATCATATAGTCAGGGTTCAATACTTGTTTATCTTTTGTTCATTTGGTCATGGTCATTGCTTAAACTTCCGTCTCCGGCTATTTTGTATACACTCTGCAAAGTGCTCACCACTTCAATAAGCTTTCCAGGTCAGGGTTTGGTATTGGGGCACTTTCACAAATGACATGGCCACTTAGCCCACTTCAAATCTCTTATCTTAATGCATACCCCATCTTTGAGATTATAAATAAGCAGTGTCTCTTTTGTGAGATTACTTTCAAAAAGAACAAACATCTTTAACAGTATGCAGTTCTCAAATTACATGGTTTATATTGAAGTGCACCTTCTTTGTCATGCATATACATATATAGGTGGGTTTTTGTGGGTTGGGGAGGAGGGCGAGCAAGAAATAGGACCAATCCCGTTATTAGTATTTTGAAATGTTTATCAGCTGCTCCCTCCTTCATCTGCAGAGTGTTTCTTGAAACATTGTTATAATATTATATGATTAAAGTGTACTTTGTGCAGAAATTTTTTGTGGAAGTGGCTATGGCTATATTAGTAGTGCCAGTGAGTCTGCATGCAAGGATGCTAAACTTACAAAAGTTGGTAATGACTCTGTTAAGAAAAGGAGTCCTCTTTCTTTAAGAAAAGCTGGGCAAAAGAATGCTGAATATTCCCAGAGGTCCAAAGAAAATGATTGGCAAATAGAAATTGCAGTCCCAAAAACTCATAATGCTTATTTAGCAGATGTTCACAATGAAGAATCTGAAGGTAGTTCTGTCACTAAGACATTTGAAAGGACTAGCACTGATATCACAAGTGCTCAATATATTGGGTACGAGTACGTGACAATGGATGACAAACAAGAATGTTCTTCTGTCTCTAATCTTGTCACTGATAACTTTGAAACTAAGTTGGTGCCAGTATCTCGTAATGGTCTTGTGAAGGACGCTTTGGTAAAGACAATGGGAACAAGTCAGCGATTTGCAGATGGAGAAATCAGTAATGAAGAACAAAGTTATTTTGTAAAAAGGCAGGATCGTGGGAGTCTTGATTCAACAGTCACTATGTCTAGTTCTCAAACCATGAATGCCTGTTGTTTGCAAACTGCAAATGAAATGGTTACCATTCGAAAGCAGCTTTTGGAGATTGAAAACAAACAGTCAGATTTATTGGATTTGTTGAAGGTAACTGCTTCAGTCTACTCATTATCTTACACTTAAATCATAGAGTAGAAAACCTAGTTACACAGTTTCTTTGAATTCTACAGCTTCAGATTTTAATCGTTGAGCATACCTCTAAATATAAACAGATTACAGATTATGTCATGCCATTGGTTTCAATTTTTTTTACCAAGTCATCTTCTTAGCCATAATGGCCTCAGCATTACAGGTTATATATCTTGCTAACAAATGGAGTGACCACTATAGGAAAGACTTTCACTCATGCATGGATCACAATTTATCAATGGTGACAAACTTGCCGATAGGACATGTAGCACATCTTGCATGCCAGTTAAATTTAAGAATAAATTATTTGAGTTGCATTTTTTGAATTGTTGATTCTTATTTTATTTATTTATTTATTATGTTTTTTAGTTTGGCCTATTTATTCTTTAGTTGGGCATAAGCCCTTTTGCTTCCAAATTATTACAAGACAAACTAACCAAGATCAAACATAGTGTTTGAGTTTCATGCTTTAGAAGTTTGAAATATTTTTTACTCAACTTAATCATTCCATGAACCCAAGGGGTGAGAGAAAATATATAAATTAATAGCCTTGAGGTATTTGGCTCCAATCCCGATACTTGGGGGCCAAAATATCTAAATAAATTAATCATTTCATGCTTTCCAGTTTCCATGCTTATTGATGACATGCATAATACTTATTTCCTCTAGTACAACACTATACTACCTCTATTTACCTAAAAAGTCTACCTCCTCTTATAGTAATAAATTGATTTTGCAGGTATTCACTACCAACACAGTGGAAAGCTTGTCCATGATACAGTTGAAGGTATCAGGTCTAGAAGATGTAGTTGATAGAATGGCACAACAACTTGTTCATGGTGGGATATATTCTGATCTATCTGCTTCCAAACTTTTGAAGAAGAGTTCCACTGTTACTTCTCCTAGACTCTCTATGTGCACTCCTAGGCCATCAGTAGTAGATAACAGGCAAACTCTGTTGCCCAAGAAGAGTAATGAGGTTTGGGAGGAAAAAACATTCAGTAGGAGCAAATTAAGCAGTTCTGCTAAACAAGGAGTGGACATGTGGAAAGATCCCATAATAAAGGAAAGTAGAAATCCTATTGGGAAGGGCATTCAGAAAACCCCGGGCAAGGAGCCCATGGCAGTCAAACTAGAAAAATTGATGCTGCCTTCACCACTAGTACAAGATATACTTCAGAAGTCAAGAATAGCCCGTGGAAACTTGTGAAAGATCATCTCTCAAAAGGTGACCTAGACTCTGCATATGTAGAAGCTCTGCATTCTGGTGATGAACTTGTTCTGATTGAACTTTTTGACAAAACTGGTCCTGTACTGGAAAGTTTATCACACAAGACTGCCAATGATGTCCTTGGCACTTTGGCGTCGTACTTCCTGGAGCAAAGATTTATGAATTCAATGATTCCTTGGCTGCAGCAGGTAAGTCGCTTGTACTTGAAAGTTGGTTAAATTTTGAACCTTTAAATTCTAATATTATATTGCTTGTTGTTTTGCTTTTCAAGTCATATATGTAGAGTGCTAGCAAATATTCTTTGTGTTGTTGGAGAGGTGGAGGTTTTTAGTTGAACAAAACTAGTTCTTGGAACTAGTTGGTGAACTGCAGTGTTGCATAAATTAAGGCCTTGACTTTATTCTATTCCAGATATGTCTAAATTCTAATGGATCCCTAGGCAATTAGGGATTTAATTGGGAATCATTTTTGGATCAAGTTGTTGAATCTAAACTATCATATTTGTGGAAATTCTACATGATTAAGTAATTTGTTACATTAGGTACTTCTATAGAAGGAATAGAAGCTTTTAAATTATTAATAAAACAGATCATCATCAAGTATCTGTGAGTGCGAGAGTTGTTCTGTGTGAATGCATGCTGATGAGTTGTGTGTGGATGCATGCTGATTGCATTTGTATATTGGTCGTGGATTCTATAATAGGTATCCTCACAATACAATTTGTGCTTGTTTGATACTTTCCTCTTTAATTTGTGAAGTGTTGTTTCTATACTTGGTTGTCCCCGCTTTTAGAGTGGTGTTTTTGGTATGATCATTAGTCTGCTATTGGAGAAAAAACTTGCTCCTTAAGAATTACGAGTAGCAGCAAACTATCTTATTCATTCTTTACAGGTTTTACCTTGATAATGCAGAAGAGCAATAGTCTGATTATTTATGTGATGCTTCAGGTTGTGGATCTGTATACTATCCATGGACCAAATTGCCTTGTGCTCTCAGCAAAAGTAAAGAGAGAATTTTTATATGCAATCCAGGAAGCTGTGAACACAGAGTTTTCTAATTCTGCAGAGAGAAGGTCTGTCACTCAGCTCGTGATGAAATTGCACCAAATCTGGGGTAAGGAATAATCTGCATAATTTGAAATTTTATCGCCACTATATGTGTGTGTGTGGCAGTCAGCAAGCATATACTCCCTCCATTCCAAAATTAGAGATGCATTTTTTTTAATCCGTTTCAAAATAGAGATATATTTCTTTTTTATTTTTAGATCACATAAAGTTCCTCATATGCCACCACTACTATACTTTTAGCAAATGTAAAGGATATGTTTGGAAAAGTAAAATTTTCCTAAAAGTCTAGTTTTAGAATGGAAGGAGTACATATCTAAAAACATATATTGCATGAACCCAATGCCTATATTCAATGCCCTGTTTTATTTCATTATCTGGCCAGAACATATAAAGGAATCTGTCAATTTTAGCATCCTTTCCTTGAAGGGCATTGATAAGAAACCACATCTACTAGAATCAAAATTTACTGGAAGAGATTTCAAAACTAAATTCTCTTACCATTAAAATAACAGACAAAAAATCCAAAAATAGACAGCAATATATATATGCCTTTAGTTGCACAGCTTGTGTACTGTAGTATTGATTAATTGAACGAGGCATGCTGCATATGAGCTCTTAGTGTAAGAATTTTATTTTTTTTTGAACTCAATGATTGTGTAGTAATAAATGAATATCCATAATATGTTCCTGGAGTATGAATTTTCTTTCCATGGAATATCACAAGTACTTGATTTCATTTCTATGTCTAGGAAAATGCTCCTGAGATGATAGCGCTACCAGACACCTGACAAGGGTATGATGATGATCGAGGAGTTTCTTATTTTGAAGCACTCGCTCATGTGTATGAAGTTCAAATTCAATCCTTTAGCTTTATACATGACTTGCAGATAAGTTTGGAACTGAGCTATTGATGAAGCATCATAATCCCTTTCTCTAAAGGTTCCATGTAATGACATATTTCTGTCAGTTGTATGTAGTTTCATGTGGTTTATGAGACTGTAATACCATTAACAATATCAGTAATTATGATTTGGTGAGAGGAATACAAGAAAGGTTTCACCGTTGACATTTATATTTTATGGATCAAATCCATGACCGAAGACAACTCACCATTATCGATCGTAAGACTTACTTAATCCAAAAATCCGTGATGCTTTTTCCTTATCTCTTCAATTTTTCCGCTTCACGAAGTTAATCCTTCATTACTCTAAAAGAGTCTCGTTTATCAAATTTACAAATATGTTTGTTAATTTTATGGTAGCATAAATTGAGTTCTAAAGGAGATGTGTTTACAAAAGAGTCTAATTTTATCAAATTTACAAAGGAGATGTAATTTTATCAAATTTACATCTCATTACTCCGGGTGGTGACTAAAACTCAGAAAAAATGGTAGAAATTTGTACAACTGCGAAAAAGAAATTCCAGATTGGATATAGAGACTAATTGTTAGATTTTGGTACAATTTTCAGCTACTTTAGTTCAAATTCTTAGAGAATCAGATCTCTCACCATACAGAGTATCTGGATAAGGGCTACAGAGATCAGGCTCACTATTGCTCCTTCCATTTACTGGTTTGCTCCTGGGCATTTCTGCATCTTTAGCTGGGTATCTCTTCTTCTCTGTTGGAATGTCGGGCACACTCTTTTGGACTTCGTAAAGGGTTATACTGCCTCCTCCACTCTTAAGCAACATCTCTTCTTGGATCCCTTCTCGTGTCTGAAGAGATTCAAGTATATCAACAACCTGGCTCATTTCAGGTCTAGCTTTTGGGTTTTGGCTGAGGCATTGATATGCCAAATTGGCAACCTTTACACCAATTCTATTGGAGTATTGTCCTTCCATTCTAGGATCTAATATCCTCAAAAGCTTCTTATTGTGGTTTAGTATTGGCCTGGCCCATTCCACCAGGTTATGCTCTCGGCTAGGCCGGCTCTTATCCATGGCTCGCCTTCCAATCAGCATCTCAAGTAGCACCACCCCAAAACCATAAATATCACTTCTAGCTGTCAAATGACCTGTCCAATTCATGAAAATAGTTTAAACCATACGGCTCTGATATTAAATGCATATGAACAACTCAAAGAAGCTGGCAAAGGCCTATAAAACCCCTACACAACCAACAACAACAACAACATCAAAAAAAGAAGCATGAGATGGTTGAGTTTTAAGAAAAGTAGGGAGGAAAGGTAATATTAGCAAGAACGGACTACCAAGAAAGGACAAAGTTTCAAGTTGACAATAAATCTCTCTCGAACTTGGACCAGCAACAGACTCAAATTTTAAGAGAAACATAATTTTCTCAGGATTGTCTAAAAGCATAGCATTTAAAATTTTAAAGATAACGTGATAGAAGATTGTGGCAAAAGCTACATATATTAACAATTGTTCACCTCACATCTGTGAAAATCTATTGTGAAAACTAGAAATTTAAAAATGCAAATGAGAACTCCAAAAAATAAACCCCATAATTTTTTAACTTAAAAGAAGAATTTAATTTCTTATTTGTTCACCAAATGAAATGATTAAATTAAATATTACAACAGTCAACATAATAGCAAATTACTTACTAAAGACTCACCGGTCATTACATACTCAGGAGCTGCATAACCATAAGTGCCCATAACTCGTGTTGATACATGGGTTTGATCTCCCATAGGTCCATCTTTTGCAAGTCCAAAGTCAGAAAGCTTAGCATTAAAATCCTGCAGAGTTTATAAAAGTTAAGCACTAAAAGGATTCACAGAAGTTAATTTTCATTTCCAAAAGAATTAGCAACAATATGAATTTCTCTCTTTTTGGGACTCTTTGCAGTATGGAAGATATAACCTAGTCTTAGCATTAGAAGTCAAAGAACCGCAGAGAGACATTTCCACAGCTTAACAATTCTGAAAAAGCACCTAAACACAATTTACTACAGTAGTCCGAAATATGACCAAGTTACTAAACTAACCGCATCCAGCAAGATGTTTGATGTTTTAAAATCTCGATAGATGATAGATCTTTCTGCACCATGAAGAAAAGCAAGCCCTTTTGCAGCATCCAAAGCAATCTTGATTCTTCGTGACCAAGTCAGAGTAGCACACACTCCTGCTAGCACGAAACACAGATAATGAATAGCATGGAACCATATGTCAGTACCAGAAATAATTTAGTAAACTAACTTAGTTACTCAACAAAGTAAATGTTAACTTCTAGCAAAACAATTTCTCATGCTCACTTATTTTTCATTCTACTTTAATATTAGTAGGGTTTTCACTGATGCAATCTTAGGTGTCATTATTGACATCTTTATTTCTCTGAGATTGTAAAGAAGTTGGAAAATTGTTGTTCTTCACAAAAGTAAAAACCGAGTTTTTCCTATCTAGAATATTTTACTTGAGATTTCATGTTTTCTAAGGCAGTTTCTTACAGATGTTAACTTTTTTAAACAAGTAGAGCATAAGCCCGCAGTTGAATGATAATGTAGATCAAAAACCTATTTATCTATCAGATGTCTCAAAGCTTGTATATGTGGCTTTCGGATGGAAGGAGAGAGGGGAGAGGAAATTCGGTCAACTCTCATGATTAAGACACTATTTTTCAACCCCCGCCAATATCAATGTATTAAACCAAGTTTGATGATTTTAAATGCAACATTAGCTGGGATTAATTGTTACTAAATCTAACATCAATAAATGAATAATAAGAAGAGGATTTTTGGAGATGCTTCTCTAAATATAATTTTTTGATACAAGCTCAGAACAGAATTTGCCACTCACTTCGGAAAAGGTGTTTTTCCAGGCTTCCGGATGCCATATATTCATAGACCAAAAGCCTGTGATCATCATCACAGCAGTACCCAATCAGCTTCACAAGATTAGGGTGTTGGAGCTGTCCTAAATAGTTGACTTCAGCCTGAAAATGTGGAACAGAACGGTAAATGAAGCAAATTACATCCTTTTAAGTTTGTACATCTAAATAAACTCATCAATTGCTGTTTATATTAAGGGAAATACATTGAATGTTCATCAACTAATGCTTAGAAAAACACAAAAAATTACAACAATCAAGATAATTAAGTATAACCAAGTATGCTTTCACAACACAAGCAATTCTTATTGGGACATATGTAAGAAAGACTGCTCAACCCTTAATGGCGTCAATTTGACACCTGCTCTCAAGGTAGAGGATCTAAATACCCTCTTTGCTTAACAGCTCACCGCTGCAATGTTCAATAATTCTTTAGCAGTAACAAAACTTTTCCAGCCTAGTTACTGAATATACTGTCTCAATAACATCAATCATATTATCATGCATTAACTATCTACTCTCTAATATGCCATTGTGACATTTACAAAGTTTCTTATTTTCTATTGAATGAACAAATTTGTTTCCATCACTCCATTGGAATAACGAAGTAAAATACCAAGCTTCAAAACTATAATGTCTTATCTAGTAAACTTAGTAAAACAATAGATAAGTCAAAGAAATACCAGCCATTCTCTATCGCCTTGGATTCCTTCTGGATCAAGCTCCTTAATGGCAACTTGGGTTTTCTTGTAACCAGACCTCACATTCTCATCTATAACTCCTTTATAGACAATTCCAAATCCACCCTCACCAAGAACTTGATCCGGGCGGAAGTGTTTGGTGGCCAATCGCATCTCTTCATATGTAAAGATATCAAGATTACAATTCCCAGGACTTTGGCGGAGGTCCTTGACATTTTTAGGTATCACTAAGACACTGCTTGCATTTTTAGTCCCATATGATTCAGGGGACTCTGGGAAAGTAGAATTTTCTTTGGTGAGCGATACGACAACACCATGGCCAGCTCCAACTGAAAAGTTTAATAACAATGTTGGTTACATTAACTTCACTTGAACAAAATCTCAACACTTTCTAAAATTAACCACATTAAATGCACTTTAACACATACTCCACATTTGATAGACAGTTGATACTTTCACATAACAACTTGTCAATTATGTAAAAATACACACACACACACACACACACACATATATATATATATATGTATGTATGAATGTATGTAAGTGCTGTCCTGGTGAGTGTGAACTACATGTATGTTAAACTTCACTAAACACGCATATGGTGGATTCAAATTATTATAATATTTCTCAAATTTCAACAAATGGGGTCAAATTAATAAATTTGCTCCATCACATGAACATTTTGACCAATAACGGATAATAAAGATGTCATCTAACTGAGCCACAATAGACATATTTTCTGGAACTAAGAAAGTAACATCATAAATAATAATACCATCATAGTTATTATTAACTGATTTAAGGCTGAATTGCAATAGACACTACACTTAAACATAGGTTCAGATTGAGCTCCTACCACCCAAAGCTCAAGTGAAATATAATAACAACCTTTTCCTACCCTCAAATATACACATACCTACCTACCTACCTATCCACAATCATTCTCACATATAACTGCAAATTAATATCATTCCAAGTAGCAGAACCCAAGAGAAAAGAAATTAAGGGGGGGGAAGGAAAAATGAAAAACTAACATAGAAGAAATAAAGATTTAAAAAAGAAATCAAAATTGAAATATACCTGAATCTTTCCTTACAGATTGCAGGCCGGGGTGCTGCTGCTGTTGTTGCTGACATTGCTCATCTTCACAGCTGTAACACATACCCATTTATCTGAATCACCAAATACCAGGCCAGATATTTTATTTTTTACATATCAACTCCCATTACCTTAACTATAGCAAAGCTAAAATCTTGTTTTAGTAAATATTCACAATATTTTGAATTCAATCATATACATATTTCACAACATAAATTCAAACAGACAATAATAATAATAATAATAGTCGAGTAGTACGAAATCAAAGCATCCTGCCTAAATCCGATCTGGACTGGGCTATATGTACACACTAAATTAATATTAGTTTTAGAGAGAAAAAAGTAGAGAGGGAGGAGAGAAGTATAAGTGTACAACTTATTAGTGAGGAGAGGAGAGGAGGTTGACGACTCATTTGTTTTTGTTAAACGAAACTTCCATAAAATAAAAATAAAAATAATAATAATAATAATAAATAAATAAAACAAAAACCAGCGAATCTTTTAATTTAAGTTGGTCTTGGGCTGTAGTAGGGTTAAATGCTTCCTAATCATCATCTTTATAGTTCGATTTATAAATGGGTCGTTCAAACTTTTTTTTTTTTACGGTCATTCCATTGAGCTTTAATTTCTTAACAAGTTTCAGTTACAAAATTAAGTCGAAAGTTGACTTAGCGAGAATGATAACGATGGCGGTGATTTGTCAAAAAAAAAACTTATGTGGCGGTTAGCATGCGACGAAAGCGATGATGATGTGGATTTGAATGAAAATTTTGATAAAAAATAGGAAAAATATTTTAAAGTATAATATAAATTATAAAAATTTGCAAAAAAACAAGAAAATAAATAAATAAAAATAATTATTTTTAATAAAAATTAAAAAAGTAGATTTTTTCAATTTTATTTTAAAAAAATTAAAACGCATTCTTTTTAATAAAAATAATTGGTTTTTTATTTAAAAAAAATAAAACGTAATTTTTAAAACAAATAATAAATATTTTTAATAAAATAAAACAAAATGCAGTTTTTTTAATAAAAAATGCGCGCTTTTTTTAATAAAATTATTTTTTATATAAAATACTGCTTTTTTTAATAAAAATAAAAAAATGCATTTTTTAATAAAATGCATTTTTAATAAAAAATGTTGTTTTTATTAAAAAAAAGCATTATTAAAAATAATAGCATTATTAAAAATAATGACAATATTATTAAAAAACAGTGTTATTAAATAACAAACATTTTATTTTAATAAAAATGTAATTATTTAAAAAAAGCAGTTAAAAAAGCAAATGTTTTTTTTAATAAAAGAACAACAGTTTATAAAAAGCAGTTTTATTTTTTAATAAAAAATAACAGCATTTTATTTTAATAAAAATCCATTATTTAAAAAAAGCAGTTTTAAAAAAAAAGCATTTTTTATTTTTATTAAAAAAGCTGTATTTTATAAAAAAAAATAATTTTATTAAAAAAAGCGCATTTTTTAAAAAATTGTGTTTTAATTTTTTTAAAAAAAAAAAAAACCAATTATTTTTATTAAAAATGCTTTTTAATTTTTTTAATAAAAATTGAAAAAAAAACTATTTTTTTAATTTTATTAAAATAATTATTTTATTTATTTATTTTCTTATTTTTTTTTCGATTCTTATAATTTTATTATACTTTAAAATATTTTTTCCATTTTTTCATCAAAATTTTCATCTAAATCCAGATCATCATCGCGCCACGTGCCGCACGCTTAACTGTCACATAGGTTTTTTTAAGACAAGTCACCGCCATCGTTATCATTCCGTTAAGTCAACTTTCGACTTTAATCTGCTTTTTGTAACAGTGTTAGTAAATTAAAGTTCGATGAGTGAATAGAAAAAAAAAGTTCATATGTAACCCATTTGTAAGTCAACTATAGTCTGATGACTTAGAAAGCATTTAACCCGATTAGTAGTCTTTTCCCATTCCAAGTAGGAGTGAGCAAAAAGCGGATAAAACCGAACTAACAACCAAAAAATCGAATTATTTTAACCTAATTATTTGGGTTTTCTTTTTTTCTCGAATTTCGGTTATATCCAAATTATTTTTTATTCGGTTTTGGTTTCGATTTTCAAAAGCAATTATTCAAAATTCGAATAACCGGAATTTTAATATTTAAAAATTAATTATTATTTTATTAATCATTTAATCATATTATGATATTATCGAGATCGGTTTATCATTATTAGCATTTAAAGTAAGTTAGCCCCATTTCCCCATGGCCCCATTTCGATCGACTCTAATGTGGACGCCCCCAAAAATAGGTATACACAACACCCATTCGAGAAATGCCAAATACATGGTACAAAAAGCAAACTACAACTTAATAATACAAATGTCGTGTGAAATACGACAATATATCTTAATGAGTTTAAAACGAGATATTGCCATCAGACAATATCCACACGCAAATAAATCCCCATCATAATTATTGATTCATTATTTTACAAAAATGGTGAGGACTACTAAACAACTCTCTGTAACCTTCATTCCATACCCCGACTAAGATTTCATTACATTCTCGCCTCCCCGAGAAGAAAATGGAACAACAAGGAAAAGGTGAGCTCAAACTAGCCCAGTAAAGAATATTATGACTAAGATAATATACAACAAATTATCGTTAGTCTTGAGGGAAAATCTCGATAGAATACAATAGACAACAAATTTTAAATCAATATTCGCAATGGAAATAATAATTCATGAAGAGTTACGTAGAGAATGAAATCTACTATAATCTATGAATTTAATGATCCATCATCAATATTTTATCCTCGTAACATCAATCAATATACATCGGAATCAAATATTCATCTTTGCACTATGTGCCAAAGATATTCATCGAGTTAAGTCATGTATTCATTTAAACACTGTTCATCTTTGCACTATCTGCCAAAGATATTAATCAATCGGTCATGTTCATCTCAACACTGCTCATCTTTGCACTACAGCCAAAGATATTCTTGAAATCATTCATCTTTGCGACTACGTGCCAAAGATATTCAATAATATCATCATTTAAGACTGAGGATGATGAAAATATTTTTAAAGAAACGAATCCAGTGAAACAAAATGACAAGGATTAAGGATTAAGGATTCGTACTTGGTTTTATCCACGCCCAAAAATACCTCAAAAATAATCATAGTGGTGTAAAATTCAAGAATGATCAAAACATGGATACAATCAAAAGCTAGTATCCGAATAGATGTTTTAGACGAAAAAGAAGAAATTTTATTTTTCTATTGAATAATCAGAGTATCGTGAATAGTGCTTAGTATCGTGAATAGTAACTCGACACCAAAAGATAGAAATTCCATAAAAAACATCTTCACGCTTCATGAATAGTACTTCGTGAATAAGAACTCGTGAATAAGAATCATGAATAAGTAACTTCGTGAATAGTAACTCATGAATAGTAACTCATGAATAGTAACTCTCAGAGCATGAAAAAGTTCCAAATTTGATAAAACTTCAAATCAACATTTTCGATTATAATGATATTGAAGAAATAATATCATTACAAAAAAAATAATATCCCTTACCTCGAAAGATAAGATCTTCAGTTAAACACAGGATAAAGGCTATGACTTGAACTTGCACCCGTATAGCAATACTCAAAGTATACTCAAAATACTCACAAGAATACGCTCGATAATATAGAGAGAAAACTTCGATTTCGGTGTGATTTTCAATTCTAACCTAAGACCCTATTTATAGGAAATTGCTTAGAACACCAAAGTTAGTAAAATTTAATATAATATTAATATTTATTTTCCAAAACCTCATACGCACACTTGCCAACTGAATTCAGCTCCTACACATGTTAAATGAGGCCACCTAACATTCCAAAAACGTTTTTCCTATTTTAAATATTTTAAACTTCCAAAAATCAATTATTTCGGAGTTTTGGAACTTCAATAATTCATAATAAATAGCCCTTTCATCAGAAAATTCGAATCTCGCGAGTTTTTATAGGAAATTCAATTCTCTACAACTTTGCAGAAGAAAGTTTTTCCAAATTCCAATCAAAAATTGACCGAAATCCACAAACGGGCAATTTTACAGGTTATAATCAAATTTCAGTCAATAAATGGGGTCCACCGACATGTTTAACATGTTTTAAACATTTATTGCAACAAAAATACTCTTCCTCCTCGTATACTCATATATCCCACATTCTTTGTAAAAATATCACAGTTAATATATTATTAAAATAATATATTTAAATGAATTATTTTATCGAGAAAAAGATAAAATATTAATTTTCAACAATTGTCATTTTAAAATTTTCTCCATCTATATCCACATAAAATCAATATTTTCCTCATCATATAAATCAATAATTAATTATTCACAAATAATATTACGGAATCACAATATTGTGACAACTGTAGCGGTTCAGAGAAAGGGCTTTCAATAAGAATTTCTTCATCTTGGCGCGCGCAATTAGGTGACCAAACCTCTCCTTAGACGTAACTTTCTAGACATTGCCAATAATGTTATCTAATAATATTATTCAGATAATATGAATTATTGCTTCGATAATGAAAGATCTTTGTGTAATGACAATTATTGAAACAACAAAGAATATAAAATATCAACGCAGAATTATTAACTCAATAAAATCTTTGAGCGATAATTCACGTAACCATTATTGAGTAGTGCCTTCTCTCACGTAAGAATCAATAATTGGTGCAATACTGGTATGCTTCTTGTTCAACAACGCGTCTTCAGTGTGTTTTAACCACGGGTATTCCAACAATGATACTTGAATAACAACTTCTGTTGTTATTTAAAAAACAACTTATATTTGTCGTTTTCTTCATCCAATCACTTTCCAGTTATGGGGCCCACACATGGTCACTGTGGCCGTCGCATTTAATATTCCCCGACAAAGATTGAATATTCCACGACCAAACGAATATTCCCAAGCGATAATGAATATTTTATAACCACTTGCTTAATTTGAAATATTTGCATATTTAACCCTTAACTATCCACATTAATCAAATCAACCCTTACTATTTCAAAATAATAAATAAAGGAAATTCCTTTTTATTTAAAAATTTCGGGGTCTTACACCTAAGTCCTAACCCCATTTTCTGAGTTTTTCCCCAAATCGGCAGTCGCCTTCGCCTTCGCCTAGATCTGAGAACTTAGATCTCCGATTCCTCACTCAGTCTGTCAGTCACTCTCGATCGACTCGCCTCTCGACTCTCGTCGTCGCCGCCGACTCGTCGTCTCCCTATCATAACCACTTTACAAGGTTAGTCCTACAGCTACAATTCGTTTTAGTACTTGATAGTTGTTAGTTGATAGAACTCCATAGAGGGAGATTGCATATGACCCAAATCCTTTGGCTATAAGGGCAAATTGTAAGTTGTATTTAGGTTTTCTGCTTGTAAAAAACTCCTACTAGTTTAGCTTGATCCTCTTGGACCTCTTGGTTGGATTTTCTCCGGTTCAACCCTTAGAGAGGTTCACGTGAGTAGTTATGTGCAGACTCCACTTGTAAATCTCTTTCCATGAACTTCCCTCTTGCTGTCTCGATCGATCCGGTTAGTCTAAATATCTTGCATAAATTAATTGAAATTTTGATATTGTTAATTATTCAAAAGTTCGCAATGCAAGAACTTATTAAATTGCTCAAAGTACATGTCTCTTAATTGGCTATAATCTTAATGCAATTTGTTATGGTAATACATCAGACTTTCATCATCTACAATTTGTTATGGTAATGACACTGAAAGACAGCTTATACAATTTCATATTCATGCTTTAACTTGTCCACTTTTGTAAAGTTTGTAATTTGGTGATGCGATTGGGACTCTTTTAGCGAAGTGGTGATTTGTCGATCGAGGCAAAAGAGAAAGGTACATCGAACCGGATCCAAGGGTTGATTTATCGGAAGCCGGAAAGGTATCGATTGTTTATTTTGTCTCATGCATCTTAACTTATTTCATTCTAATTGCAATTATATGTTATTAAGGATGGTAATGGTACTTTGCTTTCGATACCTTATGCTCAACAATTGCCGACCATCTTTACGTGGATGCAAATCACATATTCGCACTTTTATGCAAATGAAGAGAAAAATCTGTGGGTTCATACATAATTTTAACATTGCAGGTAATCATTCTTGCTAGAGAATCTGGATTAAAGCTGGAACTTTCTGACATCCCTGTACAGAGCCTTGTTCCAGACCAGAACCATTGAGATTTGAGGGTGAGAATTTTCTTTGCTTCTAATCATCAGCATTCTATGGAAAGCACTATGTTAATTTTTAATAGGGATTGACATAATAATTTGATTTGTTTGACATTTGTAGATGATGTCAAGAAGTATTTTAAATGATTTGCACATGGTGGATGAAACGGACGAGCCTAACCTTGATGACCTTGATCCAATTGGACATGGGAGAGAGACAAACGACAGTGTTCCCACCAATATAGAGCCCGGGTCAAAAGAACCCACGACAAGTACAAAAACTACGGGACACTCGGAAAGTGTAAAAATGCCAAGAAAAAGGATGGCACCTAGATCCAAGGTGTGGACTGAGGGGCACTTCATTCCCGTTAAAGATAAGGATGGTAATGTCATCAAAGGTAAGTGTACTTATTGTGAAAAAGAATTAGCTGCTGATTCATCTTCAAATGGCACTACTTCTTTAAGAAATCACTTTAGAACTTGTAAAAAAAATCCTATCAACATGGACAAAGCTCAACCCCAACTTGTAGGGATTAAAGAGGGTGAGGGGAGGAGGGCATGTGAGGGTACACTCACTTCTTGGAGGTTTGATCAAGAAGCGGTTAGGCGTACGTAGTAGTTCACTATCTTATTGTAGATGAACTTTCTTTCAAACATGTTGAGAAGGAGGGTTTTAAAAGACTTATGCAAGTTGCTTGTCCACAGGTTTCAATTGCCTTCACGTTTTACATTTGCTAGAGATTGTATTCGTTTGTATGAGAATGAGAAGAGTAAGTTGAAAACAATCCTTAGAAAACATTGTGAACGTGTTTGCCTCACAACCGACTCTTGGACTTCTAATCAACGCTTGAATTATATGTGTGTTACTGCTCATTTTATTGATAAAAACTGGAAATTGCATAAGAAAATCTTTAATTTTCGAACCATCACAAGTCATAAGGGGAAGGACATTGGGGAAATGGTTGAGTCTTGTCTAATTGAGTGGGGACTTTCTAAAGTTATGACACTCATTGTAGATAATGCTAGCTCAAATGATCGCTATGGCTGACTTACTTGAGAGATAGATGTACATCTTGGAAAACTAATGTCTTAGATGGTAAATTCATTCACATGAGATGTATTGCTCACATTATTAATCTTGTTGTGAATGATGAGTTGAAATTGATTGAGAAATCTATTGAGACAATTAGGCGTCAAGATGAAGTATGCAAAACAATCTCCGGTAAGGTCAAGTCATTTTAAAGGACCATTGAGTATTGTGGTCTTCAAGATAAGAAAGGCTTGAGTTTAGATTGTCCAACTAGATGGAACTCAACTTACTTTATGTTAAGCTCGACCTTAAAATACAAGGAAGCTTTTGATCGATTTGGGTTTAAAGATCGGGGCTTTGAAAAAGAGATGGGGGGCAAAAATATTCCAACGGACTTCGGATTGGAATAGGGCCAAATTGTTTGTTGGCTTCTTAGAACATTTTATAATCTCACCGTAAAAATTTGAAGCTCATCTTATGTCACATCAAATAATGCATTTCTTGAAATATGTGACACTTATATTATTTTTGAATGATGGGAAAGAAGCAATGATATAGAATTACAAAGAATGGCTAAGGCAATGAAAATAAAATATGATAAGTATTGGGAAAATGTTACAAAAATGAATATGTTGTTATATATTTCCGTTGTGCTTGATCCTCGGTATAAGTTGAGTTTTGTTCAATTTGGTTTAGAGAGAATGTATGGAAAGAGTGAAATTGAAGTTGAAAATCCGTTGGAGGGTTTGGAAATAGATCTTCACTTTGATATTGATAATGAATATAGGAATTTAGAATATCAATCAAGTAATCAGGCCACTGGGATGGAGATTGCCGATAGTGTGAATAGATCAATGGAAGATTTGTTTAATGAGTACAGGAAAAAGTATTCAACTCAAGAAAGTGGAAAATCAAGTGCAAGTAACATGTCAATGTCATCCCAAGGTTCTAGTTCAATGGAATCCCAAAATACAAATAGAATTACAGAAGAGTTCAAAAGGCGTCGGACCGGAGTTGTACTTGGAGACAAATCTGAATTGGACAAGTATTTAAGTGAAGATGTGGAAGAAGATATTGATACTTTCGATATTTTGGGGTGGTGGAAGCTAATAGTGCAAGATTCCCTATCCTCGCACGTATTATTGCCGTGATGTGTTGGTTATTCCCATTTCTACCGCTGTTTTTGAGTCCGCATTTAGTACGGGGACGATTCTTGATGCATTTAGGAGTTCATTGTCTCCTAATATGGTCGAAGCTCTCATATGTTCTCAAGATTGGGTTAAAGTGAAGAATCGCATTGATGTGGAGGAAGATATCGACTTTGCTTCTAAACTTGAGTGTGGTAATAATTATTGTTTTTAGTTATTGTCCCCTAATTATTGTTTTTGTTTATTGTCTCTAATTTGAGTTCATTCTCTACTAATTATTGTTTTTGTTTATTTTGTTCAGCAATATCCAACTTGAGCATCGGGTACTAATGATGCCAATGTTTAGTGACTCAACTTGATTAATGAGGTAATGCCATCCTATTGAACAACTAAACTTCAAATGCATTAAAATAAGTTTACAAATAATTTATAATTTAGACAAATACCATGATAATTTGTAATTGTGTTCTCCATTAGAGCCATGTTTGATAATAATTACTCTTAATTCTTAAATCCATTTAAATGAAAGAAATTAAGACAAAGTAGAACTGGTGAGTAACATACAGATGATTCTGCACAGACCATCCACTTATGTGAGACCCCAGATTTTATTAATAAAGATTTAAATTTGGTCGAAATAATTTTTTAATATTATGGTGTGAATTTGAGATAATATTATAGTTGTGGGTAGTATTTATAAATTTTGCAAAGTATGCAAGTGGTTATATTATATTCGATTGGTCGGGGAATATTCGGTTTAGCGAGGAATATTCGCATAACTACTCAATCATTGGTGGACCCTAATGAAATTATTATCGGATTGAGAAAACGACAAAAATATTTTATTAAAATAACGACGGAAGTTTTCTGCCGTTGATCATTGTTGAACTACTTTCGGTAGTAAAAGTACAATGATGTCGTGTGGTTGCATAGTAGTAGCATTACGGTATTGATTATTGATGCTTATGTGAGAAGTCACTCGGTTTGATTCCATTATTGTCGATTAATAATATGAATTATTATAGCGATAATGACGTTTTGTTTTATTCATATTATTAACGTAATAAAAGCGTAAACATCTTTTATATAAAATAGAATACTTTTATTAAAGTTATTCTATAAATAGAATATATTATATTTTATTATGCATAGTGTTTTCAGATAAGTGTTTTGCATAGTGTTTGCGTAGTAAAATATTTTTATATAAATAGAATATATTATATTTTATTTAAAAGATTTTTCTTTAAATATGGACCGTCAGATTAAAGTAAATCAATCGGACCGTTCATGGATTAATTCTTATGCATTCCATTTTTCTATAAATGAAGCTCATTCCTTCATTATTTTCTTTACATTAATTCATTGAAACTCAGAGAGAGAAATTATGAGAGAAGTTTATAGAGAGAGTTATAGAAAGAAGAAGAGTATACCGCTACTTCACTACTTCTATATTCGGTTCTTTTACGGTAAGAGTTTTATTCTTTCTTCTTGAAGAGAACTTACATTATTCCATTCATTATTATTACATTGGAATAACTTTGTAAGAGTGGCATACCCTATACATAACTTTGTATCACGCCAGATACCCTATACTTGGTGAAATCCTTATGTTATTCCATTGCTTATTATTTCATTGGAATAACTCTGTATCGCTGGTTTACCCTATACTTGGTGACATTCTTCTACTATTCATTGGAACATCCACATGCATGTGTTTTACAGGACTGGTTCCGCTTTTTTTATTCTGTTGGAACATCACATGCATGTGTTTTACAGGACACCGTTAAAATCTTTATCATTACGTTGGAATATCCTATCTCATGTGTTTTACACCGGATCAGTTCCATCTTTATTATTCATTGGAACATCCCATCGGTGTGAATTTCACGACCGTTTCCGTTATTATTATTTACATTGGAATAACTTCACATGGCATCAAGCATCGCATGCGTGGTGATTTCTTTGTTATTCCATTCTTTATTATACCCGGTTGGTTAAAACTTTGACTTTATACTCCATGAAATTAGTAGAATATCCTTGATATTTCGCGTTTCATCCGAGATCTTTTCATGGAAATATTCTTCGATCATTCTTGAATTTTACTCTACGTAAAACGATGTCGTGTCGACAATTTGGACGTTAATAATTCATGGATTAAATAATTCTTGAACTTGTTTTATTGAATTACTATGTCATTGTCATCATCCTCATGTTATATTATGTTATCTTTTGGCTTACGTGCATAGGTGAACTTAGTATGATTATGACGGGGATCATTCGGTATAATCGTGACTTGATATAAATGATGTGACAAAAGTCCTTAGTGGCACGTAATGCGTTGATGGATAGTTTTTGGTATGATTATGACCAGGGGTGATTCGGTATAGTCATGACCATTGATAACTTGATGAAAATCCTTGGCCGTGGTGCGGGGATGATTAGATGTGGTGGTTTATTTTTTAAGTTGAGTCTCGTGATAAAATTGATGAAAACCTTTTAAAACCTAAAAGATAGTAGACTTTATTCTCTACTTGACTCTGTTAATGGATTGCTTATTCAGCTGCAGATTAAACTTGTTATCTATTGTATTTTATCGGTTTAACACTTATTGAAGGCTAATGATAATTTATTCGCATTATCTTAGTCATAATATTTCTTCTTCGGGCTAGTTGAGCTCACCCTTTCTTTCACCGTCTTCTCTTGAAATGAGAACATATTTGGACGAAGTGGGGAGCAGAGTAATGGTCCGAGAGGATAGCATTAGTAGTCCTCACTATTACGTGAAATAGTGTGATAATAGTTGTAATGAGGACTCCTTTTGAGATTGTATAATATCTAGTAGACAATATTTGTATTCAAACTCACGGTTTATGTCAGATTGCATTACCGGCAGTTAGGTTAAGTAAGTTGTATTTGAATTTATGTACCATGTAAGTGGCGACCCATGATGGGTGACGTATACCTAATTTTGGGGGCCACGGTTGGTATCGAGCTTAGGATATGATCCCGGCTAAGATGTGAGAATAAGACTAGGAGGGAGAGGCAGGGGAATTCCTTCATTAGTATGACCTACCTAAATTTATTTGGTATTTAATTGGCTCACGAGTATAGGGATAATATGTGATATGTTAATTAACCCTTATTTTGTGGCGAGATTTGAAAATGGCATCCCGAGAATGTTGAGAATAAAGAATGGAGCATGAGAGATCGTTGATTCTCCACGGATCAATAATCGAACAATGTACAACGGGATGGCGATAATCCTCCGTAAACAACAACAACGATCGATCAATGACTAACGATGACGTTTAAGAGGTTTTAGAATTCATGCAACATCAAAGTAAAGCGACTCGCATCCAAAGCGTGGGGTGGAAACACGGAAAACTCTCTCAAGGTCACCCATTAAACAATTCAAGGAGTTGGGACCACCGGGAGTTTAAGGAGAGCAAAACCATACGGCGGAAGCATGGATAAAGCGATTACCAAGATATTTGATGTCTTGGGATGCTCGAGGAGCAAAAGGTTCCTTTTGCCGCCTTTATGTTGCTTGTGGAGGATTCATTGGTGGGAATCGGTAAAACGTACTCAACCTGTTGTACTGAAGATATCTTGGGAGAAGTTCCAGGAGCTGTTCAACGACAAATACTTTCCTGAAAGTATTCGCCACATGAAGGAGGTGGAGTTTATCAAGTTAGAACAAAACAATATGACCGTGTCGCAATACGAGGCAAAATTTGCGGAGTTATCACGATTTGCGTCCCACTTGGTGGATAATGAAGAGAGAATGGCGCGAATGTTTTTAAGAGGTTTGAAGCCAGAGATACGTCAACATCTTATTATTTCATAAACCGGTTTTTATTCAGATGTTGTAAATAGGGCTCAATTAGTGGAAGTAGCGCGATAACGAGTCAACCCAACTAAAAGAAAGTAGCCGTGCAATATTATAATACCGGCGAGAGTAGTCGTCAAGCGGTGACAACAAGCGTGGAGGAAATCAACGGGCGGATATGGTAACCACTTGGTGGTAATCGAGGCCAAAATAATAAGAATGGACATTTAAAGAAAAGGAGATTCAACAATGATGGAAAGGCGTCAAGATTCAAAGACCTTTTTGTTTAAAGGAAGAAGAACGACCACCCGGTTATATGCTTCAAATGCGAGGAGAGGACACATCGATCCCGATTGCGCCATGCAAATCAAAGCATGTTATAATTGTGGAAGAAGGTCACTTAGCTCGATTTTGTGTTGCCATAGAAGACAAATTCAACTAGGATGGAGGCACCAAAGGTCATGTCCCTGCACAAACCAAAGCCGTTAGTTTAAGAGAGCGTTTTTTTCTCGTGACGAGGAACTGAATAAAATTATCACGGGTAAGTTAATCGTAAGCTCTTCATGAAGTCTATACCGTGTTAGATACCGATTCTACCCACTCTTTTATTTCACCTAGTTGCATTCAACGTTTGAATTTGACTCAAGAAGAAGTTAAACTTTGACTTATTGGTTGAAACTTCGTTAGTAGAGCCTTCGTTACCGCTACTATTTTTTAAATCTTGTTTGATTCAAATAAACACTTTCACGTTACCTGTCGATCTTATCTTTTTGAAAATACTTGCCTTTGATGTAATTTTAGGAATCAATTGGTTAACTACTCATCATGCTTTTCGTAAGGTTGTTAGCTTTTATATTCATAACCAACTCATATATGTAATTCAAAGTAACCAAATCCTAAAGTTAATCATTGTCATATCAAGCCATAAGTAAAGAGCCCCGAACCTTTCATTGTTAACTTCCTTGTGTGGAATGCACCGAAGCCGGACTTTTTCAGAGGCGACATCGTGAATGAAGATGGCAAGTTTATAGGTATCATTGTGAGGTACTTATCTAGGTTAAGGGATAGAAGTCACGATTGGTATCAATATGATGTACTTATCCAAGTCTTGGACGAGATAATGATTTTGAATGATATTTCTATCATTAATAAATTTCTTGGCGTATTCTTGAAGACTTCTTAGCCTACCTAGAGCGTGAAATCGAATTTTGTATTGACCCCAAAGATAAAAACCCATTTCTTAAACCCTCAAATAATTCTTCAACTAAAATGAGCGAGCTTTCGTGGTTTATGATGAAAGTCATAATAAAAGCATAGGACTAATGAAAATCATGGGTATATGAAGTATTAGTAAGTTTTATGATGAGTTATGTTGGTTAGTATGTGAAAACATGAAAGTTTCTTAGAAATCACAAAAGAGTTGAAAATCGATTTTAGTGAAAAACGTAACATGAAATTCAATTGACCATATCTCCTATTATATTTTGAATTTTTGAATGTGGTCAAGTCCTAGAGTTAGATCTACGAGTTACCTAACTAATCCAAGTGGAATTACTGGAAAAGGTGTTGTAGATTTTTGTGTGGACTGATTTTAGCAAAGGAGGCCAAAGCTGTAAATTTCAAAATGCTACTGCCTAGAAACTTTAAGGGACTGTTTCGGCCACTTAAATTATTATGAGAAAATTCTGGCCTTTTGGGACATGAAATTATATGATATAAAGTACCTCCTGTCCAAAAATGAGCTCATTCTCGACTTAAAATGAGCAAGTTATGACTATTTCAATATTTAGGTTTTTCGACATAAAAAACGCTATAACCTTAGGAGTTCTATAACTCGATGACCATGAAATTTAAACTGGAAGCTCACGTTAACATATGTAAGGTCCTGCCAAGATTTGGGAATTTTGGAGTTAAACTTGAGGTAGCTAATTTCTTAAGGAATTAAGTGGAAATTGATTTTTAAAAATAGTAAATGAATTTTAAAATTCGAGAAAAATATATTTTCATTATGGGACTATATTATGCTAAATCCCAGAAAAGAAATATTTTTGGGGCTGATTTGGTATTTTTCATGAAAATAGTTTAATTCTGAACATATGAGTTAAATATGTTATGTGAAGTAACAAAGTTGAAAATAGGATTTTATGGCTGAGAGAATCCTATATGAAAGTATATGCATATTTTTTTTGATGAGGATTTGATAATTGGTGATGATATCTTATGAGTATGACATTTTGAATGATTAAATGCATTATATGGTAAAGTGTAAACAATTAAGATAAATTGTTTATAAATTTAAGAAGTGATTAAAATATTGTTATAATATTAATGATATTAGATTATGAGATTATTAAGTGATTGATAACATGGGGATATTCTTGAATCCTGGATAAATTATATTATAAATGTTTAATATTTATCCTTTATCTCATTTGATTGATTCTTTATATCATTATCCTCATGTTTATATTATGTTGAAAGTCATCCGTAGCTGTAGGTGCATAGATGGACTTGGTATGATTATGACCACGGATTATTCGGTATAATCATAATCAGTAAATGAATACACAATTATCTTTGGTAGTAGTGCATGGATAATTTGTGGTCGTGATACTAATGAATATCCTCGGCACGTAGTGCGAGGATGATTCGATGATGTGGATTAATTATTGAAATTTGAGTCTCGTGAATGAAATATTAATTCATGGATGTGTTCAAAGTCATCCGTGGCTTACGTGCATAGATGGACTTGGTATGATTATGACCAGGGATTGTTGGCATAATCATAAGCAGTAATTGAAAAACACAATTATCTTTGGCCGTAGTGCATGGATAATTTGTAGGTCGTGATCTTAATGAATATCCTCGGCACGTAGTGCGGGGATGATTCGATGATGTGGATTAATTATTGGTGAGTCTCAACAATGAAATATTAATTCATGGATGTGTTCAAAGTCATCGTGGCTTACGTGCATAGATGGACTTGGTATGATTATGACGTGGATTGTTCGGGCATAATCATAATCAGAATTGAAAACACAATTATCTTTGGTAGTAGTGCATGGATAATTTGTGGTCGTGATACTAATGAATATCCTTGGCCCGTGAGTGCGGGGATGATTCGATGATGTGGATTAATTATTGGTGAGTCTCGTGAATGAAATATTAATTCATGGATGCGTTCAAAGTCATCCGTGGCTTACGTGCATAGATGGACTTGGTATGATTATGAATGAGGATTGTTTCGGTATAATCATAATCAGATTAAAAACACGAATATCCTGGCCGTTGGTGCATGGATAATTCGTGGTCGTGATACTATTAAAATTGCGTCTTAGCATTATTGGTTTTATGAATTGTATATCTTTAGCTTTCAGAGTGAAAAGATGAATTGTTAATGAATAGCTTTTAGTGATTTCAAAGATGAATTTAATATTTTTAAACGATAAAGGTATTCAAGGTATCCTCATCTCTTTATCATACTGTGTACGCACTAATTTCGTATGAAATTCCATAAGGAGGGAGATCATGGAGACCCCAGATTTTATTAATAAAGATTTAAATTTGGTGAAATAATTTTTAATATTATGGTGTGAATTTGAGATAATATTATAGTTGTGGGTAGTATTTATAAATTTTGCAAAGTATGCAGTGGTTATATTATATTCGATTGGTGGGGAATATTAGGTTTAGCAGGGGAATATTCGACAACTACCAATCAATGGTGGACCCTACCAATGTAATTATTGTCGGATTGAAAAGCGACAAAAATATTTTATTAAAATAACGGCGGAAGTTTTACCGTTGATCATTGTTGAACTACTTTCGGTAGTAAAAAATCACGAATACGTGTGGGTCGTAGTAAGAAGACGGTATTGATTATGACGCTTTATGTGAGAAGTCACTCGGTTTGATTCCATTATCACGATTAATAATATGAATTATTATAGCGATAATGACGTTTTGTTTTATTCATATTATTAACGTAATAAAATGTAAACATCTTTTATATAAAATAGAATACTTTATTAAAGTTATTCTATAAATAGAATATATTATATTTTATTATGCATAGTGTTTTTGCATAGTGTTTTGCAGATATAGTGTTTGCATAGTAAAATATTTTTATATAAATAGAATATATTATATTTTATTTAAAAGATTTTTCTTTAAATATGGATGATCGATTAAAGTAAATCAATACGACTGTTCATGGATTAGTTCTTATGCATTCCATTTTTCTATAAATGAAGCTCATTCCTTCATTATTTTCTTTTAATTCATTGAAACTCTGAGAGAGAAATTATAGAGAGAAGTTTATAGAGAGAGTTATATAGAAAGAAGAAGAGTATTCTCGCTACTTCACTACTTCTATATTCGGTTCTTTTTTACGGTAAGGAGTTTTATTCTTTCTTCTTGAAGAGAACTTCATTATTCCATTCATTATTATTCATTGGAATAACTTTGTAAGAGTGGCATACCCTATACATAACTTGTATCACGCCAAGATACCCTATACTTGGTGAAATCCTTATGTTATTCCATTGCTTATTATTACCGTTGGAATAACTTTTGTATACGCTAGTTTACCTATACTTGGTGACATTCTTCTACTATTCTCATTGGAACATCACGCTGCATGTGTTTTACAGGACTGGTTCCGCTTTTTATTATTCTGTTGGAACATCCTCGTCTCATGTGTTTTACAGGACTGGTTAAAATCTTTTATCATTCTGTTGGAATATCTATCTGTGTGTGTTTTACACCGGATCCGGTTCCATCTTTATTATTCTGTTGGAACATCCCGCTTGGTGTGAATTTCACGACGACCGTTCCGATTATTATTATTCTGTTGGAATAACTCGTTTGGCGCGGCACCGCATGCATGGTGATTTCTTTTGTTATTCCATTCTTTATTATACCCAGTTGGTTAAAACTTTGACTTCTATACTCCATGAAATTAGTAGAATATCCTCGATATTTGCGTTTCATCCGAAGATCTTTCATGGAAATATTCTTCCCGATCATTCTTGAATTTTACTTCACTGAAGCAAAGATTACGACGATTTGGACGTTAATAATTCATGGATTAAATAATTCTTGAACTTGTTTTATTGAATTACTATGTCATTGTCATCATCCTCATGTTATATTATGTTATCTTCGCTTTACGTGCGTAGGTGAACTTTTAGTATGATTATGACCGAGGGATCATTCGGTATAATCATGACTTGATATAAATGATGTGACAAAAGTCCTTAGTGGCTGTAAATGCATGATGGATAGTTTTTGGTATGATTATGACCGGGGGTGATTCGGTATAGTCAAGACCATTGATAACTTGATGAAAATCCTGATGCAGTGATGCGAGGGATGATTAGATGTGGTGGTTTATTTTTTAATTTGAGTCTCAAACGATAAAAATTGATGAAAACCTTTTAAAACCTAAAAGATAGTAGATTTTATTCTCTACTTGACTCTGTTAATGGATTGCTTATTCCATTGCTAGTTAAACTTGTTGTCTATTGTATTTTATCGGTTTAACACCTTTGTTCAAGGCTAATGATAATTTATTCTCGCATTATCTTAGTCATAATATTTCTTCTTTGGGCTAGTTGAGCTCACCCTTTTCTTTCAATCGTTTCTCTCTTGAAATGAGAACATAAATGGGGACGAGTCGGGGAGCGGAGTAATGGTCCGGAGGATAGCATTAGTAGTCCTCACTATTCGTGAAATAGTGTGATAATAGTTGTAATGAGGACTCCTTTTGAGATTGTATAATATCTAGTAGACAATATTTGTATTCAAACTCACGATTTATATCGTATTGTATACTTACGTTAGGTTAGTAAGTTGTATTTGAATTTATGTGTAGTATGTAAGTGGCGACCAGCATTTGATGGGTGGCGTATACCTAATTTTGGGGCGTCACAACTTAACTGCAAATTATTTTATAGGAAAGAGTGCTTGGGCGATAATTACCAAATAAAGTTATGCGAATTTTTAAGCGTATTTAATTAGTGCAGACTTAGATAGTTTAATTGGGTATGTGATTATTTGTGATTGATGGTTGTTAAACATGGGTAATAATGTGATTAGGTTATGTCTTTATTTGTAATCACGATCACCTTAATTTAGTATATTGTTATTGAGCGAATAATCTTATTCTTGCGATAGATTAAGCTGTATAAAGATTAATCTAAGTTGCATTATTATGTGACCGAATTAAATATCTTACCTTTGTATTTACTTTATCGATGGACCACAGTGAAAAGTTTAGAATTATATTATTATTGTGCGGTTATGAACTATGTTGTTATCGATTATGTATCCGATCATTAAATATTCATCTGATTAGATTATCGATCGTTGTTTGTCGATACAGGTATCGTATAATTGAGATATTTATTATGTTCGTTGAATTAGAGTATATAGAAGATTAGAATGAAATTGTCCCTCACTTGGATAATCATTGTATTTAATCGTGTGTTGATACGTACTTATTAATTTCAATTATATATCGTTGATTTGAAAGGTAATCCCAAGGCTGCTTTGGTGAACCTGAACTTAGAAATGTTATTGAGACAGATAAAAGCGTTATTGTATCCAATTGAATTATTTTGGATTCAATTCTCGACTAAGAGTATAAGAGCATCCCAAGCGTAGGGAAAGCTTTTGTGTGCACTAAGGCGGATCGAGATAACGATAATATCATTCTTTCGTATGGTATTAATTGACCGAGGGCATAGCAGGTGATGCTTTGCGTGCACGCATAAGTTACAATGGTTCACGAAAAGAAGTTGTTTAAACCTCTTTTGAAAATAAGCAATGTTAATGTTCATCGTATATTGTTAATCTCCAGTTATAGTGCATCACGTGGTTTCAAAGATTAGATATAGAATTGACGTATGTTGTTATTATTGGATTCGACTAACTTCCCGACTATTTGATTACGTTAGAAGTGTTGAATTGTCTTTGAAAAAATATTTAATTCTTTCGGCTAATATTTATTATTCTTTATTACTTGTTGGTGACCCAAATGCTCCTAACACTGTTAAATTTAAATGTTTTCAGGTTAAGTATGATCGACCGAATGCTGACTCGAGAAGCGGGGAAAAGGAGAAGCATTATTTGAATAAGATTTATAATAATACATATTATTGAATAGTTATAGTTTATTAAAAGCAATGATGCTATTGTGATGATGTAATGAATATTTAGAGATACCGCACTTCTAGGAATAGACTTTTGATCGTACGTCTATAGAATTAAGTTTAGATTTATCATATTTTTGTTATTATTATTAGCATTATTGAGAACATAGAAATGGTATCGTGAAACCTTGAGTTCGGGTTTAAAGTACACGGATTTGGGGGTGTCCGTGGGTTAATTATCAAAGCTTTAGGGTTAGAAACCTTAGGTGGGATTGACCTTAGGCTATAACCTTAGAAACGAGGAAAGCGATTGAAAATTCAAATAACTCATATAGAGTTTAAAGAAGATGAATTGAATAAATTCATCGTTAAACAAAATAAAGATAACTCTTATAAAACTATTGTTTGATGTGTATATATACTATTCTACTAATCAAAGATAAGTTGTGTGTAGATGTAAATTAGAAAATTAGGATACTCATTGAACTTAAGAAGAAGGAGATATCAAAGCCAAAAGGCAAAATAGAGGCTCGTAGATCTGGAAACGACCTTGATGATAGAGGGTGGTGGTATTTAGAAATGTGGGTGCAGATCGAGAAATGGTAGAACTAACAGAGATAGTGATTTGGACACTGAAGTTGGGTGATCGACATCGTAATCTGAAATCTCACGAAGAACGAAGGTTTCTTCTCTGGAAAAGCTGTGGGAAATAGAAAAGCTACTAAATAACTTGAATTCGAAAGGCGTTAATAAAGCGATCGGAAGAGCAAAGATAAGCTTCAAAATCGGAATTGATCAAATAGAATGGGAATCAAGCAAATGGGTAATGCTGACTCAAGAGCGAAAGGGAAAAAGAAAGATGAAGAATGTGACTTAGGAAATTAGTAGGATTAATAGTGGATTATGTATGTTTGATAATATCACAGATTGTAATGTAATATTCTCAGCTTGTTGTATAAGATTATTACAGTAATTCAGAACTTTTGGCGGTCACCTGAAGGATAACGATACTATGTTATGTTATGTAAAGTACTTTGAATTGATGAATACTGAATCAATGTTTCATTAATGGAATAAGTTTTATTAGTAAAACTTTATTATTACATATTAAACATCTGATAAGGTTTAAAATGTAAGTTAAATTTATGATTTTTATCGAATTAATGTCTGTGAGCGTCGAACCACGAAATCGAAAGGGCGGAAAGGAATCATCGACAGCAGCAGGGGACAAGCAAAAGACCCTAATGCAAAACTTCCAAACATGGTAACTCATTTTATCATGAAGGGAATACTGCGTACTTAGAGGCAAACGGCCGAATTATGTGGAAAATTTTAAAGACTTGTAATGTAGGACCACGAGTCGAGGGAATAGTGACCTATAAAGCCAGGACATGGGTGCTATGAGATAGAAAAGCGTTAATGGTTGCTAGGGTAGATGAGGGCACGAAGCGTCTTTTGCCACTTATATGATGAAAGGGCCGAACTTTTGGTGGGAATAGCGAAATCGAAATTAGGAAGAGAGGAGAGGAGTAAATTACATGATTTAGAGTTTAAAACTCACAATTGTTTCGAAAACTACCTCTCGGCTAGCATGCGAGAGGCTAGGATGGAGGTAAAATTTCTGGGTTGAGCGAGGATAACATATTTGTTGCGGAGTATCGCATAAAGTTTAATGAAGTTAGCTAGGTTAAACTCGCATCGAGTTAATCTGTGGCTAGTAGGAAGGCCGAGAAGGTTGAGGCACGGGATTAAAACCACAGCTCAGCTGACAAAGGTGGCGGTGTTGCAAATCAATACTTTTCTGACCGCTCGTGGAAAAAATTTATCGTAAGGCTGAGGAGGGAGTGAGGCCATGAGCCTCTATATGAGGAGAAAGGAACAAAGCAAGGCCTTAGGAGGTTGTGAAGGTGGAAATAATAATAGGAATAGGGGTGTGAAAGAAAAGGGGAATTATTTGGGAATGTTCGGGTGGTGAAGCGGAGAAGGTGTGAAAAGCAAGCCAGTGCGGTGCAAAATTGCGGGAAGAATCACTCTGGCCGAGTGTCTGAAGGAGGTAAGTTGGTATGTTACAAGTGAGGCGTGGGAGGTCATTATCTCTCCCCAGTACCCCAATCAAGGATGAACAATGGATGTTTTCTGTGTGGATCGTTGAACATAAGGTGAGGTTATTCAAGAAGGAAAATAGAGGCGGGGAGTGTAACTATGGAAAAGGAAGTTGGGTATAGCCGATCGTAGAGATGAAACTTGACTAACAAACCGACCCATACGAGTCTTCAATATGGCGGTCCCGGAATCTTTGTGAAACGGTACAGGAATGGAACTCGAATTATTATTGAGCAAGCTTTTATTTTAGTGTAGATATTTGATGTTCCTTTATATAGAAAATTATTTTATAAATAAATTTTGAGGAGGAATTTGAGTTAACTTTTAGAAATCAGCTTAGTTTAATCGAGAAAGACCAAACTTTATAGTGAGTAAATTAAAAAGAATCGAGGTTAAATCGAATATGATCGAGATCTACTTGGAATGATTATGTATGTATGTACTTTGTATGTAGTATGGAGTTTTAAAAAGCAGTGATTAGAGACCCAGGAATCACTTATAAGGAAATTGAATATAATAACTTGATTTTTTCTGTAGCAAATAAATAAGAAATTTTGCATATAATTTTTTTTATTATTTTTAATGATGAGGAGCGTAATGACCGAGTAATGTATGATAAATGCACAGTATATTTATTACACATAAATAATTTTAGAGATGCCAATACGGCTTTATAAATTATTTCCCATAGTAATTAATTTTTGCATGACAGAGAAATGTTTTTATTAATTATTTTCCATGAAAACATGATTTTATATTATTTAAATAATATATGAAATGATTATTAGAAAGTATAATAATAAATGTTTTATTATATGAATTTGTTACGAGAATATTTAAAGTTGAATTGTTTTAAGCTTAATTATTGATGTTGTATATGAAAGATAAATGGGATATGGAGATCGAACCCTAAATTTGAATTATTGATCAGGGATGAGAATAATAATATATTAATAATTTACTCTTTTAAATTTTAGTGCTATAAATAGGAGTGAGCAAAAATGGATAAAATAGAAGACTCACAGAGGCTAGAGCAGAATTATTTTAGAATTATTTAGATTTTACGGTTTTTACGGAATTTCGGTTATATCAAATTATTATTTAGTATTCGGTTTAGTTAGGTTTTCAAAAAGCAGACTATTGATTTTTAGAATAAGCGAATTTAATATTTAAAAATTAATTATTATTTTGATAATCGTCATTTAATCATATTATGATATTGTCGATTGGGTTTATCACTTATTAGCATTTAGGTAGTTAGCACTTAGCCCATTTCCCCCGTTTTGATGATCGACTCTAAGTTCTAACCCCATTTTAGAGTTTTCCCCAAATGGCGAATCCAATCCATTTCTACTAAGTTCTTAAGTACTTAACCAGACTGCATTCGATCCGACACAGGCGATCGCCCGCTAGATAAAAGGAACTTAGATCTCAGATTCCTCAACTCGATCCCTGTGGAGTCACTCTCGATCGACCTACGCCTCTGGATTTCTACTAAATCGTCGTGAGCTGTAGTCTCCCCATCGTAACCACTTCTACAAGGTTGAAAGTCTACATTTCTGATTAGTTTGAGTACTTGATAGTTGTTGATTGATAGAACTCCATAGGGAGATTGCATATGACCCGAAATCCTTTGGTATATTTCCATAAGAAGACAAGTGTAAGTTGTTATTTAGGTTTACGCTTGTAAAACTCACCCTAGTTTAGCTTGATCCTCTTCGGTTGGATTTTTCTCTGGTTCGACCACTTGAGAGGAGTTCTAAAACAGTGGTGTAACGGAGACTCCATTGTGAAATCTCTTTCCCTTGAACTTCCCTCTTGCTGTCTGGTACGTCTGGTTGATACAAATATCTTGCCCTAAATTGAGTAAAATTTTGATATTGATTAATTATTGAAAAGCCATTCTGATAAAGAACTTATTAAATTGCTCGAAAGTGCGTGTCTCTTAATTGTTTCATAATCTTAATGCAATTTGTTATGGTAAGCCATCAGACTTTCATCATCTAAATTTGTTATGTAGGTAATGACAACGAGTGCGATGAAATGCAGTTATCACAATTTAAGTATTCATGCTTTAACTTATCCCTGCTTGTAAAATACTGTAATTTGGTGATGTAGTGGGACTCTTTTAGCGAAGTGGTGGTATCGACTAAGGCAAAAGAAGAGGTACCTTTGAACGAGATCCAAGGGTTGATTTATCCCTGAAAGCTGGAAGAGTATCGATTGTTTATTTTGTCTTGTCGTCGTCTTCCGCTATTTCGTTCTAATTGCTTAACTATATATTTATTAAGGATGGTAATGGTGCTTTGCTTCAATACCATATACTTTCTGACAATTGCTTGATGATCTTTACTGTGGATGCAAATCATATGTTCACGCACTTTTATGCAAATGAAGAGAAAAATACGTGGGCTCAAGTATAATTTTAACATTCACGGTAATCATTCTTGTAAGAGAATGCGGATTAAAGGCTGGAACTTTCGAGCATCCACATGCAGGAGCCTTGTTCAGGACAGGAACGTTATTGAGATTTGAGGTGAGAATTTTTCTTTGCTTCTAATCATTAGCATTCTATGGAAAGCAACGTTATTTTTAATAGGGATTGACATAATAATTTGATTTGTTTGACATTTGTAGATGATGTCAAAGTATTTTAAATGAATTTGCACATGGTGGATGTCACGGAACGAAACTGACAGCATGATTGCGCATCCGATTGGACATGCAGAGAAGACAAGCAGCGGTGTTCCCGCAATATAGGCGGGTCAGAACCCGCGACAAGTACAAAAACTACGGGACACTCGAAGGAGTGTAAAAAATGCCAGAAAAGGATGGCACCTAGATCCGAGGTGTGGGATGAGGGCCCACGTGTCGTTCCAGATTAAAGATAAGGATGGTAATATAAATGAAAGGTAAAGTGTACTTAGTGTGAAAAAGAATTATTTGCTGCTGATTCATCTTCAAATGGCAGCACTTCTTTTAAGAAATCACTTTACAGAACTTGTACAAAAAAATCCTATCGACATGGATAAGCTGACTGACTTGACGGGATTAAAAAGGGGGTGAGGGGGGGAGGGAGGGGCGTGTGGTACACTCACTTCTTGGAGGTTTGATCAGAGAAGGCGGTTAGGGCGAAATATGAGTTCACCTATCTTATTGTAGATGAACTTTCTTTCAAGCGATGTAGAAGGAGGGTTTAAAAAGACTTATCTGAGTTGCTTGTCTGGTTTGATTGCCATGCGTTTTATATTTCTTTAGAAGATTGTATTCGACGTATGAGAATGAGGAGAGTAAAGGCGAAAACAATCCTTAGAAAACATTGTGAGGCGTGTTTGCCTCCTGGTGACTCTTGGACTTTAATCAACTTGAATTAGATTATATGTATTCTTGCTCATTTTATTGATGAAAGCTGGGTTCATAAGAAAATCTTGAATTTTCGAAACATCATGGTCATAAAGGGAAGGACGTTGAGGAAATGGTTGAGTCTTGTCTAATTGAGTGGGGACTTTCTAAAGTTATGACGCTCCTTGTAGATAATCTTGCTTTCAGAGTAATCTTTGCGGACTTACTTGAGAGATAGATGTGCATCTTGGAAAACTAATGTCTTGAGATGGTAAATTCATTTCACATAGGGTGTATTACTCACATTATTAATCTTGTTGTGAATGATGGGTTGAAGTGATTGAGAAATCTATTGAGACAATTAGAAATGCGATGAAGTATATGCTAAACAATCTCCGACTTAGAGGTCAAATCGTTTAAGAATTTGTATTGAGTATTAATGGTCTTGAAGATAAGAAAAGTTGAGTACAGATTGTCAGTAGATGAACTCTGACTACTTGATGTTAAAAGCTCGACGCTTAAAATAAAAGGAAAGCTTTGATCGATTTGGGTTTAAGATGGGGCTTTGAAAAAGAGAGATACGGGGGCAAAAATATTCAGCCGGACTCGGATTGGAATAAAGGCCAAGGTGTTCTTTGACCTTAGAACATTTTATAATCTCAACGCTGTAAAAATTTTAGGCTCATCTTATATCGTCAAAATAATGCATTTTCTTGAAATATGTGACGCATATATTATTTTGAATGGCTTGGGAAAAGAAAGCGATGATATAGAATTGAAAGAATGGCTAAGGCAATGAAAATAAAATATGATAAGTATTGGGAAATGTTACAAAATGATATGTTGTTATATATTTCCGTTGTGCTTTGATCTGCGATTATAAGTTGAGT
Source organism: Panax quinquefolius (assembly GCA_020205615.1). NCBI lineage: Eukaryota > Viridiplantae > Streptophyta > Magnoliopsida > Apiales > Araliaceae > Panax > Panax quinquefolius. The sequence goes on along the minus strand of CM035162.1, from coordinate 142,840,730 downwards.
TTTGTTCGATTTGGTTTTGAAAAAAATGTATGGAAAGAGTGAAATTGAAGTTGAAAATCTAGTTGGAGGTTTGGAAATAAATCTTCACTTTTGATATTGATAATGAATATAGGAATTTAGAATACTCGATCAAGTAATGTCAGGGCCCTTGGGATGGAGATTGTAGAGTAGTGTGAAGAGATCGATGGAATATTTGTTTAATGAAGTCTGAAAAGTATTCCCGACTTAAGAAAGTGGAAAATCAAGTCTGAAATAACACTGTGATGTCATCCCAAGAGTTCTGGATTAATGGAATCCAATCTGAGAATAGAATTACAGAAGAGTTCCAAAAAGGCGTGGGACGAGGTTGTACTTGGAGGAACGTCACGAATTAGACGAAATATTTAAGTGATATATGGAAGAAGATATTGATACTTTCGATATTTTGGGGTGGTGGAAAGAAAGCTAATAGTGCGAGATTCCTATCCTTTGCGTATTGCTAGTGATGTATTGGCTATTCCATTTCTCTGGATTGCTTGAGATCCGCATTTGTATACTGGGGGACGTATTCTTGATGCATTTAGGAGTTCGATTGTCTCCTAATATGGTGGAAGCTCTCATGTATGTTCTCAGATTGGGTTAAAGTGAAGAATAGCATTGATGTGGAGGAAGATATCGACTTTCTTCCTAAACTTGAGTGTGGTAATAATTATTGTTTTTTATTTATTGTCCTAATTATTGTTTTTGTTTATTGTCTCGATTTGAATTCATTATCTACTAATTATTATTTTTGTTTATTTTGTTAGAAGCAATATCCAACTTGAGCGTTGGTACTAATGATGCCAATGTTTGTATGACTAAACTTGATTAATGAGAGTAATGCCATCCTATTGAACAACTAAACTTCAAATGCATTAAAATAAGTTTACAAATAATTTGTAATTTGAAGACAAATACCATGATAATTTGTAATTGTTCTGCATTAGGAGCCATATTTGATCGATTTTGTTCAGCGCATTTAGCGGTATTCAATCTACGTTTTTTGTTTGCTTGTTATTTCTCTTCATCTATAGCATCTATTTGAGGCATATACATTGTGGACATATGTATAGAATATAGATAAAGTAGAAGATATATTAGTCAGTCCTAGAAATCTAGAATAGCGATCGGCGGATACCGAATTTTTGAGAATCTGATCATTTTTACATAACTTAATTTGAACTTATATTCCCACCACTGATTTCTCTTTTTCTTATCGAAAGAAGACAAAAGAAATACAGAGGCGTCCTAATTTGATTCTGATCGAAGGGTGATTGCTTCGAGCAAGTTTATCCTACGGTAACCTACGTGTTGCTTCATTTATTTGTAAATCAAAATTAATGGATTCATGTATTTGTAAATGGGCGTGATGATGAATTGATGAATTTAGGTGAAGAAGGGCCAAATTAATGGATTCGTCAATTGATTATAGTCAAAATATGAATTACTGAATGGTTATGAGTTCCATAAGCCACCATTACACTTGGTGGTACTTGGGCGGGTGGATGTACTCCCGACACATGGCTGAGAACAAAGCCCTCGTGCTCTAACTTCATAGAAAGAAGGTCCAGCAGGTTATATTTGGAAACGTGGCTCACAGCGAAAGAGGTTTGACTTGGTAGAATGGTACCGGTATCCTTGCCAAAGTTGCCTATGGAAGGACTAAGCGTAATATTACGGTATAAATGGAAAGTTCTGTGATAAAGGGTCATATCTTGATGCCCCCCAAAATAGGTATACATCACCACGTTCTGATCCATGGAATACATGGTACATAATTTAAATATAAACTTAATTGCTCTGACATAATTTGAAATTTTACCACGAATATTGTGTTCTGAGACTGATATCCAAGAAACTCAAATGGAGTCCTCATTACAATTATTATCACACTATTTTATAAAATAAGTGAGGACTCCTCAAAGCACCACCTCGGATAGTCACTCCATTCCAGAAGTAGTCCCATTTGTATTCTCATTTTCATGAAAACAATGAAAGCAAAAGAATTGAGCTCCTTTAGCCCGATAAAAATATTATGACTAATGATAATCTTTGAATAAATTATCGTTGGCCCTTATATGATGTTAATAGCCCGATAAAATATAATAAACAACAAGTTTAAGCTAGCATGACGGAACAAACAATCCATTAGAAGACAGTCAGTAGAAGCGTGATATACTCTCTATCTTAGGATTTAAAAAATTTTATCATCAATTTTAGCCGGCGAGACTATTTCGGTAAATAATCCACATCCTTTGAATTATCCATGAACTTCAGACCCAAGGATATTTATTAGTATCATCATCACAATTATCCAGTGCACTCACTGGTCGAGGATATTAGATGTTATCCTGTCAATTAAGTGATCGTACTTATGTTGTCCATCGATGCACTACTGGACGATAGGGACTTTTACCACATCATTTGTAACATTACGGGTCATGATTATCTTAGAATGAATCTTCTCATAATCCTTACTGATCAGCCGGTTCATCTATGCCCTCACGGGCGAAGATGACTTTCATCATGATATAAGCGTGAATGATGTGATGATATAAAATTCAATTAAATAAAAGCGATTGGTAAATTTTAAAGATTTATAATTGAATTTATCAAAATTGATAATAATCCAAATTATCGACACATGATCTTTGCTTTGTGGGTAAAATTCAGAATAATATTGTATCAAAAATGATCACAGATGAAAATAAATCAATTTTTATCATATTGAATAGTACAGGAGGTGAATAGTATCATAGTGAATAGTACATAGCAGAATAGTACCGAAGTAGATAGTACCGAGGCATGAAAGATTTAAGAATTATCGAGAATGAATGAGAATAATATTTCCGTGAAAAGATACTTGATGAAGCCTATAAATTTCGAAAGATATTACTAACTAATTTCAGAAGGGTAAAGTAATACTTTTAACAAAATGAGTGTAGAATTAGGAAGATAAAGCGAAATAATATTACTTATATCTTACGGAGTATGGAAGAAAATATTATTTCTTCTGCGAATATTGAACAAAAATAATATCCTTACAGCTTAAAAGGAGAGTATTTTAAATGCGGTATGCGAGGGATATTCTTGAAGAAAACTTTCTTTATTTTACACTTTCAAAGCTTCCTTGAACTACAAGAAATACAGCTTCGATATTATAGAAGAAAAATTCTGATTACGGTGTGATTTCAATTCTAAATTAAGCATCTATTTATAGGAGAATGGACGCCTTTGATACTATTTGGAAAGAAAAATCCGGACATGCGCGTTAGAATTTGGAAAGATTCACGGTAAGGCATGAAAATCAAAAAATTTCACATTTTTACTATCTGCTATGAGACATTATCTGAATATACTATACATAATAAAATATAATATATTCTATTTTTCATAAAAATAAACTTATTATAATATATATATATATATATATATAATAATATGTCTCCCCTAAAACTTCACGTCTGCCCCCGAATATATATATATATATATATATATATATATAAAACAAAAGCTGAGATAACTTCTATAAGCGTTTTTGAAAAATTGGTAAAGTGGGGGAGTCCCCGAATAATAAATGAAATTTATGACAAATACTTAATTAAAATCCCCTCTGTTAATATTTTTAACAACTTTTATTCATCGTTAATAATATAACTTTCGATATTATCAAGTAGATCGTTCCCATGAAGAGGGGTTTTCGATAAGAGATTTCTCCTGCATTGGTCATGATTAGGTGACGAGCCCCTTTCACCGACGAACTTTGTGAAATAAATCGATAATGCTAAAATAATAATATGAATAACTTTGGCGTCTCAATTATTGATTTAATAATATAAAATATTGCAGATAATCTTGGCAATAATTGAATCAATAAATGAGATACATATGGACGGCGGTAATTATTGTAGCAATGAATTGGTATAGCTAAAGGTGACTTCTCACGTAAGCATCAATCTACAAGTGTTACTCTTATGTAACCGCACGCGTATTCTTGTACTTTTATCCGCAAGTATTTCAACGGTTATCAAGAAAACTTTCATAGTTATTTTTATAAAAAAGTTATTTAAATAGTTTTCTAACTCAGATGGTAATTTAGATTCGTAGAGGTCCTAATGATTGTGCGTCATAAATGCGAATATTCCACGATAAAAGCGAATATTCACTGACTTGAATACTTTACAAAATTTGTAAATATTACCCTGACTATAATATTATAACAAATCCACTTTACATAATTATTCAAAATGATATTTAGAAAAAAATTCATCTTTATTAAGCCAAAGTTAGGGTCTTACATCATCAAGTTGCTTTTTCTTACGATCGATGTCAAGTCTAGGAGACACGAAGACCTCTTCTAAAGGCGTAGCCAAGAAGAGAAGAAAGCGTCTACCTTTGTTAATCTTGGTGTTGAGTTACGGCGAGACGATATGATTTATGGCTAAAAGCCTCTAAAGAAATAAGATGGTTGTGGCGTAGAAGGTTGTCTCATCTCAACTTCAAAAGCATGTCAAAACTAGCCTCCAAGGATCTAGTAGCGAGCTACCCGAATTAGAGGTTTATCAAAAGAAAGGTTATCTTGATACGTATCGACTTGGAAAACAAACTAGAAGCTCTTTCGAAAGAAAAACTATATTTCAATTGATAAGCCCTATGACTACTTCCACATGGATCTATTTGGACCAATTCTAACTTCGAGCCTTGGAGGAAGAAATACTCATTGAGTGCGTAGTGGATGGCTTCTACGAAGATTTACATACGTTGTTATTTTAAACTTCAAAAGATGAAACAAGTTCGAACTCGATAAAATGTTATTTGGTGATGATGAGCGAAAGGGAAAATCAAAGGCCATAAAGGAGTGATCATGGTAGAGAATTAAACTTCTACAAATGGATCCGATTACGCTGACAATGGCATCAATCACGACTTCTCGACTCCCACGAACTCCACGGCCAAAATGGGTATTGAAGAAAAGAACGAGCGTTGATTGAAGGCGGAAGAACTCTACTGGCGGCCAGCTTTGCTTGAATATACGGGTAGAAGTTGTCGACCTTTGCATACTACACTCAGAACAAATCTCTTGTGCACTCTCGTTAAAAGAAAACTCCATATGATTTATGGAAGGAAAGAAAGCAAATGTCGAGTTACTTTCGTAGTGTTCGGTTATTAAATATCTTATATTCTCAACGATGGAAAGCGATGTCGACTAAGTTTCAACTAACTCGAGAGCGAAGGAAGATTTCTCGAGATATGCCATGAGAGCGATGGAGGCTTATAGAAGTATTCAGCAAAAAGATGTTAAGATGTTGAAGTCTCGATTCACATCATCTTCGATGTAAACAGAACCAAACAAATATGTGCCTCGAGTACTATTACTATCAATGAGCATTTCGGACTACGAATGAGGTGCGTCGAGCTCAACTGCAAGATTGTGGGACCAGGGAAGATGAAATACGAAATCGAGCACTGAAGAAGAGATTGTAGACAAAACTTCATGGAATAGCGAACCTCGCATCGAAGCGAGGAGGTTGATCTTGAAGAATTCAAGCGAGAAGGCGTCGGGGATGGATGTTACAACAGAAGCGAATGAATGGCGAAGATCGCTTTCGAGACCTAATCATTGGAGATCGAATGAAAGAATCAAGACAAAAGATGCAACATAAGGCCCCAACTTATTATAAATAAAATTGAGTTTTCTCTATTTATTATTTTGTAATAGTAAGGTGATAATTTGATATAATGCTGCGGTTATGGGTGAAATAATGCGAATTTTGCAAAATAAGCGAAGTGGTTATTAAATAATCATTGTTGTGGGGAATATTAGTTTGGTAAGTGGAATATTCTTCTTATCGAGAATATCCATCTGACAGTGACGTGTCATTTAATGGGCCCAATAAGCAGAATAACGAGTCGAGGATGAAGAGAAAGCAGCAAGTTTGAGTTTTTATAAATATGCAGCGTGGTTATTACACCATTAACCTTTGTTAGAATGTACAGTGGTTAAAATCACGATGTCTGGCGTGGTTGCATAGTAGCTGCGGTATTGCGGTATTGTTTAATTATTGATTCTTACGTGAAAAGCACTACTTCAATATATTGTTGAAAGTTTGGCGTATTTTTGTGGAATTATAATTATTTCTCAGATAAATTATTCATTGAAAATATTATTATAATATTTTATAATTGTTTAAATAATAATATTATTGTTATAATATATATATATATATTTATACCATATGATTAAAGAAAATGGGTGAGCAAATTGTATAGCATGTCAGTTATTTTCTAGAATGGTTGTGGGGTGATGTGGTTGATGTGAATCATTCCTTTGTTTTCATGATATCTTTTGGTTATTTTTCAAAGTTGAATTATCCTGCCAAGACATTTCATGTTGCAAGTGTTTAAATAGTGTGGGCCCTCCACTTATTGCAAAATGTAAGATTTATGCACTTAAGTTGATTATTTCGAGGGAAACCTCCTTCCTAAATCACACCATTTTCATAATCCGAAATTCTTATTCTATAGTATTGTGAGTATTTTCTTGAGTATAAGAATATTTTGAGCGTAGTTTTATGCAAGATTTTCTCAGAATAATATTCGATATTCAGGTCGAATCCGGTTTCTACTAGAGGTAAAGGATATTATTTTATTGCAACACTTCGTAGAAATATTATTTTCTTTCATACTCCATATTACCGAAAAGCGATATTATTTCATCTTCATATTCTTAAATTTGAACTTACTATGGTAAGTATTGCTTCTATAATTCTGAAATGATTAAAAATTTAAATTTTTTTCTTCTTCGAGTTATCTCATTGTGACCCTTATTCTTGAAATTTAATCCATGTTTTGATCTTCATTCTTGAATTTTACTCCTTTATAGTTTATTATGGAGTATTATTGAACTTGGATAAACTAAAATATGAATCCTAATATTTGTCCTTTACATCTCCTTTGGATTCGTTCTTTAAAATATTTTCATCATCTCGAGTCCTAAATGATGATATTCTTGAATATCTTTGGTTAGTAGTGCAAAGATGAATGATTAGCGATGAATATCTTTGGCCCGTAGTGCAAAGATGAGCAGTGTTGAGATGAACATGACCAATGTGATAAATGAATATCTTTGTAGTGCAAAGATGAATATTTGATTCAAGATGTATATTGATTGATGTTCTGAGGATAAATTATTGATGATGGACTTTTAAATCTTAGAAGATAGTAGAATTCTTTCTCTACTTGACTCTTCTAATGGATTGTTATTTCCATTGCGAGTTGTTGATCTAAAACTTGTTTATCTATTATATTTTATCAGATTTTTCCTGTTGAAGACTAATGATAAATTGTTGTATATTATCTTAGTCGTAATATTCTTTCTTTGGGCTAGTTGAGCTCACCCTTTTTCCTTTTGTTCCATTTTCTTCTTAGGAGGTGAGAATATAAGCGAGGAACTAAGTAGGGGTATGGAGTGATGGTTTAGATAGTTGTTTTAGTAGTCCTCACTATTTTGTAAAATAGTGTATCAATAATTGTAATGAGGACTCCTTTTGAGTTTGTATATTATCTATTAGACAATATTTATATTCAAACTCACAGTATATGTGTTGTCGTATTTTGCACGACAATTGTATTACTGAAGTTGTATTTGTTTCTGTACCATGTATTTGGCGACTTTCGAGAATGGGTGATGTATACCTATTTTGGGGCGTCACGGTTGGTATCGAGCTTAGGGATATGGTCTCTGGCGGAGATCGGGGAATAGAACTAGGAGGGAGAGATGAGTAAATCTTTAGCTAGTGTGTCCTACTAAGCTTATTTGTTGGTCGATCGTAATATAGGGATATTATGTGATATGTTAATTTGTTTAATTAACCCTTGTTTTATGGCGGTATTTAAGAATGGCGGCTGAGAAGCGTTAACAATGGAGTGTATGAGGTGTGGAACAACCTTTAATTACAAACGGAGAGCGTCTGACAGGAAGGCAATATTCTCTCATGTAAACAACCTCTTGAACAAGCGATGAATGATGGAATGTTTAGGAGCTTTTGCGGTTCATGCAAAAATCGAATGCGAGGAGACTTCGTGTACAAAAATCTGGGTGGAAGTGATAGCAAGCGTGCGATCTTATCACTGACCAGCGATTCGAGGAGTTGGGACCACGAATTTATTGGAGGAAAGCGGATCGATCAAAAAGCGAAGCGATGGGTCAAGCAAATTACCAAGATATTCGATGTCTTGGGATGCGGAGGAGAAGAAGGTTCCATTCGCCACCTTTATGTTTCCGTGGTGTGAAGCGGATTCTTGGTGGGAATATATGAAGCGTACTTTGACTGCTTTTCAGCATGTCTTGGGAAACATTTGAAACTATTCAATGACAAGTACTTTCACTGAAAGTATTAAATCGTATATGAAGGAGGTAGAGTTTATAGATTTGGAACAAAACAACATGCGGTGTTGTCGATCTGAAGGTGAAGTTTGCGAGTTATCGGTTTGCACCTCATTTGGTAGAGAATGAGGAGCGAATGACGAGGATGTTTACGAGAGGTCTAAAACTTAGAGATTCGTCAATATCTTATCTCTCGTAAATTTTCTTTATATTAGGATGTTGTAATGGGCTCAATTATTAGGCGAGATAATGAGTATGTTCATTGAGGGGACCTGACGAGGTCATCACCGGTGGCGGTGGATCATCAGAACGATGATAACCGGCGAGGGGAGGAAAAATATTGGACAAAAGCGGTAACCACTCTGGTGGTAATCATCGTGGCCGTGATAATAGAAGAGGTGAGTCAGTGGAAATTTCAAAAGAGAATTCAACAATGATAATGAAGGCGTCGGCACACACGCATCAATAATTCTAGGGAGGAGAGCGAGCACCGGTTAGATGTTACAAATCTTGAGGAAGAGGACACATCATTGGCGCTTACAACAATCAAGGTGTGTTATAATTGTGGAAAGGAAGGTCATATAGCTAGAGATTGTCTAGTTGTGAAACCAAGTTCAGCGAGGATGGTGACTCGAAAAATTTGTCCGGAAGAAAGTTAAAGTCGGTGGTTCTGGAAGGCGTTTTGTCGTGGGCGGCAAAAGCGTGAGGAACCCGAGCAGAGGTGATCACGGGTAAGCTAATCATAAACTCTTGCAAAGTTTATACCTTACTGAATCCGGTTCTACCCATTCTTTTATCTCTCTCTTGCTTGTGCTCAGCGTTTAAACTTGACTCAGGAGAAATTAGACTTTGACTTATCATTTGGAGACTCAGATTGGGAGAAACTTTCATTACATCTCTTGTTTATAAATCTTGCTTGATCCAAGTTGGCACCATCACATTACTGTTGATCTTATCTCTTTAAAGATACTTGCTTTTGATGTGATTTTAGGGGATTGATTGGTTAACCACTCATCATGCTAAAATTGATTATTTTCGTAAGGTTGTTAGTTTTCATATTCCTAACCAACTTTGTTATACGAATTCAAACAACTAAACCACTAAAATCGATCTTTGTCATATCAAGCCATAAAGTTATTCGTTTATTGAAAAGCGGATGTCGAACTTTCTTAGCCCATGTTATGGATTTGAACAAAAACAACGTCGATTTGAATAATATTTTATTGTTAGTGAATTTCGATGTATTTCTGAAGAACTTCGGTCTACCCCCCAGAGCGTGATGTTGAATTCTTTATTGACCTTGAACCGGGTACAAAGCCCATTTCTAAAACCCCATATCGAATGGCTCTATTGAACTTGAGGAGTTAAAGGTCAACTTCTGAGGAATTGTTAGACATCGGTTTCATTAAATCTAGTACATCTCCTTGGGGTGCTCTATTTTATTTGTAAAGAAGAAAGAGCGGGAGTATGCGACTTTGTATTGACTCTGAGGAATTGAACCATGTCACCATCAAGAATAGGTATCCGCTACCTCGCATTGATGACTATTTGACCGATTCTGAGAAGCGCAATTCTTTTCAAAGATCGATCTTAGATTACGGATATCATCGGTTTGAAGATTAAAAGCGAGGATATTAGAAGGCGCCTTGAGAACTTCGATGCGGGCATTATGAATTCTTAGTCATGTCTTTTGGATTGACTAATGCTCTCTCTTGCTTTCATGGATATGATGAGCAATGTATTGAGGAATATTTGGATCGAGTTCGTTGTTGTCTTTATTGATGACATCCTCATCTATTCCAAAAAAGTGAAGATCATGAGCACCATTTGAATTTGATACTTGAAAGGCTTCGTGAAAACAAGCTATATGCCAAATTTGAAGAAATGCGAGTTACGGCTTGAGGAAGTAGCATTCTTGAGCGCGTGGTGTCAAAACATGGAGTATCTGTTGACGTGAAGATTGAAGCAATCAAAGTTGGGAACAGCAGAAGTCGGTGGCCAAAGTCGTAGCTTACGGGCTTATTTGGTTATTATCGGAGATTAGTGGAAGGATTTTCTCGAATCGCTACTCAGATTAACTTTCGGTGACTCGGAAAGATACAAAATTTGTATGGAAGCGAGGAATGCGAAGAGTTTTCAAGAGCTCGAGAGGAGACTCATTTGGCATTTACATTACAGCAATACCATCGGTTCGGATGGATTTGTTATATCTGGTGATGCTTGAGGCAAAGGGTTAGGATGTGTTCTCATGCAACATGGGAAAGTCATAGCCTATGCCTCGCGACAACTCAAAGAATATGAGAGGAATTATCCTACTCATGATCTAGAGTTAGCGGCCCGATCGTTTTCGCGTTGAAAATTTGGAACACTACTTGTATGGGGAGAAAGTGGAGATCTATACGGATCATAAAAGCCTCAAATATTTCTTCACCCAAAAAAGAACTCAACATGCGGCAGCGGCGTTGGCTCGAGTTGTTGAAAGATTACGATCATACCATTCGATATCATCTGGAAAAGCAAGCGTAGTGGTGGCGCGTTGAGTAGAAGATCATATCTTGATGCGAGTGCGATGTTGTTAACACAAAGACCCATTTTGTATGACTTACAAAGGATGGAGATAGAATTAAAGACTCGGGGACCCCGTGATGATGGCGAATATCTGAGTAGAAGCCGGCTTTAATCGATAAAGTTAAAAGTTGCTCAAGCTACGGACACTGGAGCGTGATCATTATGAAGAAGAAAGTGAGAAGGTGTTATTTTAGAAGCGAGAATCGATGAAGAAGGAATACTTGAGTCGACTCCGGACTTTTGTTTCTAACGATTCGACTTGAAGCATAGAATCATGATGGAGGCACCTGACACACCATTTGCAATCCATCACAGGAGTACCAAAATGTATCATGATCTTGACATACATTTTGGTGGAATAATATGAAGAGAGAGATCGCGGAGTTTATCTCGAGGTGTTTAACTTGTCGGCGTGTAAAGGCGGAAGCATCAAGTGCCAAAAGGTCCATTGCAACCACTTGAGATTTAGAAATGGAAGTAGGAACACATTACCTATGGATTTCGTTCTGGGTCTTCCCAAAGGTTTCTCAAAAGGCGTAGATGCGATTTGGGTTATTGTTGATAGATTAACCAAGTCGCTCATTTCTTGCCTATCGTGAGACTTATTCCTTGAGCGTCTTGCTTTCGTATATCGTGAATGAGATTGTGAGATTGCATGGCATGCAGTATCCATAGTTTTGGATCGTGACCGAAGATTCACTTCACGATTTTGGGTTAGCTTGCGAGAAAGCTATGAGCGCAGTTCTGATTGATTCGGCATACCATCCTCAAGCGGACGGACAATCGAGAGAGGACTATTCAAACTCTTGAAGATCTATTAAGACTACTGTGTCCTAGATTTCAAGGGAGTTGGGATAAGTACTTACCATTGGTGGAATTCTCCTACAACAAGAGTTATCAAGCAAGTATAGGCATGGCTCCATTCGAGAGCGTTGTATGGATGAAAGTGTCGTTCTCTCCGGTATGTTGGGATGAGGTGGGAGAAAGCAACGTTGTTGGGACCAAGAATTAATGCGCATGACTACGAGAAAAGATCAAATGATTCGACAGCGTATTCAAACCTCACAAGATCGAAAAAGAGTTATGCGGATCTTCATCGAAAGGGCGTGGAATTTAATATTGGGGATCATGTATTATTACGTGTTGCTCCGTGGAAGGAGTTACAAGATTTGGGAAGAGAGGAAAGCTCGATCACGATTTGTTGGTCCATTTGAGATTCTTGATGGAATAGGAAATGTGGCCTATAGACTCGCATTACCTCGAAGCATGTCTCGTGTTCATAATGTTTTTCACATATCTATGCTTCGTAAATATGTGAAAGACCGAACCACATTATTGAGTTAGAACCGAGAGACGAGATAGTAGAAGATTTAACGTCTGAGAGGTACTGTTAAGATCTTGGATAGGAAAAGAGCATGTCCTACGCACGCAAGGTTATACCACAAGTTAAAGTTTTGTGGAGAAACCATGCTTTATTGAAGAAATGACTTGGGAGTTGGAATCGGAAATGAAAGCGAGGTATCCTCACCTTTTGAAACACCGAGTGCGTACGTCGATTTCGAGACATGAAATTTCATAAGGAGGAGGTTGTAAGACCCCAACTTATTATAAATAAAATTGAATTTTCTCTATTTATTATTTTGAATAATAAGTGTTAATTTGATATAATGCTTTGGTTATGGGTGAAATGTGCAAATTTTGCAAAATAAGCAAGTGGTTATAAAATAATCATTGTTGTCGGGGAATATTCGTTTGGTCGTGGAATATTCTTTTTTGTAAGGGAATATTAAATGCGACAGTAGCGGTCATTTGTGGGCCCATAACGGAATAAAGCGTCGGATGAAGAAAGCGACAAAGTTTGAGTTTTTATAAATAACGGCGTAATTATTTCAGATTAACAACTTGTTGGATTACACGGTGGTTAAAATACGATGTCTGGCGTGGTTGCGCGATGCTTTGCGGTATTGCCTGATATTGTTGAATTATTGATTCTTACGTGAGAGGCACTACTCGATAATTGTTACTGAGTAATTCTTATTGATATTTTATTTTATTGATTGATAATTCTTTGCGTTGATATTTTATATTATTGTTGTTTTGATAATTGTCGACACCTGATATTTTCCATTATCGGATCGATAATTCATATTATTTGAATAATATTATTAGATAACATTATTAGCGATGTCTAGAAAGTTACATCGAGGAGAGGTTTGGTCACCTAATTGCTTGCGGCGATGAGGAGAAAATCTTATCGGAAAGCCCCCTCTTTCACAGAGCGACTTTGGTTGTCATAATTGTGATTACGTAATATTATTTGTGAATAATTAATTATTGATTTATATGATAAGAAAATATTTATTTTATGTGGATATAAATGATGGATTTATTTATTTTATGTGGTTATAAATGAAGGAATTTTAGCATGAAATAATTGTTGAAAGTTTGGCATATTTTTTGTGGAATTATAATTATTTCTCGATAAAATATTCATTAAATATATTATTATAATATATTATAATTGATTTTTAAATAATAATATTATTATATATATATATATATATATATAAGCATGTAAAGATTTATTTAAAATTTGAGCAAAATGCTTATTTCGTTCTAATTTTCAAAAAGTAGTTTTTTTTAAATTCATAACTTTTTTTGGTGATTGGTTGGTGGATTATTTGTTTGAATTATTTGGGTTGAATGAATGGTGTTGTGAAAATAGTATGGGAAGTGAAAAATGTAAGGAAGAATGAGTGGTTGGTTGTAAAACTCTTCCAAAGGTTGTTTCAAAAAAATCTTTTATGAAAGATAGTTTTGAAGGTGGGCACAATGTATAATAAAGGAAGGGCGAGCATAAAGTTAGGCGAGGAAAAAGAAAAATTATGCATGAGTTTTTTTCCTTCCTAGAATTTCCTATAAATAGGAGGTAAACCCTCCTTCCAAAATCACACCATTTAAAAATGTCGAAATTCTTATTCTAAAGTATTGTGAGTATTTTCTTGAGTATAAGAATACTTTGAGCGTAGTTTTTTTGCAAGATTTTCTCGAGAATAATATCGATATTCGGTCGAATCCGGTTTCTACAAGAGGTAAAGGATATTATTTTATTTCTGATACTCGTGAGAAATATTATTTTCTTTCATACTCCATATTATGAAAGCGATATTATTTCATTTCGTATTCTTAAATTTGAACTTACTATGGTAAGTATTGCTTCTATAATTCTGAAATGATTAGAAATTTAGCTTCATCTAATATCATTTCATAGGATTATTAATCTGAACTTTTATCAAATTTGGAACTTTTCATGGTAGGTCTTTTCGACAGATTCTTGTTCAGTCTTGTTGAAGTCATTCGATTCTTGTTCATTCTTATTCATTCGATTCTGTTCACAAAAAAAAAAATTTTTTTTTTTCTTCCAAGTTATCTATTGTGACCCTTATTCTTGAAATTAAATCCATGTTTTGATCTTCATTCTTGAATTTTACTCACTATAGTTTATTATAGTATTATTGAACTTGGATAAACTAAAATATGAATCCTAATATTTGTCATACATCTCCTTTGGATTCGTTTTCTTTAAAATATTTTTCATCATCCTCGAGTCTAAATGATGATATTCTTTGAATATCTTTGGCACCGTAGTGCAAAGATGAATGATTAAGCGATGAATATCTTTGGCGCGTAGTGCGAAGATGAGCAGTGTTGAGATGAACATGACATTTGGTGATACTGAATGAATATCTTTGCTTTTGTGGTGCAAAGATGAATATTTGATTCAAGATGTATATTGATTGATATTCTGAGGATAAAATATTGATGATGGACTTTTAAATCTTAGAAGATAGTAGAATTCTTTCTCTACTTGACTCTTTAATGGATTCTTTATTTCCATTGCAGTTGTTGATCTAAAACTTGTTGTCTATTATATTTTATCAGATTTTCCTGTTGAAGACTAATGATAATTTGTTGTATATTATCTTAGTCATAATATTCTTTTCTTTGGGCTAGTTGAGCTCACCCTTTTCCTTTTTGTTCCATTTTTCTTCTCGGGAGGTGAGAACATAGCGAGGAACTAAGTAGGGGTATGGAGTGATGGTTCGAGATAGATGTTTTAGTAGTCCTCACTATTTTGTAAAATAGTGTATCAATAATTATAATGAGGACTCCTTTTGAGTTTGTATACTCTCTATTAGACAATATTTGTATTCAAACTCACGGTATATGTGTTGTCGTATTTTGCCGACAATTGTATTCTTGAAGTTGTATTTTCTTTTACGTACCATGTATTTGGCGACTTAGAATGGGTGATGTATACCTATTTTGGGGGCGTCACCGAGTTAGTATCGAGCTTAGGGATATGGTCTCTGGCGGAGATCGGGGAATAGAACTAGGAGGGAGAGATGAGTAAATCTTTTGCTAGTGTATGTCTACCTAAGCTTATTTGTTGGTCGGTCGTAATATAGGGATATTATGATATATGTTAATTTGTTTAATTAACCCTTGTTTTATAAGCGTTATTTAAGAATGCTTTTTGAGCGTTAACAATGGAGTGTATGAGGCTGTGGAACAACCTTTAGTCACAAACCGAGGAGAGCGTCTGCAGGGGAAGGCAATATTCCTCCTGTAAACAACACTTCAGAAGCAAGCGATGAATGATGGAATGTTTAGGAGCTTTTTGCAGTTCATGCGAAAATCAGAATGAGGGAGACTTCGTGCACAAAAATAGGTGGAAATGATATAGCTTGGCGGTTTATCACGACCCAGATTCGAAGAGTTAGGACCACGAATTTATTAGGAAAAGCGGATCGATCAAGGCGGAGCGTGGGTCGAAACAAATTACAAGATATTCGATGTCTTGGGATGCATGCGGAAAACGAGAAGGTTCCATTCGCCACCTTTATGTTCCGTGGTGAGGCGATTCTTGGTGGGAATCGTAAGCGTACTGACCGGTCACTTTTCTCAGCATGTCTTGGGAAACGTTTTGAAACTATTTAATGACAAGTACTTTCACGAAAGTATTAAATCGTATGAAGGAGGTGGGATTTATTAAATTTGGAACAAAACAACATGGCGGTGTCGAGTATGAGGCGAAGTTATGAGAGTTATCCGGGTTTGCACCTCATTTGGTAGAGAATGAGAGCGAATGACAAGGATGTTTACGAGAGGTCTAAAAGCACGAGATTCGTCGATATCTTATCTCTCGTAAATTTTCTTTATATTGGATGTTGTAAGTGAGGGCTCAATTATTAAGTGAGATAATGAGTATGTTCAACGAGGGACCTGACGAGGTCATCCCCGGTGGCGGCGATCATCGACTGATGAAAACCAATGAGGGAGGAAAACATTCACGGACAAAGCGGTAACCACTCACGGTGGTAATCGTGGCCGTGATAATAGAAGGAGCAAGTCGGGAGGAGATTTCAAAAAAGAAGGTACAACAATGATAACGTGAAGGCGTCATCACCTGAAACATCAACTATTTTTAGGGAGGAGAGCGAATAGCCGGTTAGATGTTACAAATCACGGAAAAGAGGACATATCATTGAAGCGCCTGACAATCAAGGTGTGTTATAAGCATGGAAAGGAAGGTACGTATAGCTAGAGATTGTCATAGTTGCAAAACCGAGTTTCAGCGGGGATGGTGACTCGAAATTGTATCACGGATAAGTCAAAATCGGTGGTTCTGGAAGGCGTTTGTAAGTGTTGTAGCACAAAGCGAGGAACTGAGCGAGGTGATTCTGGGTAAAGCTAATCATAAACTCTTTGAAGTTTATACCTTACTGAATCTGGGTTCTACCCATTCTTTTATCTCTCTAGCTTGTGCTCGACGTTTAAACTTGACTCAGGAGAAATTAGACTTTGATTTATCTGGTGGAACTCAGATTAGGAGAAACTTTTATTACATCTCTATTTATAAATCTTGCTTGATCGAAGTTAGCACCATCACATTACACATTGATCTTATCTCTTTAAAGATACTTGCTTTTGATGTGATTTTAGGGATTGATTGGTTAACCACTCATCATGCAAAATTGATTATTTTAAGTAAGGTTGTTAGTTTTCATATTCTAACCAACCTATTATGCGAATTCAAACAACTAAACCACTAAAAATCGATCATTTGTCATATCAAGCCATAAAGCTATTCGTTTATTGAAAAAAAATGGATGTCAAGCTTTCTTAGCCCATGTTATGGATTTGAACAAAAACACGTCGATTTGAATAATATTTACATTGTTAGTGAATTTCTGATGTATTTCTGAAGAACTTCCGGTCTACCCCGAGCGTGATGTTGAATTCTTTATTGACCTTGGCAGGTACAAAACCCATTTCTAAAACCCATGTCGAATGGCTCTATTGAACTTGGGAGTTAAAGTCCAGTTCTGAGGAATTGTTAGACATCGGTTTCATTAGTCTAGTACATCTCCTTGGGGTGCTCTGTTTTATTAAGTAAAGAAGAAAGGCGGGGTATCGACTTTGTATTACTTCTGAAATTGAACCATGTCACCATCGAGAATAGGTATCACTTACCTCGCATTGATGACTGTTTGACCCGATTCTGAAGAGCAAAATTCTTTTCAAAGATCGACCTTAGATTACGGATATCATCGGTGAAGATTAAAGCGAGGATATTCGAAGCGCCTTTAGAACTCGATACGGGCATTATGAATTCTTAGTCGTGTCTTTTGGATTGACTAATGCTCCTCTTTGCTTTCATGGATATGATGAGCCAAAGTATTGAAGAATATTTGGATCGATTCGTTGTTGTCTTTATTGATGACATCCTCATCTATTCAAAAGTCGTGAAGATCATGAGCACCATTTGGAAGGTGATACTTGAAAGGCCGTGAAAACAAGCTATATGCTAAAATTTGAAGAAATCACGAGTTACGGCTTGAGAAGTAGCATTCCTTGAGCGCGTGGTGTCAAAACATGGAGTATCTGTTGACCGGCGAAGATTGAAGCAATCTGAAGTTAGGGAAGCACGAAGTCGGTGGCCAGAAGTTACGTAACTTACGAAGGCTTGGTGGTTATTATCGGAGATTAGTGGAAGGATTTTCTCGAATGCTACTCAGATTAACTTCGGTTGACTCGGAAGGATACAAAATTTGTATGGAAGCGAGGAGAATGAGAAGAGTTTCAAGAGCTCGAGAGGAGACTCATTTGGGCTGTTGCAGCAATACCATCTGGTTCGGATGGATTTGTTATCTCTGGCGATGCTTGAGGCAAAGGGTTAGGATGTGTTCTCATGCAACATGGGAAAGTCGTAGCCTATGCCTCGCGACAACTCGAAAAGAATATGAGGAGGAATTATCCTACTCGTGATCTAGAGTTAGCGGCCGATCGTTTCAGCGTTGAAAATCTGGAGACACTACACGTATGGGGAGAAAATGGAGATCTATCTGGATCGTAAAGCCTCAAATATTTCTTCACCCAAAAAGAACTCGACATGCAGCAATGGCGTTGGCTCGAAATTTATTGAAAGATTACGATCGTACCATTCGATACCATCTTGGAAAAGCAAGCGTAGTAGGCGGCGGCGTTGAGTAGAAGATCGTATCACGAATATACGAGTGCGATATTGTTAATCTGAAGACCCATTTTGTATGACTTACAAAGGATGGAGATTGAATTAAAGACTCGAGGACCCACATGATGATGGCGAATATCTGAGTAGAGGCAGACTTTAATCGATAAAGTTAAAATTTGCTCAAGCTATGGACACAGAGGTGATCGTATGAAGAAGAAAGTGCGAAGGTGCTATTCGAAGCGAGAATCGATGAAGAAGGAATACTTGATTCGACTCCGGACTTTGCGTTCTACGATTACGACTTGAAGCATAGAATCATGATGGAGGCACCACAACACCATTTTCAATCCATACAGGAGTACCAAAATGTATCATGATATTGACATACATTTTGGTGGAACAATATGAAGAGAGATCGCGGAGTTTATCTCGAGGTGTTTAACTTGTCGGCGTGTAAAGGCGGAGCATCGAGTGCCGAAAAGGGTCCATTGCAACCCTTGAGATTCCGAAATGGAAGTAGGAACACATTACCAGTGGATTTCATTCTGGTCTTCCCAAAGTTTCTCAAGGCATAGATGCGATTTGGGTTATTGTTGATAGATTAACCAAAAGTGCTCATTTCTTGCTTATCGTGAGACTTATTCCCTTGAGCGTCTTGCTCGTATATGCGTGAATGAGATTGTGAGATTGCATGGCATGCGGTATCCATAGTTTCGGATCGTGACCCGAGATTCACTTCACGATTTTGGGTTAGCTTGCTGAAAAAGCTATAGACGCAGATTTATGATTGATTTGACATACCATCCTCAAGCGGACGGACAATCGGAGAGGACTATTCAAACTCTTGAAGATCTATTAAGACTACGTGTCCTAGATTTCAAAGGAAGTTGGGATAAGTACCTAACCATTGGTGGAATTCTCTTACATCAACGATTATCAAGCAAGTATAGGCATGGCTCCATTTGAGGCGTTGTATGGGCCGAAAGTGTCGTTCTCGAGTATCTTTGGGGACGAGGTGGGAGAAAGCAACGTTTGTTGGGACCAGAGAATTAGTATACGAATGACCACGGAAAAGATCAA